>RSEF01000003.1:79245261-79271250 GCA_003993805.1 Himantopus leucocephalus | reverse complement strand
GGCAAGGCTCCCTCTCGCCCGCTGGCTCCCACTCCTGTTTCCAAATGTGCTGCTGCGTGAGGTCTATTGTGTTTGCACCCCCACAGCAGAGTGCCCAGAATGAGCTATAGTGACTCAAATCAGCATCGTCACACCACAGCATTATTTATTTCACGTGTAGCGGCCATATGTAGCAGACAGTGTAAAAAGAAACAACCTGTATTGCCTATGCCTTGCTTGCAGTTTGCCATTCCCCTTGCGATGTGCGCCAGCCTGATTTATATTACTGGTAGGTCATTTCTGGGAGCTGGGATTACTTTTCCTAACACTGTGTCTCTCCCTGCCTGATCATTTTTCTGAGGTTGCCCAACTGAAGGGACACAACTCTGCCTTAAGACAGGGGTGGTTGTGCCCAGTTTGATCAGGACCAAGCTTCTAAGCCTTAATAGTGGGGGTTTTGGGTGAATATCGGCCACTGAGCTCTCTAAAGTCATCGCATGCTTTCCTGCGGTGTGTGGTGAACTCCGATAGCAGCCAACGCTTTGAAACCAGATATCAAACAGCAGAGCAGAAGCACACATAAATATAAAATTAATGTAGATATTTCTCACTTTCATCATAGCAGGAAAACAGCCTCTGCTGCAAAATGCCTGCATATAGCCTTGTGTCCTGATGGCGTACGTATATTATTGCAGGTATTCTGGCGCTGGAATGAAAGGAAATGGGGACGGTGTGGATTAGCAGACCACATGCATGTGCCTATTTTATGGCCGTGATTATCTTTGTAAGGTGCTTAAATGCTGCAAGTGTAGCATCCTATAAATGGGTAGACAGATTAGATTAGATCTGCAGTTCTCAGCAAGGGTGTTTATACCTGCTTGGCTCACTTGGAGGCTGAGTTTCTCTTTAAATGCAGTATTGCTGGCTGTTTCTTATGCCCTTTGTCAATTGGGTTTCCAACCAGCAGCCTCATAGGGCTTGATGCTGTATCTTTGATCTCAGATAGATTTCTGTATATAAAATCATATTTCACACCAGCTTTGCAAGCTGTTATATTAATTCATTGGCCGTCTACTTTCCTGGCTACTATAAATGCTGTAAATACGGTATAAGGAATGAGTAACACCCATCCATGCACCCAGTCCTGCTCCTGAAATAAAATCCAGGGCAAACCTCTCATACGGGGGAAGGGCAGGATTTCGTTCCAGATCTGTACGTATCAGATTTTCAATTTTTGTCTGATGGAAACATGATTTCAGAGGGGTTGAAAAATAGCTGGTGCTTGGACCATAATGTCTGTTCTACTACTGTATCACAGTGCTTTGCTGAAGCTGGGACTCTTGTTCAGCTGCATTGGCAGAGTGCCTGGAGACGGCTTTTTGTTGAGTTTGTTGGGTTTGGAAGCAGGAATTGGGTAAGATTACTCCTTTTTGCACTATTTGTAAGCCTTGTAACCAGCCGCTGGCTTTAAAGCAGGAAAGGTGTCACTCTAACAGCTGCCTTTCCTGTATTTGACAGCGGCGTTGCAGATGTGGTTCCTGTTCTGCTGCACAAAAGGTGCCAACCTGGTGAGCAATCATCAGTCTATCAAAAAGAAGCTGTCCACGTTTGGAGAATGCAGGCATAGGAACGAGAATGGTTTATGTACCTCCTCTTGGAGGCAGGGAAAGGGTCATGAAACTGCCCCAGCCATATAAAAGTTGGTTCCGTTCAAAATCCAAAGCACTCTTCCTATTTACCATCTTACAGCTGAACAGATATGTTGATGTGTTTACAACTACCGTGAAGGGTAGAGTTAAGTATAACAGCGATGTGAGCTTCAGAGCTCAGTGCAATAAAACGTTACCCATGTGAAATGCAATTATTCCAGCTCTTGTTTTTAAAGAGTTGTTTTTCTCAGTGTGAAAGCAAATCACATAACATAACAATGTTATTCATAAAGATGCAAGTTTTCTGTTCCCAGCAAATTTCCTTTGATTTTAAGGGGGAACTAATATGTAACCAAACATTTTTCTTAAAATCTACAAGGTTTGCACGGAGCAAGAGCCAAAAATCCCCTCCAACAAGCCAGCCCAAGGGCGCAAGACATTTCGTCTTTTTTCACGTAGACATGTGAGGTGAGGGGGAGCACAGCTTTAGAGCTTTCTGGTACCTCTATTTTTCTCTTTGCACCAAAGGTATCGTTGGTTTCAGTGAGGGAAAACTGTGTATATAACATTAAAATTAGGCTGTGATTATAGGCTTAGGGCCTCACCCTGACTGTTATGCTTAACTGAAGGTGTTTCAGTGAGGTTACTCTTGATGATCGTGACTCTTGGCTTTAAGTATCTAAAAAGATGGGACTATTGCCCTGTCCCGTTGGAAGCTGCAGCCTGGTGCACGGCTGCTCATGGGCGGCCGCTTCCAGAGGGGCGCAGGGTGTCCTGTGCCCCCAGCCTGTCCTGCTGGCACCGGCCGGGCTGCTGGGACGGGGGGGCTTTGTGTGGGCTCTGGTGTCCACCTCCCCTCACACAGGAAAGCAGCAGTAAAGGTAACTGAGGCAGGGAGTTTGTGGAAATACGCATAAACACAGAAACAAAAGAATTTCTGGATTTTTTTCTATGCTGACACAAAAAAAAAATACAGCAGGGTTTCAACTCTTCCAGCCTGAAATATTGCACCCAAAATACCAGCAAACTGGAATTTGATTACATGATTACAGTATGTGTAATGATTACAGTACAGAATGATTACAGCAATAGAAACATAAGGAAACAATAACAGAATGTTAAGAAAAAGTAGAAACTTCAGCTGAGGAATAGATCCCTCTTATTATCTTGTAAATGAATTCTCATGCATTCTTCATAGTTCGATATACAACATTTGACTCCCACAATTGAGATTTAATTATAAAACTACCAAAGTTTCAAAGGTAACCTCTAAAAGCAGCCGCTGTTTCAGTAGGACAGGCTGAAGGGAAAGTCTTTCTCCTCAATAATTTATGAACAGCACATATTAAGTATCCAACGTACGCCAGGTAATTGTACTGAGATACTAGGTTTTCACACTAGGTAAACAAATAACTATAATGGAAACCCAATTGATTAATGGTTAGTTAAGGGCACTTGTGAGCAGTGGGCTTCAGGTCCAAAACTCAAGTTCTTTTCAGGCAGAAAAGAGCTACTGTGTCTTACTAGCCAGAAGGTCACAAGGTTTGCTGAGATGTGAACTAGAAACCTATAAAAAGGGACACCACCGAAGGGCAGAGGGAAAGAGAGAGGATGCCAATGCACGAGATGTTCTCATGCTATCAAAGGATTAAAAAATAGAGTGGGTGATGTTTTGTATGTTAAACAGGGTGGGCAACTTGATTTCAGAGCCTCACCTCTGAAAAGATTGAGCATGAAGGAAAATGCACTTGTTATGGCCGCACAATGGACAAGGGTAAGAATTCATCCACTTGGTATAAAGTCTGCCAGTGTAAAGTCTTTGTGTAGCATAAGAACTAGGTTTACAGGTATAAAATCTATTTGAGCACCTGGTTTTCCCTCCTGTTTCCCTCCAGCCTTTTAAATATCTCTCTTTCCATTTAAACTTTTATTCCATCGGCAGGGAGGTTGAGGAGGAGGCAACGCACTGCATACTGGACTGTGTTGAGGAGCCCAAACACTCTGCTCAGCCCTGCCACTGGCTCCCTGAGCGAGCCCGGTCACAGCAGGCGACAAACCAGCCTCCCTGCCTACACCCTGGGGCCAGCGCTTCTGCATGGTGTCCTGGGATCTGCTGGTGAGTTGCGCCGCATCAGCCCTGGATTTATTCCATCCGTTATTAATGACAACCCCGAAAGACTGAAACGAAGCTGCCTCTGCTTCTCTTGTGGGTCACTGACACGCTGGTGAACTCAGTTTGTTTTCCAGCATCAGATGTCTGTGGCCAAAGCCCTGCTCAGTGTCCTCTCCCCGGCCGCGTTGCAGGGCAGAGGGGGGCTGGAGGGACCGGAGTGGAAGCAGGGATCCTCTGTGCCTTGGGTGCGCGTCCCTTCCTCAATGGGTGCTCGGTGCACAGGGGATGATGTGCTTGTCTGTAGGTGCAGGTGTTACTGCGAGAGCAGACCTGAAGGTTCTGTAACGCCAACTGTGCATTTCATATGGAAAGCGCGTTTCTATCGTTTAAAGAATTGAGTCAAACTAACCGACAAGCAGGGATGCATTCATTTTTGCATGTAAGACTTCATACCCATTATGTCATGGGTACAGCACAGCATTCTCTCAAATTGTTTGTAATTCAGCATTTAAAATGATACGGTGTTATAAGTTAAGCAATTATCAAGACCTCAATTCCAAGACACAGAGGTTCCAGGTTATAGGTCTCATGAGTTTTATTTACTTTAATTCATGTCAGCTCATTATCAACCTCATCAGGGAGCGCAGACTTAAAAGTAAGCCTGGATCAGTCATTATTCTAGGTACACACATGTGGATTAAGGGTCTTTTCATCTATACAGTTTGGGAAAGGGGGGTGGAAATCTATATTGTTTCACTTTCCATTATTCAAATTTGCAAAATAATTTTTAAATGAGTAAGGGAGGCCATGGAGATCACTAATAACATCTCTTGTATCAGAAGTAATTTGGTTTGTAACTCTCTATGATCAAATCAAATAATCCTTTTATACCTGACCAAAATTACTTTGTAGAGTTCATGTGCTATTGCTAATAATTATCATCACAGTGTGTCTTTGAACCATTAGGCATTATGTTATACACATTTTTATGATGAGGGTGTTAGAACTAGAGATCCGATGTCTCTTTCTGATGGATTCCCCGAAATACAAGTACTTTTCAGCTGCCTTGCGAGTGAGATGGTCACAAGCAGCCCTCCACTATTGAAATCTCTTGCAAACTACAGGTCAGTCTTCATGTCCAGAAAAATGTCATGGTAACTCCAAGATCCTAATCTCCTCCTTCTGCTTTGGACGTCCACTTGGTCTGACTTAGTCCTACTGACTTCTCTCAATAAGGATAATAACCAACTTTAAAAATCAGAGTAGCTGGTATTTGATTGACCATTATTGTTTTCATTTTCATACATGTTGTCTCAAAGTAATGCAGAATTTCTGAACTACTGTGGGAAAGTATGAGCTTAAGATTTAGCCCTTTTTCTGGTAAAACTGTGGGCTAACTTCTTAATCTTTGCAAAGTTATTTCTCTGTCCCTAGGGATTTCTTGCTGCACTAAATCTTGCAGCTATGTTTCTCATTTGGGGCATCATTCTGCACAGGTGGAGAAATATGATTCTAGTTTCTTCTAGAAAGCTTTACTTTATTCAGATTTCATCATAAAACATAGTAAGTGTTGGTGTGCTAGTCAAAATTTCATAATTTATTGGCCCTGTGTTAATCAATATGGGATGAAGAGTCTACACTTCCCCTTCCATTCACAGGTTGATCCAAATCCTACAAAATACAAACTATTTTGTAATTTTAACCACTATATTCGTTTCAGTGCAAGACTGACATCCCTATGTGTCTTTATGGGATGCGTCTTTCAGCATGATATTGCATGTCATATGTTTTTGATAAGACCCCTATTTTGGGGTGCCCCCAGGATTTTGCAGCCCTCTGATAGCGGCTGAGCCAACCCTGCTGGATGGAGCCCTGAATTCTAGGTGCCAACCACCAGGATATTGAAGCCTTATGCACGTTATAACAACGTAGGGCAAACAAGACAAGCCATTATGTTGTACTTTAAAAAAGGATTTAAACTTCTTCCCAGGAGCAGGGAACTGCAGAGTTTGAGGGGCTGCCTGAGTCTGGCTCCTGCCAGCTTTACCTTTGAGTTAAACAGGCAAAGTGTCCTACTTAAAAGCAGATGTAAAAAATGAGGCGGGTTGGGAGAGATCATTTCTCAGATAATCTGGAGTCGGGCCATTCAGGCCTTAGCAGATTGTAACTGATATCTTGATTTTCACCGGGAAGTAAATGGGTGGCCAGCACAAAGTAATGAAAAGCTTTATTACCATACGGTACCTTAGAAAGCTCCTCCATTGTACAGTGACAAAGAACTAAAAATTGTTGAATCAGATCAGGCTAAAAAGGAGAAAAAATAAAAAAAGAATCAAATTTTGCCAAGAACCTTAAGACACCAGGAAGAAAAGGCACGGGCTGGTGCATCAGGGGTGGTCCCCTCCCTCCTGGGTCCTTTGCTGTGCTCCTCTGAGGAGCCCACCAAGGGGGTACCGCTCTGTTCTCCGGCGCTGTATTCATCCCAAAGTGCAGTTTCTGTCTGTGCTAAGTTGTGCCTCTGCTGGGTTTTATCCTGTTTGTGGCAGAGCAATAGCAGGGAAGGCAAGCAGGGAATAACAGCTCCTGTAAAGGCTGCAGAGTCCTGTTATGTGAGAGAGCCTCAGCATCAGCGCCTGGTGATTGTTTTCCCTCACTTTTGGTGGAAAAGTATGTCAAGGGATGTCAAGGTAAATTCTTCTCCTCCTCGCTTTCCTCCCCTCCCCCCCACCTCTCCTCCTTCAAGTCTGTCTTTGTGTCATCTCTTCAAAGTACACTACCTGTAAAATATTGATTCACAGCAGGCTGAGCTGCCAGGTTTAGATTTCTTTTTCACTGCCAGCAATAATAAACTACTACAGACAGTGCAGGCTCAGTACCAGCCTCATCATTGCACCACAAGCACATCGGTCTGTCTTATGCGTGACTCAACATAATGAAACAAGGACCCAGAGGTATCTCAAAAGGAAGAGGGAACTGAGAAACAGCCGTGAGGGACATCAAAGGAGCCTAAGGAGGCTGTAAGTTGAGGATGTAGCAAGCACCACCCTAAACAGCAGTAACAGCAGCTCTGTTTATTCAAAATAACTTGTCAGAAAAACACAATACAATAAAACAACTGGTGCCACCTGAGACTAGAAATCTGGAATAAAAAACTCTACTTCCTCTGTTCAGCTTAAAAACAGGAATACCACCCACTCTTAGCGATCTTCATAGTTTTTATCTTGTTGAAAAAAAATGTCAGGAATGATTACAGGAGGGTAAAAAGACCCTCAATAGCTTATGGCAGTGCTGTGAAAATTGTGCCTGGTGGGAACGGTAGATCGACATATGTGGTGTATGAAACGTATTCCAGCTTGATCAGAGGCAAGGCTTTCTTGAGTTCTGAGCTATAAAAAGAGTAAAGCAGAGGTCTTGGAGTAAGCCAGGGTCCCACGCTGGCATGTCCCCCTTTGGTGTGTGCTCACTGGAGTGCTCGAAGACTAAAGTAGTAATGCCTGACAAAGGACACATGTAAAATGTTCACTGTAAACAGTGAGGGTTTAGGGATACGCTCAGGAAAAAAGCCTGAGCAGGATATTTTTTCCTTAGGCTAGTACGTCTGTTGTATTACTATTTTGCCAAATATATGTATCTTTCTGTACATTTGTTTATATTTGTATTTTCCCTTGACTGTGACTACTTTTATTCTAAACAGTTCTCAGGTAGAAGCAAATGGGAAAACATCATATGAGCTCTTCTGTCTTTTGCTGTCACTTGGCTCAGATTTAAGAGTTTGGGGTAAGGGAAAGCAAACAAGTAATGTCAATAAATCAACAGGAGGCGGCGATGGCTCTAGCTTTGCATTCTTGTTTTACCGAAGATTTCAGAAAGCAATGGAGGCTGTCTTGGTAGCCAGGGATTAAGTTATGAATGGCTGTGGTCCCCCATAGATTTCACCACCAGGATCCTACGCCTCCGATGGGGACAGAAGGACTCTTTAAGTCCAGAAATGAGAGTCCTGCAAGTTGCCGTCTGCTCCCCTGAACTTTCAGGGTCACCATCCCTTGGGAACCCCTTCCAGCACAGAACTCAGATAAACCAAGAAGCCACTGTGGCAGCGTGGTCAGTAGGTTGGAAATTTGTCTGTGTCCAAAAAGATATCAATACCTGAGGGGCTTTGGAAAGTGCTGAGAGGAGAAATATCACCCAGTTTTAGATATCCTGAGATGTCTGTGTCCAAGCCAGACACCCCAGGCTGGGCTGATGAAGAGGGAGAGGCACTTCCAGGGTACAATGTTTAGCTGCCATCCAAGGGAGGTACCTGAAAGCTGTCACAAGCACTGACATTCCTGTAAAAGCCTGGCTTGGTGTAAAGTACTCGGAAATTACAATTTGTGTGCCCAAAATAATGAAGTTGGCTTAAGAATGTCGAGAATTTAAAAATAGCATATTTAAGGGGCTTATTTACTTTGAACTATTTTGCAATTTTAAGGTGCTCTGAGCTCATGTTTCCAGCTTCTCTCCATGACCATAAGCCCTAGAAAGGCACTTATCACTAGCAAAGGTGGGTTTGCTATGGACGTCTTCAATCCCTCTGCCACCTCTGCTGCAGTTGCAACTCCCTCGCATCTCTCTCATGGCATCACCTAGTCATGTTATCACTGTTCTTACCTGTGTCCCCCAAACCCTGCCTCTGCCCTGGGACCCTCCACACCAGGTCAGTCGTGGGCTGCTGGGGTTTGGGGCTGGCCGTGGTGCCCCAAGCCAGCAGTGGGTGTGTGTGCACCCATCGGGCAACCGAGGACACACAACGTCCGACTGCGGAGCCCACGCTGTGCATGGCAGCAATTTGTGCCCCTTTTTGTTTTCCAGCCACTAAATTTTGCAAAGCTTGTAGGAATACTGTATCACTGCAAAGTCTCTCTTCTCTGACCAACGGGATCAGAAGTTACTAAGAAACAACGGGTGTGTAAACATCAGCTCCTTAAGAACAGGGGCTCATACCAAAGACAAACCCACTTGGGTCCTGGGGTAAACATTCTTTCCAGGATTCAGGTCTCAACGATAAAAATAAAGTCAAGAGGTGGAGATGCTGCAGTTATAATTTCTGCCTGGCTTTGACTGGCACCACTATGGATCTGGCGTTCGATGCAAATAATTCAGTACCAGATTTTGTCACTGTCATTGCTGCTGAGCAGTGCAATAGAGCCACTGCCCTGCCTGCCTGAGTGGGTGTTTCTTGCTGTACCCACTTGTCTCAGGGAGGAAGGATTGCTGCTGCAGGAAACCTTCCTCTGAGGGAGCCGAGGTGTCTCCATCAGCAGTGCAGGAACAGCTTGGTGTGAATGGGTGCGAGCACTGGTTCTCCTGCGACCCTGCCCGCCTGTGCAGTGGTGTAGCAGGGTTCAGCCCCTCCAGGACCCCCCCCTCCAGGTCTGCTCGGGCTGTTGTCGCTGCCCTGTTGGGAACAGGGGGACAGAAGCAGATCCTGCTGGATCCAGGACCCCTTTCACGCAGGAGTGCAGCGGCACGAAAAGAGCACGGCTCTGTAACACGAATGTGCTCACGCAGCCACAGCGAGGCTAGAGACCCCGTGTTTGTGGCTGTCTTATTTTGACAGCATTTTGGCTGAAACCCACCCCTGGGCTGAGGGTAGCCCAACACTTGGGTGTCTGTTCCCGTTTCTAACCAGGCCCCCAGGGAGTAGTTGTGTGCAGGTCTTGCGTCCACCCTGGGCACAGCAGTGTCACCCAGTGTGCTCTCAAAGGCACAGACTAGGTGAGGTGAAGACAATACATCCCTCCATCACCTCCCTAATCTCTTTGTTACACGTTGTGCAGGAGGCTAACAGCAGCTAAAGCCACCACAGATTTATTTGATGACATCACTTGCACAGAATATAAGGCAGGCAGCAGCTATCTCCCAAGAGATGCTCTCCCTCTTTTCAGTGCGCCCTCCTTTGTACCGTGGGTTAGAAACTTGAGTCTTCATTTTGTGTCTTCTTCAGCGGTGAGCACGCTGCTGTCAGTCAGGAAAGGGCGCCGGCGTGGAGCAGCACAAGATGGTGCTGCTGACAGTCCCCTGTAAACTGAAGAGGAGAGCTCGATGCAAACATTTCCCTCCCCTTCACTTTCAGACACAATGCGATGCTTTGCCACGGCGGGGGTTTTGCAGAGACCTTTCTAGGGGTGATGTAAATCACGTCAGCGCTCCCGGCCGTCTTCCTGCGGGGTAGGTGGGAAAGGGCAACGCAAGCGCTGCTCCCTCCCTCGGGCAGACAAGGCGAGGGTCAGGGAAACAGCGGTGAGCTCCTTCCTCGCGCGGTGAGGGAGGCGGTGGAGGAGGCAGGAGAGGTGTCCCTGGGTGGGCTCGTAATGTACTGCTCCTGCCTCACCTCTTGAGGCTGCCCCTAAAGCAAGTTTTGTTCCGCCTGTGCCTCAGCCACCAGGAAGATCCTTGAGATTCAAGAGAAGTTGGTAAACAACTGAAGATCTGATAGCTTATTTTTAACCCTTTGCCTCCACCATTCACTCCTCGTCAGTGCGCCCAGGCCCTGCCGAGTGGGAGCGGGGATCCGGTGGCCGGGCAAGCGAGTGGGAGGGCAGCGATGTGTTGCATCTTCCCTGGAGAGGAATAATTGTGCCTCTTGAGCGTGGGTGGCATTGAACATTCATTACCTTTTCCTTTTGCCTTTGTCACGAGATTCCAAGTTGCTCTAGAATGAAAGAAAATAAATACTTGAGAAGCCCCGCAAGATAAAACAATGGAGCCGGAGTGATGCATTTAAAATGGAGATATTCCCTGTCTAATTTCAGGCAACATCAAAGGCACGGAGGTCTCTGCCTGTGGAGGACGGCTGCCGCTTCCCTGCCTCCCCCGCAGGGAACAACCCATTCCCACCCCACAGCCTGCACAGCCTCACTTCTCCCCTTCTCTCCCATATCTGGTTCCACAATGACAAAGCTTAGTGAGCTATGGTTCTCCCTCATTCAAAAACAAACAAACAAACAATCCACAAAAGAAAAAGAAAAAGAAGAAAAAGGCAGGCTCCAGACTTTTTCTTAGAGGATGCCTGACCATTTTTTCACTGCCCACTCTTCATTCCCCGCGCCTTTACGTAAAGCAATATAGCATCTTTGAGGGATGCTCCCCGGTCTGCACTTCAATGCCTGATATTCAGGGATCTCCTTTTACTACTTTTCTGGCGGGGGTCCCTGGGGGAGAAAGCGTCTGCATGGGCTTCTGGTGAGGATGCTGAGTGTGGATTTAGAGATCCCATTGATCCTGTTGCTTTGATGCAGCGAGTGTGAATGCAAGAAGGAAAGGTAAATGCACACACATAAAGGAGGGGTGTTTGTCAAATATAAAAGCTGACAAGAAAAAAGGATCAAGAAACCCACCACATACATAGGTTGTCTCTCAAAACTGCATGTCTACAGCAGCATAAGATGCTGGAAGATGCTATGAGGAAACAAATAGAAAATAACAGGTCTGAAATGTGATTGTGCTATTGCAAAGGTACTCTGGGAGCAGGATTTGGCCCAAAGCGCATTTCTGGCAGGAGTTTATCCTATGTGACAGATTGGACCTGCAGAAGGAGGTGGTGGGGGCACCGAGGACGTACTTGGTGCCTCTTGTCGCCTGAATACCTGTTACCTGGGGACGACTTCGGCTGTTTCCCGGAGGGAGCCCACCGGGAGGCAGGCACTGCCCTTTCTTATGGTAGTAAATCTGACTCTACCTGCACCATTCAACTCATACTATTTCATATGAAGCATGGTTCTGTGGGTTTTCTCCTGGCTAAAAATCACCTACATCCATTTTAATTTGTGCCTTGTAATCCCTAGTAACTTAAAATATTAGCAGGCAAGCACCACTTGCTTTTCTGTCTGAGCCTCAAAAATGCTGTGGCAAGAAAGTGTAATTCAATAAAATGCCCAAGAACCCACACCCGTCAGTTGTGGCACTTACACAACATGTGAGGGAGACTTAAATCATACTTTAATTTTGAGGGGAAAAATGGGGAAAAAACCCTTCTAAAAAGAAAGACTGAATAACTCACAACACTCTTTTCTGTTTCTCTTCACGGGGTGTTTGCAGACAGATCAGGACTGTAATAAAGCCGTGAAGCATGGGGACGGTGGGTACGGGAACACTCTTCATGTCTTGACAGCGTGACATGGAGTACATTTACAAAATGTTCGTACCCTTGATGTGTCAGACGGGCCACTTGGCTCTGTAGCCTGTTGCTGTGATTTCTTCAAGTTGTGTTGATCAGGACTAGATGATGCGTTTTGCCAGATTTTTGTTTGCGTTCTATTTCTTTTCATTTATTCCGTGGCTTGATCGGTGCTCACTTGCTTGCAGTTGGGCACAATACTCACGTGGTGCTGCTTCTGTCTGCCGACAGGACTTTTCATGCAATAAGGCTATTGCTGAAAACACTTGCTGAAAACAAATGTTAGAAACAAAGTGTTTCTGCCTAAATCACGGCGTTTTGGTGGGTGCAATTGGAATTTATTTTCTGTGAGCATTTAGCTAAGCACAGCTCAATGAATGAAGTGGAGCGGCAGACCCGTCACCTGCAGATTCACTTTGTAATCTGAGGTTTAATCAGAATTTTTGTGCAATATTTTCTTTCTGATGAAGAATAAAAAACCCCTGTTGGCTTGAGCTGTGCGAACCCAGCGCCCGGCCATGCCTGGCCCTCCCTTGCTGGGAGGACTTGCGTGTCGCCCAGATGCTGGAGAGCACCAAAGGCTGCAGAGATCCCAGCGCTCTGTGTTAACTACCGGGCCATCAGATGCAAGGCTTATACAAGGGAACAGGAGACCAGCTCCTGCAGTCCCTGAATCCCCTCCAAAGAAGTGAAATCTATCCAAAGCAATGGAAATAGAGACCTTTGCTTTTCCAATTTCAGCTAAAAGTCCTTGGTCTAACAATGTAAAAACTAGGATCCAGGGCAAGAAGAGTGAGAGGGACTTTTAGTTTCAGGACTGTGGGGAAAGTCTCAACCTGGCCACAGTAGGAACGCAGTGCATATCTACATGACCTGCAATCACTTTTTGCAGGTCCAAATTTTTTGTGAATTATTATTTGTACCTTGCTTTCTTTTCTTAAGAATTAATGGTTTTGTCCTAGAAAGAATAGTGTGCATAATCTTTCCCCCTTTATTACCAGTTTATAGCAGGTACTGAGCCTGTCTGATAAATTTAGACTTGATTCAACTTCATACTTTAAAATCTTTTGTGTTTTTCTGTGCAGGCTTCATGACTGCTGTCTTTTAAATCCATTCTTGGTTTCATGCTATAGACATCAAAATTTTGCTTGTGATTTAATTCAGAGTCTCTGTTCCTTGTTCTCCTCAGTTATTAAAAGCTCAGCCATTCACCAGAGGTTTGTCTTTTGTGCAGCTTTTTGGTCGCCTCTTCCTTTCTCTCTGAGGGAAGGGTCTCAACGAAGAGCTGTGATTTAAGAATTAATGCCATGGCTCTTTGCAGAAAGCATTCCAGAAAGCTCTTTAGATTTCCTGTTTCCATATGAGGGCTTTTAAGGGATTTTTGTGGGGAAATCCTCTAGTTTTGTTGAAATAGGGTTGACAAAACACTTGGCAGTGCTGTCCTGATCAGAGGTAAAAGCTTATCCTGACCATTAGAAGCAGGACCTTTTGTCACATGTATTTTTACTGTTTTCTGTTTCTTGGGCAGTAATTGTTCCTCATACTCCTTTCTTGCATGGTAACAAGAAACAGCATCCAGGCAATTTCTTCTTAAATCCTTTACATCACTTCTTCTTTTTCCCCATTTGTTGACTCAACCACAGCTTGTCCAAAGGAAATTTGCAGAGGTGTAATATTTTTTCCACAGATAGTATCCTTCCTCAGCCTTTTCCAAAGTGCTTTTCATACCATTGGTGTTACAGATGGATGAAAGCACTGTGTGTTGCTTTGAGAGCTTTAGCATCCACTGTGCAGAACTGCTGCTGGTAGAACTAACACAAAGGCAATAGGCAAAGAGAAGTAACTAAAAACATGAACAAGTGCTAGGGAGGGAGGAGCATATGAGAGGCAGAAAATTAGAAAGTCAAAAGCATGAAATGCCATTTTAGGACAATAACTCTGTGAAGTAAGTAGTGCAAAGATGACCCTTACAGTTGCATGATATTAACTACCAAAAGCCAGCAACTCATAATATTCATCTTAACTTTGGCAATGAAAATAGATCAACAGCTTTATTTTTTGCTTAGAGGTAGATTCTCTTTTTATTTTCTTGATGAGCTTATCTGCATAGGAGTTTTTCCCAGTACTGCCAGTGTAATTAGACTGATAGAGTTGCACTTTTCTATCAGGAACATTCTCCCCACAACAAGGACTTTTTATTGTTTACATTAAACAGACATAAACTAAACAGGACAAAAAAGGCGCTCATAGTGAGCTCTGAGCAAGAAGCAGGGAAGTGATGCTCATAGCAGCATAGGCCACACCTCGCTCTGACTTCCCCATGTGCTCCTGCCCTTGGATTCAGACAGCCAGTTATGGACCTGAAATGCCTGTTTTGCAGATCTCTGAAGGGAAAGGGCTTCAGCTCCAGTAGTCACACTACTGCAGTGAGATACTTCACGCATGGGACTGGGCAGTTAAAGACGATTTGCTGAAGACCAGAACTTTCCATGGGGCCTCCTGTAGCCAATGCTTAGGTTTGACTTTTGAACTTCCTAACAGTGGATGTCCCATGGCTCGTATACTTTAAAGGGACACCCTTAGAGAAAAGCTGAGCAAATAATTTCCATAATTTCATGGAAAATGTACTAAGCATTGTTGTTTTAATCATCAGTTATAGAGAAGCCTAGGTCTTCCAAAATAATCCAAGGTAAATAAAATCTTATTGGCAGGAATTAAGAATGCTTGGCTGCTGGGCAATTAAACCTCTTTTGGATGAAAATTAAAAAAAAAAAAAAAGACTGCAATTGGGGCAGAATCAAAACTTGATGTTACTAAACTCTGTGCTTCCTCAGGCAATTTTACAAGCTGATGTATCAGGGAAAACTGTAATCCACCGCAGTGCTTGCATTAACCTAACATCCTTATAGCTGATGAACACATGCAATGAATGCCAATAACCAGAATTAAGGTTACCTTGGCTGTCAAATGGAAATTGTCTTTAAGCATATGGAAAATGGCATAGAAGCATAAAAAAACAGCCCAGCCAGTTTGTAAGAGAGCATAAAGCATATGCACAGGAGACCTTGGGCCTGACCGGCTCCCACACGGCGTCAGTGAAGGTTTTGCCAGAAAGTGTAGGAGAGAGAGAAGCTAACCCCTGGAGAGCGGGGCTGCCCAGCTCACATTAGCACGGCTGGTGGGGGAATGCAATTCAACTTATAACTGGAACCAGTCTCTGTACAGTGGTGACCTGATGCTAGTTTCAAGGGCTTCCAACCTTAGTTGGGTTTCTACCTTGTTAGTATGGTGTGTACAATGGAGCTGGATCCCCTGCCTTTTTTCCCCAAGATACGGATGTTGTCACAGACACAACCTTCCAGCAACACACAGCGCTCCCACTAACTGTCTGGAGATCCTGCCGCATTCGGATGAGGATGCCCCACTCTGGTCTCCACTCTCCCTGCAAATGAGCAGCACCTCCAGCTGTTTCCCAGTGCAGAGGATGGGATGGCTGGTGGCTGTGGTTGGGGACAGCAGAAACTGGAGACATTTCAGCTCATGGGCTGGAGGAGTGGCTGCACCGCAGGAGCAGAGTCAGAGCTGGCACGGGCACCGTCCCCAGGCTGGCACAGCGCTCGGAGGGCTGTCTGTGCGCTCCCGCCTTCGCTCCTGGCTTTCAAACGGAAAGACACAAATGCACAGGCTGTTCTGAGTGTTTCCAGCATTTAAGAGCTGACTGACTATCCCTCTCTGGGAACTGGTGAACGAGCAAGGGCAGCCAGTCAATGGGTTATGCTAAAATATACTTGGTCTCCTCATTGCATCCCATGGGTGCTCACAAACCATGGCCAACCTGCTATTGCCTCAGATTTCTTTTCCCATTAAATGCAATTTGAGTGGTAACTGGCAGCAGTCACATTTTTCTCATTATTAGTGTTACTGCATGTGTGAGACACACTTGGAAGGAGATGCAGAACCTGAATAGTTTTCAAACAGAAGCACTAAGACCTTTTGGGTTTAGTGTTTCCTTTGCCATTTAATTAAAAGTTAGCCATATTCCTAAGAAGGCGTCAAGCCCATGGCTAGGTATTGACGTGTTTTCTTGTAACTTGTTAACCCTAGCATTGACCTGATAAGATTGCTCCACAAAACTCATCACATAAAATAGCACAGCAAAACTGTTACTTGCTGAAAATACTGTAGACAGGGCTCTGCTCCCAGGTAGCGCGAATACTCTAGGTTTACACCAGTGAGAAAAATTTAGCCACAACCTTCACAGGGAAAAGCACATCATTTGACACTGTACCAAACATTAAACAAAGCAGAAACATGAGTACTGTGCATCTGCAATACTAAATATTCAGCTGTTAAGATTTTTTACTCATTATGCAGTTGTAAGACAACAGAAATTAAGCCACTGAAGTAATTCCAGGCTCGGGGGGGTACATGTCCCCAGGACCTCTGCCCCACAAGGTACCTTCATGGTAAGCAAAAGCCACACATAATAGTTAAAAGAATAAAAGTCATTCTCTTTAACATTTGGTGATTATTCAAAATGTTCTACGTCCAGGAAGGATGGATGGACAGATGGATGGATGAATGGATGGGTGGGTGGGTGGGTGGATGGATAAACTAGATCTTTATGAGGCTGATGCTTTTTTAAACATGTTTCTGAATTTAGTGTAATACAGTGATGATCACTCATCAGAGACAATGTTGGCCACTAGCATGACCAAGGCAGAGAAAAGGTTATGTTACTATGTAATAGGGACTATGCTTAGCTACTGTTCTCTTGAAATAACTGTTGGTATAATCCATCTGCTACACACGGACTTTTCAACAGCTGGAATAACTGATGTTGTCAGAAAGTGTGCTGCTGTGGCTATCTCCTGAATGGAGACAAGTGTACAACATGTGGAAAATGGGGTGGGAGGAATGGAAAATCATTGGGGCAGGATGTCATACTGATTCTCTTCTTAATCTTCTTGCTAGGCATCCATCCTGGTCACTGCCAAGGGTCACTACAGAGAACCCAAGGGTCCTTTGATCTGCAGCAGAGGAGCAGCTCCTATGTGTGTTAAATGCAGCCTCAGCTACTGTGACTTTTAAAGGCTGTAATTTGCACAGTCAATGAACGCACAGGCTTCCATGCTCAGCTGGTGCGCACCAGCCTGGTAAAGTCCTTGCTGCCTTTCCTTGGCAGATAGAGTCCCCACTCTTTGTTCCAGAGCAGCCTGTCCTCCTTCCTGAGGGCAGCATTGTTATGCTTTGAGAAACCCACATCAATTTATTATCGTTTAGACAATTATTCCATCACCCGATGACCCCTCCCCACCCGGGAAGGGGAATCGTGGAAAAACAAGGAAACACGAGGGCTGAAATATAAACAGATTTAATAGGATAAGACTAGATAATTAACATAATAATACTAAAGAACCAGTATTGATCCCAATAGCAATATAAAATATACAATGATTACACTCAGCCAATTCTATCAGCAGGAAGCTGTGCACTCCCAGCAGGGGAAGGTAAATGTGGGACACTGCAAGTGCTACGGCTTTGGGAGGAATGGAAGGGCTTAGGGGTCTGGCGCTGGGGCAAGAAGTTCTCTGGATCGCCGTGATCAAGGGAGAGAGAGAAAGCACTTAGCAGAGAACTTTCTAATTTATGTTGAATGTGATGTTCATGGTATGAAATAATCCTGTTGGCCAGCTTGGGTCAAGTACCCAGGTCTCAATCCTCCTCGTCCCTGCACCTGGTGAGCTTGAAAAACACTGAGACCTTGAAACCCACACACCATAGCTGGCTATAAAGTAAATATTTTCGAAAATTCAGACACTAGAGCCTTCTAAAAATGTACTTTTCGCAAGCATTAGAAAAGAAGTTAGTCCTGTGACACTCAAGCCAGGACAAGCATGCACCTTGCCACACATTGCTCCTTGCTAGGGTTGCTCACACTCTCCAGTCTCTCTTCTTACATTCCTGAGGTGTAAGGACAATGGTTTCCACTAAAACAGAAATCCAGAAAAATTAGAACCAGACAGATGAAATACTTTGAAAGCGACCTTATGTCTTATTCCTTTGAGTAAAGGTAGAAGGCACAGAAAACCTTTCAGTATTGTCAGTACAGTTTCTTCTCGTGCTGAATATGGATTGCAAAAATATATCTGTCCACAGTAAAGCAGCTTACCTTCAGAAATGAAAACAACCATTAAACTCATTGGCTACACTTCAGCTGGCTCCCAAACTAAAGTGGAGGTTTCCATTATTTTCTCTAACCGTGTTTGCCTGTTTTTACATACCTGTTAAGTCAGCGCCACGCAGGGACCGGCGTCTTATTGCGGTCAGGTTTGCTGGTGGCAGGGGGGCACTGGAGGTGGCTTGGTCTGGTCTGGCCACAGGGTGACTGTAGAAACCATGGCTGATCTGGGGGCTGGCTGAGAAATGGCTGCTAACAGGGTCTGCTCTGTGCCTGCTCCCGTGGCTCCGAGTCCCACCTCAGTTCCCAGTACAGTTGTGTCAACTTTATGGGGTTTCCTGGAAGGGCTACAGAGCTGCACCTGCAAATGCTTCTTACTTATCACAGGGGCCAAAAGGATTGCCCCTGAAGATGGCACTCATCGCCATCACAGTTTCAGCTTCTCGTGCTTTTGATATGGATTATGGGAAACGTTATATTGTCCTTGCTAAGCACTTAGCTTTGCTTATTACTAGAAAGTATCTTGTTGTGCCCATTCAGAGATGCTTTCTCTGTACTCCTTCCCATCCTAATTACTGTATATTTAATGGCAAGATTTAAAAGACAATAGCTGTTTTTTCTGTGGGTGCCTCTGTGTTTCTTTTCCTAAACTTTGCAGCATTTACTTTGTTTTTAAGAATAGTGCTTTTCTATGCAAACCTATAAGCTATGGGCCAGGTCCAAAGCTGCCATCAGGGGCCTTGATCAGCTCCCAGCAGCAAGACCCCAGCTCTGTGCATTTACTACATGTCTGCAGCGAAGAGTTGGGTGCTGTGCATGTGTGCAGAGGTTCCCTGAAGAGGGCTCCTATTTTCCGTGATCTACAGAGACCAAGATGGCTGTTTCCAATAGAGGGGTCACTGGTACCCGACTGAGTATTTTGGCAATTGTATCTGAAACTGTATCCACAGGAAAGTGATAAGGGGGGCTTGGTCCTTCCCGTGAACTTGCAGTGTCCAAGTGCAGTGATTTTTATAAGGAGATTTAGCAACAAAGTGTTAGATTTCTAAACCCCCTAAGCAATTACCTAAAAGGCTTTGCCACAAGCTGCCAAACATATAATCCTTTCGTATGGATTATAATTAGCTATTGTTTGTCTGGCGCTTTGGAAGTGTAACATGCAAAACATGGTTATAAAGCATTCATTTTCTAGTGGGACCTGGGGAACCCCGCTCTGGAGGCGGCAGAGCCGCTGCCGGCAGGGCTTTCTGCCTGCTCCCGGCCACCACCGTGACTGCCAGCTGCTTCGAGGCGCTGGCAGTGGGAAAGGATGAAAGCCGTCTATGGCTCCAGCTGAGCCAGAAGAGTGCTGTAGAGTCTTCCACTTTCTTTCCATCATTTAAGTGTGATGTTCTCCCTTCTGCCTCAACCACATGCAGTGTCTTTCTGGTTTATTCGTATAAAAGCCTTAAACTTTAGTGCTATTGACTGTAGATTTTAGAGAACTCTCAGAAAATGTCTTCAATTATTTAAAGGAAATCGCTAATGCTCTCTATGGCTAAAGTGAGCAGTGGCAGCATGATGGGTAATTCTTTTTTAAATGCATTGAAGCAGAATATTGACTAGGTGGATCTATGAAGACCATGTAAGTCACCTGATGGAACAGCTCTGGGTTGTCCAGACACTTTTTATGAAATAGCCATAGAGGAAACATTTTGCATGTTTCTGAGGTTTAAAGAGAATGCAATGCTTGAGGAGCTGATGGCTGATGGCAGCAGTCACAAACTTCATCCCAGTTTACCGTCCTTGGCTATGTCTGAATCAGCAGGCAGTGTGGCTTGGTAGGAGCAGGTATGTGAAGTGACTCAAGTGGTGCCAAAACCCTCTGTTCACCGTATGCATATTTGGTTTTATTTGGTCTGGTGCCCATGGCGCTGGAGAACATGGAGCATGTTCATCAAGTGCACCTCCCATGGAGCCACCCCTCTCTGGCCATGTGCTGTGGTGAGAGCCAGAGCTTCGTGCATGGGTGCAGTGGGGAGGCTTAAGCTGAAACCGCCCTCCAGATCTGAGTGGAGAGGCTGATACAGTTTCATCCTTCTTGTGCCAAATCGATGATACAGGCGCCCTGCCACCTGTGATGTTTGTCTGTACATCCCCCTGGCTCAGTTCCCCCCAGGGTCAGGAGTAGCCTTTGCCCCAGGATGCTCTTTCCAGGCTGTCTAGGACTGGGTGTATTCCTGTCTTCTCTTCTGCAAACATAGATGACTAAACTCTTACTAATAAGGAAAAGTGGAATTTAACATCACAGCACCAGGGCCTATCAGTAAGGGATTGTTACCAGAAATATTGCAGCAAATGTGATTGACAAAGGAGTGAGGAGGTTATTAATTTGAAAGTGTTGTGATTACTTGTCAGTCTTAAAAGAGTCATTTTTAGAAGACTGACATAGAGTAGATTGAATTGATACTCCTTCTAATAATGTCTTGATCTTTTGTAACTTCCTATTCCCCAAAATTTGCTGTTGCTTGTAAATCTGTAAGCATTACATCAGAAATTATCGGTGTGATTATATTATTCGATTAAAAGTCTGGCAACAGACACTTGTTTTAAACTGTTTAGGATAGCATAATAACAATAATTAGCTGTGACTATGTAATGCTGTAAAAGGAGGGGAAGTGAGAGCCTTTTGCTCAGAGGTTCACAGTACAGTATGGGAACAATTACCTTTAGACTTTGCATTTCTCAGCAAAATACACATTTAAAAATTTGAAGCCAGTGGCCTTGGCGGACATTTATGCATGGCTTGTGAACATTAAGCCCCTTTTATAACGTGCTGCTGGCAAGGGCAGCGTGGCTGGGTCCCACCCCAGCCTCTTGGGAATAGATGGCAGTTGTCTCCTAATGAGAAAGGCACTGAAACTCAGCACCAATGTCACGATGGAGTCCCCGCTGAGAAAATGACACCAACGGAGAAAAAAGTTCCTCTTTTGGTAAGGTGCATGAATATAAAGAGACTTATAATTGGGTTTCCTTAAAGACTTGGAGAACTAACACTCTTACAACTCTTCACATTGAAAGAAAGTTCTTTTAAATTCTATTAGTTCTCCAGCCTACATTTTTTAGAAAAGTAAGATGTACAGCTTCTGAAGAAAACCAGGAACAATGAGGTGAGCGGTATTTGCATTCACAAGTTATTCTGTGGTGGCACGTTGTCATCTTTTGTTGAAATATCACAACTTTCAAAAAGAATCCTTTGAAGCTAAAGAATTATATTTCATCTTGTTTTCTAAAAAGTTACACTGAATACACACTTTGAAATGACAACGTGAGATCTGACTGCCCTTTAGCATTGGTCTGTCACCTAAGGTGCCCGTGTTCAAATCAAGGTCATTGTTTTTTCTCTTATCTGTGGATCATAGTACACATCAGTCTGTAGCCACACCACTGGCATCTCAACACTTGGTATGAAAGAATATGACATATTCCATTTGGAAGACGAACAAGAGTGAACTAATAAGGGCATTCGATTTAAATACCAATCTCTCCATTGAATGGTTCCTCAAAATGAAAGTTAAAATCGATGCAGGGCTATGTGCCATATAGAATTAATACTTCACAAGACTGAAAAGAAGATGTTTTAAATGTCTGAGGAATGTAGTGCTGAAAACTTCTAGGCTTACTAATCAGTGAGAGGGCATGGTCCCAAAAGTTTAAGACAAAGCAACCGTTGTAGAATTATGAACCAAGAGACTCCTCCAGTCTAGAAACAGTTTCTTCCTTTGGGAAAATTGAAAACAAATAGCAACAATAGGCTTAAAATGGACATTAAGGGTGTATCTGCATTAGGATTGCACCCTAACCACAAAAGGGCATTTAGCCCATGGGGCCACACTAGGGACAGCCTGAATTAAAGAAATGTGTATGGGATTAACACCAGGTTCTCCGGACTGCCTGTTCCTCTCTACTGTCTGTAGGTTTTCACCCTGGTCTGCACTGCCAACTAGTGTAGGCACAACCAAAAACATATTTGAACCTTTCAGTGAAGAAGCCCAGCAAGCTGCTTGGCATATCCTAGATTTTAATATACTCATTGACTGTCTTACTGGAGTCTTATCCTATTAACATTGTGCTTTTATTCACATAGTTACCATTCCGCAGAGATCTGGAGTCCAGCCCAAAGCCTGCCACTGACTTCTCCTCCACAACCCAGGCAGAAAGCTCACCTCCTGTGCTGCCGGTTCCCCATTAGCTAAAGGAAGAACAGTAAATTTTGGCAAACTTGTGAGGCCTGTTTTATCAATCTGAGAAAAATGCTTTGTAGCATTTGGAAGTGAGGTATACAGGGAAATTGGTTTTCTTTTTTATTACTTTTGAGCTAAATCCTGAACCCCTTACACAGGCAAAACCCCAGTCCAGAGTACTTCTGAGAAGAAATAATGACTGAGCCAACATTTGTTGCAATGACTTTGATGGCTCTCTGGTTATGATGCCCAGAGAGTGCATTGCTTTCCAAGAACGTGCCCAAGATCTGGCAGAAACGTGTTGTTTCAGGACTGACTTGCTCTTAAAGAGGCATCAATTCTGCTCTAAGTGCTATTCCATTAAGAAGAGCTGCAACTTATGCTCTGACTTTATGCTAATCTGGAGCCTGGAAATTGAAAACATAGACTGTTCAGCCATTAGGAAACTGCACATCAATTAGGAGATCTGAATTTAGTGCCTTGCCAGCTTTCCAGATTTCATATATGACCCTGAATAACCACAGGGCCAAATCCATAAATGGGTGCATTAACCCCAGCTGAAGTCCTTCTCACTTTGCTGTGGCCCATCTAAGCAACAGCTTCTGGCCTGCTGAAGGCATTTCTGTCTCACAGAAAGATCCATCCCACCTGTTTTTCCAGGCAAGGAGAAATAATCCACCTTTTGCAAGTGCTGATTCTTTTTGCTCAGCTGCTGAGGGTGCCTGGTCCTTTGGGCCAAAGACGCCTTCCTCAGTCCCCGGGTACCTTGAGCGAGCTCCCTGTTTTTACGCTACCGGGTTTCTCTAGTCGTCCTTTGCACATGGGTAGAGCATCCGCATTGCAGACTTTTGTGGTTGGAAGGACCACTGGCATGCCAAGCATTTCATTGCCCAAATTCCAAGGGAATCTGGCCCTTCTCTCCCAGCTGGGAACCCTTCATCTCTCTGTGTGTCAGTTCCTTATTTGTACAGTGGTGATAACGGCGCTGCCCCATCCCATAGGGATTTTGCAAATAGAAATCTATGAATACAGTCTTCGGGATTAGCAGAAAGACTGTGATGATTGGGACCATATGAATACCCAGATAGATCTCTTAGGGAAACAGCTGGTAAAGATATTGGGAGGGATTTAATTCCCCTCTGAGCAATTAAAATAAGAAAAGGCCATAGTTCTAACTTACAAAGTAAGTAAAAGAGAGTAAAACTGAACTATATTGGATTTTACTCTCCTTAAATAAGAAAATCTGCAGATTTTGTAATTAGGTAGTAAAATTCTCTGATACATTCAGTTCCTTTTACTACCCATTGGTTTACAAAATAGGAGTCATCTCTGAGACCTATCGTAATGGTTTTAAATAAATCCAGTGCCAATTAATATGAATGGAAAATGTTGTACCTGAACAATCACAAGCCTGGAACAGTGAGACCGCTAACACTGTCATTTAAGGAGAAATTGATGCAGCAGAACTTGCTCGAGATTTAGGGAGGATTTACATAGTCCACTAGTGTTTGTGCCTCTAAAGGTCAGCTGTGGAAACAGATGGTTGGGAGAAACTGGCTAAAAAACCTATTGCAGTGGATATTAGAAATGAAGATAATTTTTAGATCAGTAGAACAGAAGGTACAAATATTATGACTTGTGATCACAGCCTGCGTTACTCCATTTCCACTCTCCTAAGCTCCTCTGTCGTGAGTCTGAGTCAAGTGACCAGATACGTTTGCTGTGATGAGACACTCTGAAATATTGTGGCACCTCTCCTGCTCCCATGGGGCAGGGAGCGGGGCAGCTCGAGCACCTGGAACCTCAGCTCAGTCATTGTGCACATTTTCTCTTAGTAGCAACATCTCAGGTGAGCAGCGAGGTCCTGGTGATCGTTACTTGTGGTTTGTGCCAGGTTCCAGCGCGCGCTGCCTCTGTGTCAGGTAACCCCGTAGAGCACAGACAGCACCGGCTGCTGGGGCTGTCTGTGCGTTCTGCTTATTTGGGCTTCAGAAAGTGTATTTCTTAATGCACCCCTGGTTTTTATTCTTATGCTTCCATACACCTTCATTCTGAAGTCTATTATCTTGCATTTATTAGAACTGAATATTTGTTTCGCATAATCAGCCTTTGCTATAATACCGCCATTGGGCTGGTATTGAACGAATCTTAATTCCATCACTGCTTATTTTATTGACCTATGGAGAACTATGGTGTGTGGCTAGTGCTCATTAAACCTGATCTGTAAGCAGTTTAGCTTGCTGCTTGTGTCAGTCCTAAGCTCAGTGAGAGGGTAGGAGGACAGAGTCTGGAGAGCACAAAGGAGTAGAGAGGGCCATTTTCAGGCACTGTGAAAAACAAGAGAGTGCCATATCCCGCTATGGGGGCTGAGTCCAGACAGTACACAGAGTTGACTAATTACATATCTGCATGATGCTAGACACTGTGCAGATGTACTGTACCTTTCTCTAAGCCCTCACAGCCAATGCCCCTTATATCATGCCAAGCCTTTCGCGATATTTCAGTGACAGGTACTTTCAACTCCTCTACACAACTACAGCTCTTTTCACCTCAACTGCACGCCTCTTGACAAATGTTATTTAGCACTAATGTCCTGCTAGAAATAATTTTACTGGCCTGTCACTGACCTTATTGCTCATCTTTGCACTCCTCCACTGGTTTCATCTTCTCTATCACATCAAACACACTCAGCTTGGTATTTAAGGTTTTTCTTACCTATTCCCTCCTATACATCAGGTGTATGTTTCATTCCCTCCTGTAAGCTCAGTTCCCAGGTCTGCCTGGACTAGCAGCCTTCGTTGCCTTAGTCACTGCATTTCTAACAAGGGTATTCACCATTTTCCTGAGCTGCCTCCGCTCCTGGCAGGATCTCTGTAACCACTGCAAAATTAAGCATTCACCTTCACTCCAAGCCAACAGGTTCCTGACACAGATCTGGACAGTGATGAAAGTGCTGCAGAGGCTGAGACCGCGGCCGGCCATGCTGGCCGGCACTGTGTTGGTGTTTCCTTGCCTGTATGCACAAATCCACTACCCCTTCTCTCTTACATAAATAACTTGCTGCCTCTTGCTGTCTTGCTTAAATGACTTGCTGTCTGGTCCACACTGGTAGCAAGCCCACTACATTGGGGCCAGGGTGATGGTTGGTACTATGAAGCAGTATGATGCAATGTATGTATTTGTTATTTAACGTATACATATTGTCTGATGGCTTTTATTCTAAGTGGTGGCTAGTTTTACAGAAGTAGTAAATGGTTTTGGGGGAATAGAGGCTGACAGAGGGCTCTGTCTTTACCTACCCTGCCTCGAAAGCATTATCAGTGATCTCAGGTGTATCGACAGGTAGGATTTATCTCACCTAACACAGGCATCTGAAGCTTACTTTATCCTAGGATAAGTACACAGGTAACATGCCTGCTCTCTGGGGTTTCCTACTATCCACAGGCTATACGGGGAGCCCAAAGGGACCAGCTTAAACCCAGAAAACAAGATATAGTAGGGCCTGAGGGTGAGCCAGTGTCCTGGTTTGAGGTAAAACGGGAACCAAGTTTCTGCTCAGTAATTTTACTTTTCAGTTAAGCCTCTTCTAGCTAACTAACATTCTGAAATTAATGACACATTCTTCAGACAGTCTCTGCTTCTGGCAGATAAGGTCTGATGTTTATAGTGAATACCAAGGAATGGTA
>RSEF01000003.1:79168286-79245161 GCA_003993805.1 Himantopus leucocephalus | reverse complement strand
CCTTTCCCTCGGGTAGGGTCCACAATTCATTCCATTAACAAACAGGAACTTACCGTGAATCCCTTATATTTAAAAGCAGAACAGGTGTGAGGACTTAGTCACCCATTTCAATGGTCCAATCCCCTGCACAAGCTGGCACATAGAGTTACACAAGTAACAGCTGACATTTCACATAAATAGGGTGATCAAAGGCAAGACAAGTTTTCTCAGACTCTGAAATTAAGCAAGTCATGTTTCCAGAAGACACCCTGTTCTGCCAGCAACAGTTTCCTGAGAAATGAAGTATGATTCTCTAGGAAAATGATGTGGAAGCAGAGGTCCCAAGAGCAGGCCATGAAGTTAAGATCAACCTGGTCACCCCAGGCTTTGACACCCTGTTATTTCTCTGTGTGTGATGAATGTTTCTCTGGGAGGAGATGTTCAANGTGTGTGTGATGAATGTTTCTCGGGGAGGAGATGTTTAAGGAGATCGCTCCTCAAGGAGCAGCAGGGGCCGGGACCTGGGGTCACTCAGGAGTGTGGGCGAGCTCCTGTGTTTTGGGGAGAGCTTTAACATGGATTGGAGAGGCAGCTGCCGGGGGAACCGAGACTTCTGTGCTCAGAGGAAGAGTGGATGCAGCCCTGGTGAAGGGACGACAGGTGCTCTGGACAGTCAGAAGCATCACCGGTGCTTGAAACCATGGTGTCTTGTTAATGGGTGATTGCTCTGGCAGGGCTCCTGGTGTGGTGATCCCACCCCCACATGATTCTGTAAGGGTAAGCATGNATGATTCTGTAAGGGTGAGCATGCTTCATGCCGTAGTGACTAGCAGAGAATAGTTGCAGCATGCCACACTTTCCAAAGTCTTCTGGGGAACCCCTCCACATGCGTCCTATTTCATCCACTCCCCTGATGAAGTGGCAAAAACCAAAATCTGATTTAAAGCTTCAGTTCACTTGCCTTAATAGACCAGGTTTCAATCCGAGCTCGCATGCCGCACTGCTCATCGCATTTGACAGTCCAGGCTTGCAACTCCAGGACAAGCAGGGTCACGTCCTGCATCCATTCTCATGATTTCACTCCAGTTAATAATGTCTTTCTCCATCTGGGAGGGTCCTTTTTGCATGGAAAATTTAGGAAACACTTTGAGCAGCATGATTTTTCCGGATACTATGTTCATTATTTTCTCATCAATGTAATAGGCAGATTCGGCCATGATACGACAGGAGCATTAACAGAGATTACAGCTGAACAATCCCCTTTTACGAGAACAGGCCCTTTATCACTGTCTCCTACCCCCTTCTGCGATATTCTGTGGTTTTGACAGAAGCTCAGTTTCTGAAATCTTAAGGAACTGTATTAAATACCACTGTTGTGATTTCTTTTCACTGTGCATTTGGCTTCCTCTTTCTTATTCTGAAAAGAGAAGCCTGGATTCTGATATAGGATCTGCATAAGATGGACAGCAAAGGGAGGAGCAAAGCATCTGGGAGAGCCTTTTACAGGTTTTTCCTCATATTCTTCCCTCCTCCTCCTGCTTGAGATTCTCTGGGTGCTCTTCCACTTGCCATCGAATAAAAAAAAACATCGTGAAACTTATAATTCGCTCTAAAACCAAGGACCTTTGGGCTAAATTAAAGTGTTAAATATGCCATGATAGCCCTTCTTAGCTTCACTCAGAATTGATTGTATAGAACTAAAGATAAAATTTCTTTTTCAATTTATATATATTTGAGACAGCACCAAAATGCATTCTAAAAGGGGGGGTAAAAGTTGAGGTTTTCATGTTACAATCAATTTTTGGGGGCATTAGCTGAGAAATTCACTGTTGTGTTCCACATATAGATGCCATTGTATTAATAAAAGGTGTTGCCACACACGTAGCTCGCCTGGAAACAAGACATAAAAGAAAAGTCAGGCTGGTGCCACCTATAGTTGTTTCAGACATTTTAAATCTTTGGAAATGTCCAGGTATTTTTATATTTTACCTTTGCTATTTCGTCTTGTAAATAGGTCTGTTTAAAACGCAGTAAATGACAGGACAGAGAGTGTCTGAATGAAGGAAAAAATTCCCACTCAACTTCCCTCACTCCCACTTTTCCCAGTTTCCACTTACATTTCAAAATCAAAACCTTCCTCTACTTCAGATCCCAAAGTTCGAGGGGCTGAATTTTCCACGCTTTGATGCATTTTCTTCTGTTTTAAGGAGAGGAAGAAAAAAATTTCCGTGTTCTTGGTGGAGAGGTACAGAGTGGATATTATCTAAACTTCCAGTGAATCACAGCTGACAGTGTTGCTATTTCTAGGCCAGAGAATCACTCTTTGAACAAAATGCAATCGCTGTGTCTTTTCAACCTGCGCTTCAGCAGAGTGAAACAGCAGGATTCCCGTACTGTATAATAACTGTCAGAAACAATTTCTGCTCTGTAAGTGAGGTGAAGCAAAATGTCAAAATATTTGAATACATTTCATTGAGGATATCTTCTTTTAAATTAGTGAAGGCTAGAGGAAGAGAATCCTATTCTCTCGCATAATAAATATGCATGGAACAGTGGGGCCAAGTGAATTCTAATAAAGCTGGGTCCTCACTCGTTAATGTGTTAGAGAACCACAACAATAAAACACAATAATTATTAGTTAAAGAAATGCCAGCATTGGCCTTTTACCAGCACTCCTGAACATATAAATCGCAATAAATTTAGACTGTCTGAAGGCACTGCGTTAATTACCATATTTTATAAAATGCCTTGGGTAGAGGGGAACAATCACAGCGACTGAGAAGAATCCCAGCCCAAGTGTATATATCTCGTTATTAGTACAACTGCATTCCTTGGAAATCATTAGCTAACCTATGTTATCTTCGCTTATACCCAGAGAAGAACATCAAGGAAAGTTTGCTAACAACACCTCATAGTTTTATAGGGGTTTCCATCCCTGCAGATCCCAAAGCACGTTAATGAAGAAAACACTCAAGATTTTGCAAATGCCTAGACTTGGGATTCTTTCAGTAATATTATCTTGAATTTGCAAACAATTGTCTTGTGCTCCCACTTGGTGCTTACAAACACAGGCTGGAGAAAGCTGAACGGTTTAACAAGTCTTGTGTCCAGTGATAAGCCGCCATGCGATGGATTTGCATCCAAGAGGATGGGTGAAGAGAGCACTAATTCACGTACCCCAAGAGCTGCCCGCCATGAAACCCTTTCAGACAATCTAATACGAGATTCAAGAAAGCTGCAGAGCACCACAAGAAGAGGGCAGCGACAGTGAAAGGCACAGCCTGTATCTGAAGTCCCACAACAGTGAGAGAATTACACAGAAGCATCTCAGCAACTCTAAGATGTGGATCACTCTTACATGCCATAGACAAGTCAGGTCCTTGTTTCTCAAAAGTCCCTGTCAATCTGACGTGCTGCACCAAAGCACTAGGATCATGGATGCCTCCAGCACAACATTTCATCCACAGCTATTGCCAGTCCAAGATGATTCAGAGTAAAGTAGAAAAAAAACCTGCCAGAATCCAAACTGTATGTTGAGGAGAAGAAAAAATATCCCCAGCCCCTGCAGTTCACCTGTGGAAACCTAAACATCATGCTAATGTTAAGTAAGGGAAAGGCCAGTGAAATATACATTTGCACAGGTACAATTCTAGCAAGAGGAATATGAGTGCCTATAAAAAAACCTCCCTCCAGTTTCCTGAATGAATGTTCTTCGTGACTGTATTGAAATGTTGAAGTGGCTCCATCATTAAGGCGGCGAGCAGAAATAACGAGCGCAATTTATAATGAGATAGGCACACGTACACACACACATACAAAGGTAGGAATTCTCTGTGTCAGTGAAAATAAGACTGGCCCTGACCTGATTTGGATTCATTACCTCACAGAGCTCGTTATGTCATATTATGAGATAAAAGTGCAGCCCTATGCATTGTTTTACTGCCATAACCCACTGAAGCATTGTTTTTTCAGTTTATGCTAAAATGTTCTCTTCTGATAAAGCCCTTCTATAGTAATTTTTTAACTTGTTTTTAAAAAGTTATTAATTTGAGTACCTAATATTGAAGGACTGTTATCTAAAACACTGATCTTTCCATAAATTCCTACTCTGCTTGGCATTTTACCCTTTGCCTGTTTAGGATCCCTGGAAAAATCTCTGAGGAGGTGATCAGACCCTGCTAATGAACAGGTTAATTCAAATTACCATACTGTTTTGCAATGGAAACCAGAAATCTTTTTGTTAAATAGTATACATTTATGGAAAAATGAAAAATAACTAGGTTGTGTGGTTTTCTGCTGAAACTAATATCAGTCGATAGCCTTGTTTTGAAATGTTGATCAAATTGGTTGCATTCCCAACCTCTGCTAGTGAAGGAGATTAAGTCTAGTAAATATTTATCGAGATGCCCAGCTATCGGAAGGCATTTTGACAGCAGTCCAGCATGTAATGACAGATTACAGCATATTGCCTGTGCTGAATGCACTCCCAGTTACACCAGTTCTACCAAAAAGCATTACTGCTAATATGGGGGTTTTTGCATCTATCCAATGCATTTTCTCCGTAGTCAAAAAGAGAATTGCGATTACACTTGTTGTTTACACTCTTAAGATGCCCGTGTGATTTTATTTTGAAGGCAAGTGATAGCAAATAAATATTGTTGTTTTCTTCCAGACAGAAACTTCCTTATTTGTGAGGATTCTGCTTGTTGATGTGATTGCTGGGCTGTATTATTTAAGATAATGTAGCTGGAGATTACAGGTTTCTTTGGTAATACTGGGATGAAATTACAAACCATTTCGGTGGTGTTCAGAGGAAGATAATGGCAACCCTTGGTAATGTACAGCGGTCTGCCAAAATTGCTGAAAAGAAAGAGGAAATTTCATCTAATCCACATAAATTGAGCGTGGGGAATATCAGGCTTTCTGGAAAATGCTTGTTTTAGTTCTGGTGTGTGGCAGGTAGCTATCCAAGATGAAATATATATCTCAGCTCATCTAACCATAGCAAATGCAGGATTGGTCTCAATCGCGTGTTTGCAAGTATTTTGAGTAAATTCAATAATCATCATTGCCTTGTTTTCCTCATCGTTTCCTTCTGTTCAACGCTCAGACTAATCTTTCTCTTCTTGTGTTTTCTCACCCTGAGGATCAAGGGTTTGTCATTAATATGGTTTAATACCTCCTTCATTACCCATTTTTGATTCTCTTCTCCATCCCATTAAAACTCTGGCTAATTAAAACCTCTTCTGTATATAACATCCCTTCCTATGGACTTCTTTGTTCCTTTACGTGCTTACATTGTACACAGCCCACAACCACACATGCACCCTGCTCACACACAGGGTGAAAACATTTGCAAAAATTTTAATTTGTAAAAATTTGTAACAAATTAATGTCTTCTTTTATTTGAAGATTACACAGGTGTTAGTGGCTCACTTGTTACTTTCCTTTCTGGTAATAGCAATGAACAACTTTAAATACAAATTTTGGATTTCCATTAACTTTTTAACTAGTTTCAGACATACATATGTACACAAGGGTAATACTTTGTGTTTGGAAGAACCAGTATGACCTGTATTCAAATAGCTTAAATTCATTGAATAGTATATTTTTAAGTGTAGAACATTTCCATACTTGTTGGTAAGCATTAGGGAGCACACCATTTGCAGTTCAGATGTCAGTATTTTTTGCTGTCACTGTGGCACCAAAGAATAAGCAGTGTTATTACAAACTTTCCAAAAGCTTAAAATGTATTTCTTTTAACTTATTTTAAAATGTTGATGGGGTTCTCTTGCTTTTCCCAGAAAATGCTCTACCAAGGAGGAAATCAACCACAAAAAGGTGTGGAGGGCCAATATTTTGACAGAGTCATAACCTTTCCTTATGCTCTTACAAGAAAAAAGCATTAAGGACTTGAATGTGGGGGTATAATACGTAGTGGAATAAAGATGATTTTTAACAAATAAATAAAAGAGAAGTTATCATAAGACTGCCATTGCCTTTCATGTAGGCTCCCAGTATCTCATAAACCCCAAGTCCCTCTCAGAAGCCAGCACAAGAGCTGATGAATATAATTGACCCTATCACAATTTAAATTTCCTGGCTGATGTGATGTAGAAGGTTTGGACTGAATCTATTGAAGCAAGATAGCAGGTTTGGATCAATGCTCTTTCATATTACTGTAACAGTTGAGCATCAAAATACAGCTGAATATTTCTTCCACGGTTGCCAGTAATTATCTGTGTAAAACACAAACAAATAACTTCAAAATAATTTAAATCATGAAATCAAGGTGTCTTCCCTATGTTCCTTACTTGTCCGAATCTTTTATCTTTTATTCTTTCCTACCACTGTCTGTGTGTCCTTCATCAGTTTTCTTTCAGTCTTTATTGAAACACATTCAGTTTTGAATGCCAGTCCTTCCTCAGGTCTGTGGTCTCCATAGGGCCTTCCATTTAAGCGACAAATGGAGTGCAATGCATGGAAATAGGACTGTAGCTACTGGATCTATAAACTAGTTGCAAAACACATCATGTCGCTTCTTGGAAGACTGGGATGAATAGCAACGAGTGGCCAAGTGAGGCCTTTGTTCTAGGGAAGATAGTATTTTTCCTGCTCGGGACAGCAAAATCTCAAGGTGGTTGTGTGATAAGGGGCAGCTGAGCTTTCCTTCAAAATTATCTCAGGTTCCTTGTTTAGCTCCCATACGCGTGGGCTGTGCATCAGAATACACACATGTGAAGGGCTGTAACTGTACTAGGCCAAGAATGATCATGGAGGAACCTTCAGAGGACAGTAAACAAATGCCAAAGGTTGTGTCAGTTCCTCAGTAGACCCTTTCATTTTTAGACTTACTTCCTTAAGGAAGTACCCCATGCCTTTGTGCATTATACGCTACTTTCTTATTTCCACAAAGAAACATGTGATTTTTCTTTTTTACTTAAGTCTTTTAAATAATCAGAATACTCTAGTGATGTGCAGTATGCCCACAAAAACTGCTTTGGAGATAGATTAAGTATTTAAATGGTTTGGTTAGTGATAGGATTCTACAACCAGTTATTTCCTGTATTCTAGTATATGCAGTCACCTAAAGACTACCAAAAAGGGCAGAAAGCAACAACCGGCTTTCTGACAAGTCCTGAGTTACAAAGTCTGTTTTGCCATGGAAATGTCATATTTTTGGTGAGTCATATTTGTCATATATGTCACATATCTGGTGAGTCACATGTTGTATTTCCAGGCAGTGTGCGTCTCTCTTACAGGAGACCTGGGTCTTCTCCTTACTCCCCAGAAGCATGAACAAACCCTCTCCAAAACTTCAGCTGTAAGAGGGGCCCAAAGTTGAGCCAGGTACAAGAGTGAATCTTGTCACCTGTGTATGTTTTAACTCATCGAGATGCAAAAGACAGCAGAGAAGGCAAACAAATCCCTCCTTCTAGATGGAGGGTTTTCTTTGTCTGACACAGATACACAAAGAATCCCGATCCAAAAATCTGTTAACTGCACAAAGACATATTTTTCTAATTGTGATGCATATTTAACTTGGAAAAAAAATTTTGCTAATGAAAAATTATCCATAATACAGATATTCTGAAGAGCAGCAAAAGTAGGAAGAAGTGGTAACTAAACAGAACTATCAGGAATGGCAAAAGGCAAATTAGCTATGAAAGTGAGAATAAAAATGTCCATAACATCTGAAACTGAATATACAGTAGAGCAGCACCTGAAGTAAAAGGAAAGTCTCAGACTGTTTCAGAAGGATTTTCTTACAGACATAATTCAGGAAAGAATGAATTCATTTAAGGCACTTCCTTAATCATAAGATTCTGTCTTACAGGAGAAACGAGACCTACAAAAATAATTAGGGGCATGGAGTGAATTCATTTTCAAGGGGAAAGATAACTAGTTATCTTTGGTAGGTGATGATTAAGAATGGAAGAGGGATGCATAATAAGAATTTACAAATATTAGAGGCATAAATATACAAAAAGCAGATTATGAATATGCAGTGAAGTATTTTTAAATCCAGGGACCGATGTTTGGGCTGTAGGTGACTTATTTGCTAAGGGAAAAAACGTATGATATAAAGCCTTTTTCTAGGTAGGTTACTGGTTCAAATCTGTCCCTGGCATGACATGACTTTATAATCTAAAGGCTATTTAGGATTCTGCTTGAAATAAATTTACCCCTGTTTCAGGAGAAACTGTCTTCGAAGATTACAAAGGCTGGAACCTGGACAAGCACTGCTGCGCGTTGTCCCCACAGAGCAGCGAACGGCACAGCCAACCCCTTCCCAGCACTGTGAAAGTGGGGTTTATTGGGGTGGGAAACGGAGGGAGCCTTGCACCATCCCCACATGCTTGCACCTTGACCGAGTGCAAGGAATTTTGTCCCTCAGGAGTGTCAGGATCTTATTTGTGATACAATCTGCAGGTAATTAGTGAAACAGAACATGATTTTATGGACCCAGATTTCTGCAAAAATTGCACACATATTAAAGCCAGTGGGAAAGGTTTTGCAGGAACAGACTTTCATTTATTGCACTGACATATAGAGTTATGGTTATGAAATATCAGACAGATGAAAAAATTTATTATGTTCTTCTAATATAATCCTAAAGTCTAAGCATATCAGGAGTTCTGTGTTCCCCACTAACACCCAGACCAGCACTGGGATTTATCAGAAGTGTCTCTGCTTAAGGACTGATCCATGTGCTGCACTGGCCAACACCAGCATGACAAAGCAGCACCACCAGCCAGTACTCTCCTCATTCGCTTCGCTAGCCACAAAATGAAAAGTCTCCGAATCTACTAAGCTCTAACCTGTTTTGTTGTGTAATCACAACTGAATTATGTGTATGGCCAGGATGTTTCCAGATAGCTACATATTGTATGGCTTCTGCACACACGTGCAGAAAAAAGGTTAAGAAAACAATAAAACAATAATAAACAGCGCTGGCAGGTAGTCTGGATGCTTCCAGCAACATTTGTAAGTGAATTAGCATGCTCTTTCACCGCACACTGGTAAACACTCCCCATAGCAGAAATAAAAGCTGCTTTTTAAGCTACCTCATCTTTGACAAAGAAAATGTTCTGTGTACCCCTATACTAATCTAGGTGATGTGAAATATCTTTCTCTGAAATGCTGCACATCAGTTTTGTTTAGAGGGGGGAGAACAAATAAGTCATTTGCTAAGTCTGAGAAAGGTCTGTAGCGTTTCCTTCCGTTGCACCGGAACACACGTTGCATTAGGGCTCTTTCAGGTAGGTACTGTTTCACTGTGAAAGGTTACTGAGACTCAGAGTTTCACAGAAAATGGATTTTATAATAATTAAATACATTCCAAGTAGGAATAAGCTTATCTCCTCTAAGAAACATAGTAATATATTTAATTTCCCAGTTCTCAGGTTCCTTTCCAGACCATAACATGTTTGCTACTTTTAAAAAGACTCTGCTGGTTTCGATTTTACTGTCTTTAATCAAGAAAATCCACGGTTGTATCAATTAAGAACTGAAGAATTAGCACTTAGTGTCATAAAAACACGTATTTTAATTTCTTCTTCAATGCATAAATTGATTACATAAGGCAATCTGCTCCCCTCGTCTTCTGCCCCTCTCCTGCCCCCTCAGTCCTCCCATCTGAGTAATACAGTTCAGAGCAGAAAAGGTTAGGATTTCAATATCTGTGTGAATGAGGTCTTTTTTAGTGTGATACAAGGTCTCCTTTTTCCATGATTTGAAAAGTCAGAATAGTTTTTTCGCGTCTCTTCCTTCACCATAGTCAGCTCTTCTTAGTGTAAAATGTGGTTTGTCCATGTTTGAATTATCTTTATTATTGATAACAAAAGCTTTTTAAAGGGACGATGGAAGAATGCGGAGATCCTTGACCGCTGCTGGTGCTCTAAGCACAGATTTTCTGGAATTTCCCATAAAATGTCGAGGGGGGGGGTGTTGGGTGGTTTTGGTTTTGTTTTTGATTTTTTTGCTTTTATCTCTTCAAGAATGATGGAGTTCAGGGAATGGGGAGAGATTATCCTCTGTCCTACCTGTAAATGATGTAAATGAACGCCTGTATCAGCTGGTCATGTGGGTTCAAGAGAAGATGCTTTATACTTGTTTTTCAGATCAGTCATTATGGTTTGGAGACTCTCTTTTGTTGCCAGATGCAGACTTAATATCTATTTTACTAGTTGTTTTTCCTCTGCAGAGGTGGCAGTGAACATGCATAGATGGGTATAAAATGGCGTACCTGCCCTAACTTGAAAAGAAGTTTCTTTACACCAGCTGAAGATTTACTGATGAATGGCTTCTCCACTGGTTTGGGGGAGGCTGGATGGTTGATAACAACCAGAAAAAGAAATAGTTGTTACTTGTTTTGCTCTCCATTTTATAAGCATAATAATGCTTGTACTGTTCAAGGCTTCTCTTTCAGTCCTTTGCTGTCAATACATTTCAAACCCAGCATCTAGCAGTACAAGCCAATTAAATCCCAAATTCACTTGTCAGAGCATTCCCTGTATGTGTCTGCCATGTTCTGGAGCCAAGTTCTTCAGTTTCTTGGGTTTAGTCCAAGAGGAAACATTAACAATAAATAACTATGAAGATCTGTATGCTGGGAATTAAAACAATATCTATTAAAGGCACTCCATGAAAATGATCTTGAAATGCATGATGTGAAAATTAAATAAAACCTGTAAGAATATTAAAGCTCCAAAGAAATAAATGGAATGACTGCTGAGAAAACTGAAAATGAGGTGCCCAGTGTTTTTAAACCGTTCAGATTTTTGGCAACTTGCACCATGAGTAAAGGCTTTAAATCAGAAAAATTCCAAACAACTTTCAATTGCCTTTAAGCGTATTTTGGACTCCGTTCTCAGTGTGGACAAATGTCACGGAGGAGAAGAAATCTGGCTCAAAACTATGAAGTATGAGTATCGAAAAAAACTTAAATATGCACAATATGTGACTTTCTATTATATTTTTAACAACATTTCAAGGTTGGATACATAATTCATGGCATTTTGGATATCTTGAGAGTAAGTACAGTGTTGTAAAAATTCTGGATCAGCATCTCTTGGCTTGGGAATGGACCCATACCTCTGAAACTTTTTCAGCTCCCTTAAAACTGTTCTGAATGTAAAAACTCCAATGCTACAATCCAAAGCCCGCTGGAATAAAAAAAAAGCCCTTCCTCTTCTTCCAGAATCTGCTCTGAGTCTGCCTGCATTGTGTAAGGGAAGGGATTCATTCTTTATCTGGAAGTGGCTATTTAGAAACATAAGGCAACAAAGCACCATCCGTTTCAGTAATTTCCTTCTTCAGAAAGAAGCAATCATCTCCTTGCAGAAGGGACCACACTCTTTCGGGGTCTTTTTTTAGGTGCTGTTTTTGGCTTTTTCATCACAGTGGCAGTCATAACGAAAAGTGGGGTGGCCGGCACCACAACCGGTGGGCGCCTTTGGTTCGGCATCATGCTGAGCCCCATTTTTAAGGTGAGGTGTGGACAACCGCTGCCTTGCTCACATCCCGAAGCCACGGCCAGCCCCCACGCTGCCCTCGCATGTGGCTCATGTGGCATTCGTGATGCTCATACCTCCCTCTGACACTCCTTCTCGAACCACCTAGAAAGAAATAAACCTCAGTGCTAGTAAAGTCCTGTGGGCCTTCCCCCCGCCCCCTCCCCCCTGCCCTGTCTTGGGTGGTTTGAATCCGTTCATTTTTTGCTGCTGGAAATGAAAACCGAGCTGTATAATTGTATACAGCTCCCAGTCACCATGGTGCTGAGGTCAACCCAAGCTAAAACACAAGTCGCCTCTCCAGGCTCACCCAGCCAACAATCACCCCGAAGCCAACCAAAAACGGAGCCCCGCGCAAACACTTGAGCTGCAGTCCCTTTCATCCCTGCTGAAAGGATTTCAGCATGGTGTCAGCCGGTGCCTCCCGCTCCTGCCAGGGTCTGCGGTTGTGCTGGGGCTGGCTGGCTCGCTGGGGCACTTCACCCCTCTCCCCCCCAGCCTCCGAAAGCGCGGTGTCCCCGTGGCCGGGGTACCCTCCTCCCGCCTCCCCGCAGGGGCTGCTGGGGTTGCTCTTCATCACGGTCTGCTCGACAGTTGTCTCTCGACTGGAGAGACTCAGGGAGGCCCTTCAGCGCGAGACCCGGCCACGGGATAAAAGCCTCATGGTAAATAATAGCTGTTATTCTCAATCCTCTACACACAGAGTTTAAGGCAGAAAAGAAAAGAAGAAAGGGAGAGTGAGTGCTGTGAAAATAAGTAGTGTACTGCGTGCTTAAGACTTTTAAAAAAAAATGCTTCTGGAAATGAAAATAAAGAGTAGGTAATGCCCTCACCCTCAGGAATGAAATATTCCTTTAATAACTATTTTCCTCAGCTACTTTTACAGCAGTTTCAGAGTCTTGTGGTCTTGTTGTTTTCATATATTGCCTGTGGACTAAGATAAAACGGGGCCAGTCAAGTCCCCCCAAAGCCTGTTCCTTCCTTTACATCACCCCAGAAGCAAGTCAGGATCTCAAAGGACTTGTGGGCCACCAGGTAGCTCCCTTAGTGCTCCCTGGTTTCCCTAACAGACTGATTTACAGCCGGGCAACGTTATAAACACCTGCCCCAGAGGTTCTTTAATGCAGACCTTGAGGGCGAGTGAACCCCCTGCATCTACAGTTCCTTGCAACGTGCCTTATTTCTTTCTTGTACCACGATGATAAGTAGCTGCAACATTCTCCAGGGCTCAGTCCTGCTCGTTGTCCCCTTGCAAAGGAGGTCACCAAGAGAACAAGCGTGTCTGGGGCAAGAAGGAGATCACCCATGCCAAGACAGCTTGCACAGCTCTCTTCTAAATGACCTTCTCCCATAAGTACTATTAGTGCTAGGGAGTGCCAAATTAAGAGCAATGCGAAATCTTTGCAAATGGTGACTAAATGATGGAGACAATAACAATGTAAATAACTTGGTAATTTACATAGCTGGTTTATAAATAAACCAGAGTCAATATATATTCCTGCTGGTCTCTAAAGAAATTAGACCGGTAAATTTCTGCGAATCACAATAAGGAACATATTTTGTGCATTTAAAATAAATCTCAAAGCTGCATGATGAAGTACTTTTAATTATTGTAGAGTGGTACAGGCAGCAGCTTTATATATTATATCTCTCCAATCAATAACAAAAGAAGTGCTTTGCAGGAACTGATGCTGTACTTTTGCAAGAAAATAAGTTGTACTTCAAAAGAAAAGTCGAATGCTAACCTTAATTTGTCCTTGCTAGTCATTTTATTTGACATGTATCTTAAAATTCAGTTGGTTACTTCATGAAGGATCACAATGATTAGAAGAATGTAATGTACCTTAAACTGGGTAAAAGTTTGGTGGGTTTTGCATTTTAGTTGTAGCTGATAAGGAAAAAAAAATGCAGAAATACCTTTCTTTGCCTTTATAAGCAACGTGCATGAAAGCAGAGTTAATTTCTCTAAAAAATCTTTTTATTTAAAAAAATATGAAAGGAACTCTGCAAGGTGGGCACTTGAGAATGGTATTTTATTTTCAAAGAAATGAAAAAATGCTCACAGTAGGCAAAATCCCCAAATGGAGCCTGTAGCCCGTTGCATTCAGCGGGTAGCCTGGATTGTTGGCATAATAGTAAAACTCCAACAGTGACACTTGAAGCAAAACTTTATGCATTTTTAAAGACAGCTCAAAAAACCTCCTGAATTTGATTCTTGCATTCTTGTTTTCAGACATGCCACTGGAAGAATAAGCCAATATATAGTTTTAGTAACTAATGTTAGCAGGCCGGACTTATCTCTGACTTGCGTCTGTGCAGCATGAACACTTGAGAGATATTGGTTCTGTCCAAGGTCACTGTAGACCCATTTTTCAGAAAACCCACCTGGCTTATAGGTTGCTTCACATCTAGGTAACCACTTCTGTCCTTTTGCAGCCCTTTAGGATCTTTCTTTCTCTTTGCAGTCATTCCTAAAACAACTTTCATACTCCTCCTTACCTGAGCAAGTAGTGATGATGCTATTGGAAAGGAATAGCATCCTCTGAAAACTGCTTGATGGCCAAGATACTCACAGGAGCACCTAGTTAACATTACCACTGGCCATGTTCAGGGGAACTGGACTTATGCTTGGGGATACCAGCAGAACTTGACCCAGACACATGAGAGGGCAGATCACCTCCACACCTGGAGCTACGACGCTAAACTGCACTAGCTTTCCTTCTCTTAGTGATACAGGGCTTTTTCTCAGGAGAGCCGACAGCTGCTTGCGGCCAGTAGCAAAGCCCACAGCCAGGAGTGCTTGCTTAGCTCCTGATACTGGTGTGTATTTTGTCCTGGAAATGGACACTACTAGCAATTCGTTGCACCATTTCACACCTTGGGTCTCTCTCAAGCTCCAGCTGTGGCTGTGGATTACTTCAAACTCATTGAAAACGAGCATTGACTCAAGACGGCTTCAGAGACATTTTCTCCATTTAAGCACCATAAAATACTTTGGCACCTACTTTCTAATTTTCGTAATGTTTATCACATCTGGAGGAGTTGTTGCCTTCATAACAGCTGACATTTCAATGGCACCTCTGCACCAAGGCATCCAGCAAACTTTACGGAGAGTGTCCAGCTGCCCCCAGGGCAGCAGTTATCAGTGGTTCCTCAATGGCATCTGGCAGCCTGTGCTGCAGGAAGGCTGGGGATGGACAAAATGAAATATGCAATTTTAAATTGACCCCAGGACTAACATTATCCTGGAAGGAAGTCCCTGATAATTTTAATGACCGTAGCAATTCAGAAAAAAAGCCTCTCTATTAGATCTCATTCCAGTGTAGCGTCTTCTCAACGCTGCACTGAATAGCAAATGGCTGTGAGGAGGTGTCCTTTGCCCAGCCTCTCCTCCCAGCCCTGCCCCTGCTGCCCCTCTCCTCCCACAGGGCTCTGCGTGCCCTGACACAGTCCTCCCGGGGATGGGAAAAGGGTCGCTCATGGAAAAAGGGTAATAGGTGGCCCAAATATTCAGATACTTGCTCTGAATTTCTCTCTGTTGTCTGCTTCTATGTTAAAATGCCCTGCCCGAGGAGATCTGCTGGTCAGGGGGGTGTGATATCTCATGAGAGGGACAGCAGCAAGGAGGCATTTTCCCCATGAACCGCTTGGATTTTCACTGTGGAAGGGAAGGGCATTGATTTCAGAAGACGTATAGGGACGTCCACAGGAGCACCTTGCCAGCCCGGTGCATCAATCCTCACCTTCTGATAGAGACGGATGCACTGCTTCCAAGCGAAAGAGAATTATCTCCTGAACAACGGCGCTTGCTGCAGCTCTTTTCCTTTGCCTACGCAGCCTGCCAGCCAAACTCCTCGCAGAATAACTCTGTTTGGTTGACAAGAGTCACTGTGATCACAGTCCAAGGCGACATTTTTGCGGTTCGCAGGAAGCCGTGGGTTAAAGTACAATTGACCTTCAAAACCCACCAGCACAGGCAGCGCTCAGCTGAAGTGAAATGCAAGGCTAATTTATGAATGGGACAACTCATCAGCAGCATTTTAATGAATAAACGATGTGCCCATTCATTATTTTTCCATTTCCAAGTGTTAATAAACAGCCCGCTGATAATTAACTGAAATTCTACCTTTATAGAAAAGTGGCACTTCATAAATATCAAATTGTGCTATTATCGTACATATCTGCTGGGTTTCCATGAATATATAAATTTGGCAATTACCTCTGGAACTGTTTGCTAAAATGTAAAAGCAGGTTAGTGAAGAAGAGGAAAGTCATACAGCAATTAAAATTTGAGAAACAAACAAAACGTCCTCCCGACTCAAAAATTCAATGACAGTAAACAGGGCAATGCAATCAGGAAGGAAAGCCCTGTCCTAATCAGCAAAGGTGATTTTTCACATAACTGGAGATGTGACTGAGCAAGCGGCGGGGGAACCTGCCTGCAATCAGCTGAGCGATGCTTTAAGGCACTGCGCATCTGAAATTCCTGCCTAAGGAAGCGGAGCCTGGAGTCGCACGACTGTATCAGAAGGTCAGGTCTCTTTTAGAGAACAAACAGAAGCCCCCAAATTTTCGAGCATTCTTAGAAAATTACCCTGGAAAAAAAAAAAAAAAGGAACTGACCTTTACCGGGTCTGGGCTTTGCACATCACTGGGAGAGGTGTGAGCTGCTTCTCTCATCTCAATGAGATGCTAATTCCCATACTCTTTTTCTGCAGCGAGACACCAGGTCCTGCCAGAGTGGGAGGCTGTGGGAGCAGGGTGGAAGTGGGGAGCGGGACGCTCCTTCAGCACGTAGGGCATCCCTGAGTGACCAGGAAAAAGGAGGAGGCGAATTTTGCTCTGAATTTTGATAAGTTGCAGGGCAGAAGGGAAAGAGCTCAGGTCTCATCAGGTTGTGACTGCTGTCCCAGTGTCCTGAAAACTAAGAAGAGTAGATGCTTGGAGCAAGATTTCAGAAGAATATAGGGAATACCAACAGAAAGACAAGTACAGCCGCTAGTGCTGTTCAGCCTGCGTTGAGCCGGAGCCATGTTTGGGCCGGAGCAAGTTGGCAGCTCTGGAGCCAGACATCCCCTGCAGTGGCCTCGGGTGCATCGTCAGAGGCTACAGCAACCGTGACTTGGTTGGGTTGAGCCCGCTGCAGCGTGGTGCCTGGCTAACCACTGGGGTGTGACACCGAGACGCCATGGCCAGGTCCTTGGTCTGGTTGGTTCAGCATCTCCATAATCGAGTGGAGTGGTGGGGGACACCCACAAAACTAGTGACTCATGGCCAGTGACACTGGGACAGAGGGGTGGCACAGATGGGTTGGACTAGAAGGTTAGGGCTAGGATTTCATGTGTTGCCCCTTCACATTGCAGAGAGGTGCCATGCCCTCCCTGGGGACAGTGCTCCTTTAGAGAGGGGAAAACCTGGACTTCCCCACTGCTGGATAAGCAGAGGTGCTTGAGGGACAAGGAATAGCACCAAGACAGGAAACAGAGAAAGAGGGATTTCTGCTTTTTCAGACATGCTGCGTGGCTTACTTTGCTATTTCAGCTGCATACCCAAATTCCGACGCTGGGGCACGGGGCGGTGAGCACAGGGACTCCCTCCTGCTTCATACTTTGATGCACAAAATGAGCAGCACCGTGCTACGGTCAGACAATTACCGCTGAGCACTCGCCTATGTGCAGCAGTTTTCCACTGGCCTGGGCGACGAGGACATTATCTTGCCCACAGCAGGTGACAGTGTTGATTCATGGCTCAGCCAGCCGCGGTTGCTTAGCTATGCAGCTGCCATCCCCCGGCTTCCCACATCTCCATACAGTTCCTGAAGCCAAGACTACTCCAGCAAGGGAATGCACTGGGCCTAGAAAGGCAACTTCCTTTGATGAGGACCTTTCAAACCTCTTTGACCTGACCTCACTGACAAAAGAGCCCTTCAAAGAAGATGAACTGTTTCATGTGGCAGCAATTTCTCATGTCAATCAAAAAGATTTTTTTCTTACAGCAACAACTCTCTATCCTTTCCCCACAAAATTATTCATTTTAATACAGCTATCCTCCTCTCTACAGCGAACACCCTTGGGTAGCATCTTCCAGTGTCTCATAGACACACTCTTCAATTCGGATTTTCATATTTTATTTTCTTTTAAAAAGGGGGGAAAGGGAATGAATTGAGCTTTCTTTGATTAAGATTCTTCTTTTGCATTTTTAAAACACACGTCTTCTAAAGAGCAAGTTCCTGCATGAGATCTGGTGGTCTTCTGAATATCTTTTAAGAAGTAGATGCTCAACTTTCCTTCTTTCTTTTTTTTTTTTAATGATAGAATGTTTGACCTGTTGGCCTCAAATTTTTAACTCAGTTTTCTGCCTTAAAATATTGCTGCAGCAGTATTTGAACTTCTATGACATTGGGAGAGGGAGACACAAGTCAAACAAATACTTCTGAAGTTGAAGTAACTATTAAACTTCAATGTGGATCCATAACCTTGAACTATATTTTAGCCACAAAGCAAATAATATGGATACACAACTCAGAAGAATCCATAAAAGCTGTTTAAGATGGCCTACAATAGATTTTCAGCACATAAAATTGTCCTGCATTGAAAGTCCATTCCCCCACATTCCTCCCAGGCTCAGAGGGAGCCTCAGCCTCCTCTGTGACTCTGGTAACCTCTGCATCTTTGGGAAGGAGAGGTTTCCTTCCCAATGATATAAAGCATCTGTCCGGATCCTTGAGCAGGAAATACAAAAGAAATGCTCTAGTAGATTAGTTTAAAAGAAAAGCCTTAATCTGTTTAGAGGTTTGGAACATCTCATGAGCTTCAGCAGAGATGGATGGATTGTCAGGGAGTCAATGAGGTGGTCAAATACACACACGTTTCAGTCGTATTGTCAGTGCTCCAGGACTTCCCTCGCAGTTCCACACTTCGCCATATGGCCGTCATTACCCCAAAACGTGCTATATGCATATATGTTGAACATGTTCATAAACAAACCTATACGTAACACCTGCAGTTAGGACTGTGTAGCCATCTCCACCTTTTCACCTGCTTCTAATTTTGTTGCTCTTTACCTCCTCCTTTGTAACTGTCAGTGTTTTCTCAATTCTGTAATTATTTATTTATCCATTTATTTGGAAAATTAGTTGGCTTGGGCATTTTTTAAACTTTAAAAAAACCCAACACTTTTTAAAATGAGACCAACCCTGTCAAAACAAACAGAAACTGGACACTTTTGAGAAAGAGGATGTGTAGGAGAGCAAAATGTGCTTCCTGTCAGCTGGTGGAAATTAGCTGTGATTTGAAAAAATGGTAAGGGTTTTTTTTTTTAAATGTCTTTTTTTGCATGCTCTCTGCATTTAATAACGTGCTGTGATCACAGCCTAGCGGTTCTGTGGGAATGCCTGGTGTAGGAGTATGTAAATCACACCCTGCTTTTCTCAATGGTTATTGGAGTTGTATGGAAAAACTTCCACTAAGCTGCCAGAGATGCTTGTCACTGCCAGTGTCCAAGTTTTAGCCATATAACGCAGGAAATTTATCCATATAACTCAGGGAATTTTACATTAAATGAGGCAGAAAGTTCAATCTCAAGTTGTAACTCCTGAACAGCCCCAGGTGCATTGGTGCTAACACATCTAGGTACGTAGCGGAATAGGACTATTCCTGTCATTTTAAAGAAATACAAAAAAATCCATAGGAATTCTCTTAGAAGATTATTAACATAGCAAAACTAAAGGTTCAAAGGCAGGGGAAAAGGGTAAAAGTGGCAGCTGAACTTTAATTCTGGTCTCTGAATTAGGCTTTTAATTATGCCATCAAGCAGTCCTGCGCAGAGTCCCAGGTCGCTGTGAACACTGAAACCTGCTGATTATTTCTCACACCGTATCTGCCTCGGTTATCACCAGACACCGTGGGATGAAAGAGTCGGAGCCTCCCGACTCCGCAAGTCACAGTTAAAATGAGGAATAAAGCTACAAGCCACGGCTCGGACTGAGCTGTACACACAGCTGCAGTTTTAATAGACAGCAGCATTACTTTTTCCATGGTGTACCAATTCCTGAGGGAAACTGAGGCTGACTTTTAGTTGTTGATCTTTATTTATGTGGTCTTTATGTTATCACAGAATGTAGCTAACCTGATATTTCTTTAAAGGGAAAATGAACATTTGAAAGAGGCTATAGCTGAGACCTTTGGTCAGAGCTGTTTGTTGTAGCTCTTCTTTGGAAAAGTAGATACAGGACAGAGATTCTGATCCAGTTTTCCAGTTTTGCAAGGAAAAAAAAGCCTTAAATCTGTACTGACTCAGATTCTACCCATCCCATCCTTCATAATGTCTTTAATCCACTGATGACTGATGTAAACAAGTTTTACTGAGTACAGCTCTCAGATACGTGAGTTTATTAGAAACTGGGAAAAGCAGCATCTGCAAAGGGAAGAGGGATCCAAGGAAATGCTGTGCTGGAGATTTCCTCGGGGAGGAGCTCAGCAGCAGAAGCCTGAGCCCAGCAGCTATCTGTGGGGTTTGGTTGCCAGCTGACCAAGCAGGAGGTGCTCACTGGCACCCTCATCCCTCAGGACCAGCTGGGATGCACGCTGCCGCTTGGGTGGCATGGGGGATGCCAGAGAGATGACAGTGCCAGTGGAGACGGAGGACGAGGGGACAAGGGGAGAATGTTGTGGGAGGGTATTGAGGCCATAGGGAACATGGCGAGGATTTGGGATGGTTGCTGGGGAGGAGGAGGGGAATAGGAATATAGGACACAGTTTCATAGTAAACTAGGCTTCGTTAATGATGCGGCTCTCAGAACTGCTTGTTTTCTAACTTGCAAAGAGTCTGTCAAGTGCTGCCTTTTTTTCTCTCTTAGACTTTTCTCCTCATTACTGTGTTCTTTTCTTTATTGCCATCCCATGCTGTGACTTTGATTCCCTGCTCTGAGTCACAACATATCCACTGCCGCTTTATATTTTGAAACGCCTTCACATCAGCATTCATATAAGAGTGCATTTTGGCATAATAATTGTATCCAGTTATTGACCACATAATCAATAGTGTGGAGTTGGTAGAACCTTTGCTGCCATTTAAATCAAATCATTAACCAAAGCAATAAAGACCTAAATGTATAGATATGTAAATGGTCCTAACAGTTGCTTTATATTAAAGGGAAAAAAGGGACTTGAGTTTGGGTTTTTTCTTCCCAGTCATATATAAAGCTGCCAAATAAGATGATTTCATCCTTTTGTTCATCTCTCAAGCAACCCCAGGATTAGGCACAAATTACTGCAAGTGTCAGGCTGGGCTCCCGGGGAGCCGTGGGCAGCGGCGGAGGGGTCCGCGGGCCATGTCATGCCTGGATTGCACTGGAGAGTGATCCATGAGCCTCAGTCGCACGTTACACCCCGCGGACAATTCCAGGAGCCTTGCGCTCGCTCTGAAAGCAACAATCAAGTTGTCAAAGGCTGTATCTATGCTGTTAAATAAAGCAGGGCTAAGGAGCAGGCTTGACTGCTGGCCATCCAGGCTACTTAGCTATTAGCTGTTAACCCACACCTTGGTGCGGTCTGGGTACGTGCCAGCTCCTCTCCCTCGAGGAGTGCTGGGAAGCAGCTGGCCCATGCGCCCGGCTGGGGCTATCAGGGGAGGGTGCACCAGGTTTGGCCCCCTCTGTCCTGTAGGTGTCCAGGATGCTCTCTCCAACGTCCCGCCTGTCCTCACACACAGAGCCTGCGAGGGGTTCCGGTGACAAAAACATTGGCATCACAGGCTGCAGACCCTCATGATTCAGTGCCAAATACAGCAATGACACNACATAATGGGCTGCAGACCCTCACGATTCAGTGCCAAATACAGCAATGACACAACCAGGATGCCGCATTTATATCTAGACCTGTAGGAGCATCCCGCAGGGCCCGAGAGACAGCCAGAGCCTCGTGCCATGCAGCTGGTAAGGCTGTGTGTCTTTCTGAGCCGCGGAGCCAGAGAACATCTCCTGAGCCTGTTTGGTTTAGCAGTACAGATACAGCTGCTGGGATGAGGAGTGTAGACATCTTAGATGGAGGATACTTCTGCAAGGGTGCATGAACTGGCACGAGGATGCAATGAGGCCTCCCATCCCGTTTGCAAAGGTGTCTGAGCTTTATTTTTTCTTTTAAGCTAAATCAGCCTTTCAGTATTGACTTTTGATGTCCTAAATGAACTTAATTTTCAGACGCTGTTCGTGCTCAGCGTTATGGAAAGTAAGACCTTTTATAGAGCCTTACACCAGGCATCTAGGAACCGGGGAGCCTCAACTCCTTGGTTACTTTCGAAACTCCTGGCCTGAATTTCTGGCTAGCTTGCTCTCTTCTGTTCCTATATGATACATCATGATGACATGTAAGAATTTCTCACTGCTGTACTTTCTCCAAGAGCCTGACTCAGTTCTTGCTCATTCCAGTTTAAAGGAGAATTACTCCCACTAATGGTAAAGGGGTTTCATCGATGTAAAGTTTTAGTACCAATGCACATGAAATCAGAAGCAGACTGCAAGATTTTCAGGCGTGGAGAAGAAATCACGCTGGTGCTGGTGCTCACCTCCCTGCACTCGCTGTCAAACTGATGGCAAGACAGCGCAATATTGTTTTGCACTCTTTGCGGGGTGTATGGGCTATGACGGACGTCTGCACATCCTTAAAACACCTCCCTGCTTCTGAGAGTACTTGTTTGTGTGGAGTGCTTTGGAAAGGCTGGTTTTTAAAAGGTTGATTAGAGATATTTGAGAAAAGAGAAGACAATGCACTGCTTTGGTCCCTTTAAGTCTTCTTTTTATATAACGGAGACAAAATTGTTTCTTTTTACCAAAGCCAGCCTCGCACTGTGAGCATTGTACCCACAGTTCAGGATTTGTGGTCTTGTCCTGATTACAAGCTCTCCCTCCTCCTCCCCTCCTTTCCCCACCTCCAGAGTCAGCTGAGCAAAAGTTACACCACAGCCCAGAAGAAAGGAAAAGAAGTCCCCAGAAACTAGCTGCATCGGGGCTGCATCCCAGGGATGCGTAGCTGCATCCCAGGTAGAGCAGCTCCCAAACGCCCCTCTCAGGTGTCTCTCTCACCTCTCGTCTCTTGGCTTCTCCCCGCAGGGTTGTGTGAGTTTTTCATAATTCAGTTGGGGCTTTTATAGTCAAAGGGTCAAATCTATAACTCAGATGTTAATTAAACGTACAACATAAATGTAACCTGCAACTATAAAGGCGAAGCTCAAAGTCTGGACCCCGTGCTGAAACATTTTATATGTGTGCTTTTAAAACCATAAGCAAGACCATAAGCGGTCCCCCACTACCGGTTCACAGATCTTTTAAAAATCTGACTGCAGCATCTGCTGGAAATGTTGTCTACATATATGTAAGCGTTGTTTTTCATGCATATTCATGCGGTAGGTCATTTATACACAGCATAAACAATAACAGACCAAGGACTATGTCTGATGGACCCCAACAGGACTAGGCTGAAAAGAAGATTTAGTGCTTCTAGTAACAATATTTTGTTGGCAATTTGACAGCTTTGACCTAAGCCAAGTGACAGCGTTAGGTGATACACAGTATGCTGACAACTTATTACATAAAGTATCATGGTTGGCTGTCAAAAGCTTTCTTGGAATCCAGAAATATAGCTCTGGCCAATTTTTATGGCAGTGAAAATGTGTTCAGTAATTTCTACCAAGGCAGTTGTTGAGTGGGGAGGCTGAAAGACAGGACTGATGGAGAGTTATTTGATAACAACAACAACAAGTTGTCCACCTGCAATCGGGCAGGTTTATCCACATGGTTTTGTAACCTTCTTGGCAGTGACTCAGTCATTATGATGAAGTCCAGACAATTCCCTTTTTTCTCTGGGGAAAAACATAATCCCAGCAAAAATAACATGCTACCTATTTCGTTTTTAATCTAAAACCGAATTGGGAAGGAGTAGCAGTGCATGGGAAAAATAAAGCAACGCCAGTTGGATTCTGTGCCACCAAAATACAGGGCACCTCAGTTTAAGCCTTGAAACTGTGAGGGCCCTGAGGGCCAGCGGGCATTGCTCACCCTTGTATGGCCCTGGGAGTCTTAAGGGCACTGGCAGAGCCAAGGATATGGCTCCGCAGGTCTCCTTTTTCAGCAATGATTTGGAAATACAGTATCACAGTTCTTCGTATTTTTTACCTGAAGCTTTGCTTGCAATAAAAAAGGGATGATTATTAGACTATGTCATGCAGTTTTGTGAGGAGAAGGATTAATACAACAGCAACGGTCACTTCTGGGCAGCAAAAGCCCTCAGTGGCTTTCCCGAGCATCCCTCCCTATGCCCCCGTTAAGGGAAGGGATCAGCACATGCCCAAGTAGCCTGAAGGATGTGCAGTGTTTCAAGAGGGGCAGATAGCTGCACTGTGGAGTGTAGGTCAGCAGGTACGTGACTTACATGCTCACCAGCTGAGGTTTCTATCCTACCAGGTCTGTTCAGATCTGGGCTCCATCTTTTTGATCTGGCTTTTGCTACAGTGGTTGCATTGTCTGAGTTACAGAGGTTCCCATATACTTTTTAAATGCAAATCAACTATAGCATAATAGACACACGCTCTTATTTAGAAACCTTAATCTCGTTTTGACCAACACAGGAATTGCTCGTGTGAGAACATTAGCCTAGGGAGTTAATTTAAATTAGTGGAATTTAGGCTGGGGACAAAAACAGGAGGATCCACTGCCCAGGGATGCATCAAGGGGCGGCTGGTCCCCAGCTTTGGCCCCTTGGGTGTGATAACTCTGCTTCGACCTGGCTTGTGGGATGTGGTGGGGAAGCAAAGGGACACGAGCCCTGACTGAAGGGAAGGTACCGCGGTTAACAACGACGGCCTTTCTGCTGCGATGCCGACCCATAGCTGCATAACTTTATAAAATGAACCCGTAAGACAAGTGAAGCAACCACACGCAACCTTTTTTAACTGCCTGCACGTGATCAGACACACAGACCCCTTCTTCTGGCATGTCTAGCACAGTCTTAATTAAGAAAGTCAGGAGCTGGAGTTGAAAATACGGTATCACATTTCCCATAATGTGCGAATTGATGGTTTCCTACAGTCAGCGGCGACAAAAATCTTCCCTTCCTCCCAGTTCAAAGTAACTGTTGAATATACAGATGGGCTGTATCTACACCTTTCCCCTCACAGCGAAAAGTGCTTTAGATGATTAAGAATTTAAACTGTATTGTGAGCGAGAATCTTGGCCGTTTTAAGGAATAAGGGTTTCCTTAGAAACCGGGAAAAGTAGTTTAGGAGCAGACGTTTATGAGGGCGAATATGTACACCATCAATTAACACCTTGTTTCTTTCACAAGTTCAGTTATATTTACAACACTGCTAGGAAGCAGTGAAAGCAGACAGTTTTGTATGTGCATCAGGGCTGTGAAAGATAGACTCTGCGCTACCAGACAAACAGGGATTCACACCATATGGTTGGTTCAGGAGTTTTGACCGATTTAGAGCAAATGCATAGTAATTTCCCACCGGGGCCGGGTTAGGATGAATATTAACACAGATCAGAAATGACAAACAGAGAAATGGACAAAGATTGTCCCCAGATTACGTTCTCCCCTTCCAAACATGACACTTGTTCTTAAAGCTGTTTTCTTGGCAAAGTCAGCGGTTTGCACCTGATTTCCGTGGTACTTTACTTACGTCAGGTCTCCGTAAAATCCCACCAAATGTTTTGAGCTCCAAGCGGCAGATTATCGGCTGCAATTTGATATCCAGAAGAGTTCATAAGGCTGAGCATGTTTAAAAAGCAGCCAAACAAGCCAAGAGCTCAACCGCTAACAATGTTGAGGAGGCTGTAGACACCAAGCTTGGCACTGACAAACGCTGCTGTCATTCCTACCTTTAGTGCCGATTTTATCCAGGGCCGGTTTAATATCAAACACAGTGCTGGAATACCAGCACATTGCACATACGTATCCTGAGAGGCTGCAGGACTAATACATTACAAATCACATACCAGCAGTTCAGCTGACAAGCAGAAGAGTAAACTATTGTGGACCCAGCTGGCATAAAATTAACCCTGGTTTTATCTTGCTTTCACTGAAGGAGATTTATTCCCCTTCTTTGCAAGAAGATAATTTAGAAGATAGTTTATAATTGCCTACGAGAGTCTCCTCAATTCAATTTCTGATCAGCTTGTGCAGTGGAAATAATGAATAACTACATTTGAGACAAAACTTGAGTTCCATATTTGGTGCTAAAAATGGACATTTTGAGTCATAGTCCTCCACCTCTCTTGTCTCAGAGATGCAGTACTGCGTTCAGCTCCATGGAAAGCAATGGTGCCACTGTTTAAAGCATTGCTCCTCAGCTTCTGGAAGCACGTCCTTTTGGAGCTGATGGCTGAATGGGATTGTACCCCAACAGCTGGGAAGATCCAATCTAAGTACTCACCACCTGCAGAAACGTAACAGTGAAAGCCCCAGCTACGCTTAGGGTACGTTGATCCTCTCTACGGACAGGTTCTGTTTTCAGCTGACATACATACTGTAATCGTGTGAGTGGAAATTTTTCATTCAATGCCTTATTTCAGGATGGCTGAGCTGAAAGAATTCAATTAAAAATGACTCAGCTGATGCTCAGGACAGGTTAGTAGAATGACTGTTTTCCTGTGTTAAAAAAAAATCATTTATTTGAGGAACTTTCATGCAAATGCTCTGGAGTGGTGCCTTCAAATTTGGCAGCATGCATGACTTTTCTATACAAGATCTGTTTTTTGCAGTTATTCTAAATATTCTCATGCCTAAGTCTTTTAAAAGCTGCAATTAATATATACCCTCTAATATACAAGTCTGGGTTTTTATAATTGAATTATTAAGCATGCTGGCATGGGGTTTTTCTTGTGACTTCTTAATTTTCTTTTTTATTCATTATCATTTGGATTTTGTGTACCACTGAGCTAAAGTATTCATGTTGAATGCATTTGACTTCCAAAGAGAATATATGAAGGAGCATTAAGTTATGTGTTCAATACCCCAAGCCAAATTTTCCCTTGCCCGCCCAAGGTACATAACAAATTGGGTGAAGACGACCAACTATCTCAGCAAGTTTTTTCTCTGTGCAGTTTAATTTCCTCTCCTTTGTTTGGCGTGCTTTATTTTCTATATGTTGTTGTTTTATTTTTTAAATGTTGTTCACATTCTGGTCCAAAGGCAAATTTTCTGATTCTCTCATGGCTTGCAAGATGCTCCTCATGGGTGTATCTTCATGTTCCAAAAACAAACTTAGTTTTCGCAACACTGTTGGCATCAAAGAGGACTGAAAAGACTACCACAGCCTGGAAACCCTCTCTTCTGCTTGAGATCCACTGCTTCATTACTACCCACCACTTTCATAGCAGATGAGGCAGAAGTCATCCAGAGACTCGCCTTTTTCTTTTAACACAAGCTTGTTTCAAAATCTCTTGGCTGATTGTAGCATCAGTCTTGTGGCACAAAATGCAGCCATGGAAGTAAGGCTTACTGCAGATAACTATGAGGAGTAAAAATTCAGAGGTTTTCAAACAATCTCAGCTGTTGCATAACCTATTTTTTAGAGTTTGGTTTTCCTGCCTTTGAAATAGTCTCATTCAATGGTTGTGCCACAAGTAGACTGTTTTTCCATTAACAAAACAAGAAAACATAACAGACCTAAAATCCATGTCCTCAGAAAAAATATCTGTACCAGCTTTAGATGCCAAAACGAAAGGCAATTCTGAGATAACAGATAACATATGGGGGGAAAAAAACCCCAACCAATGACCAGGCTACGGTTTCTTTTGAGCTGCTGCAAAATTGTTCCTTAAGAATAAATGCATGTAAAGGGCCTCCTCCTGAAAGGAATCTATGCAACTGCACCTTCCGACCCTTCACAAACATGAGACCTCGGCTCACGAAAAAATACAGTAGGCTTAAAAATCTGAGCAGCCTATCACATTCCGGCTGAGACAGACTCCGTGAACTGCAGGACTTGCTTTTCATCAGCGAGGCCGTTGTTCACCTCCTGAACGTTTCAATCAGCCCGCTGGCAGATGCACTCCTGTACAAGCCTGCACGCTCAGCCCCGCTGCGGCTTCCAGCATTGTTTGGCAGCACCGCGGCAGAAGCGAGACAAAGATAAATGGAAGTCCGAGAGCTATATTTACACAGCATTTAAACATACTCTATACTGGAGATTGAAGGGCTTGCTGATAGGTGACACTGCAGGTTTCAATAGGGAGCACGTCTAGTAGAGCCCTTATGCCTCATTCAGGTCATGCAGCTCCCGTGACTTTACCTAAGGGTTGTTTTTTTTGACAGAAAAACAGGGGTTTTGTGAGTAAAATCCAGACAACAGTGGAGCTTGATCCCTGATCAAACAGCAAAGCAGGAACACTGCTCTCCTGGAAATGTTCTTCCACTATTCAAAGATCATACAAATCTGAATAGGAAATAAATATGAAAAGGAACATGCATGGGAAGCACAGATCCAGCAAAAAAATGTTGCTTTAAAAATATGTTGATTTTGCTTCATAAGCCAAAAACATGAAGCAAGAATAGAAGTATTACATTAATTTTTCATCATTTGCCATTCAAATAACATCTCCATTTGGCATACCTTTAGACATTAGTCTTACACTTCACAGATCGTTAATATTAAAGCTGGAAGAACATGAAGCTGCAAGAAGTATTTGTAACAAAGCAGATTTTCACTGAGAGAGGCCTTTTTTCAAATTCACATAATACTGACAAAACTGGAGTAGACTTACCATGTTTTGAAGACTGTCAATCCATTTTTATCATAGGATGACTTTGGAATTTTATGTTGAAGACTGGCATAAAGGAGATATCAAGAGATATTACAAAATATATCTGTAATGAACAGTATTTTACTACATAGATATAAAGGAATCACCACACTTACCACGTCTCCTTTCAAGAAATCCTTTGATTCTGTTGTGAGTCACTGACAGAGAATACTGAGTATGAATGGCAATAAACACAGTGGTATAAAATAATAAATAAATTTTCATTGTAAAATATTATTTTAACCAGGTCTTCTTGGCTGGTGAATAGAATATTTATGGCACCAAGGCAGTAAAAATCTTGATGTTACTGCTCCACAAGTGCAAGGCATGAAGGACTGTTAATGTTACCAGCATCTCTGTTAGACATTAAATACAGAAAGGGATGTGGTCATGCATGTTAGTTGTACGAGTAGTGCCCAAGCACTTTGAAGTGATGTATCAGTTGTTCCACCACAGCAGATGAGGTGGGATTCAGCTGCTTGGCTGTTCCTTGCATGCAGGTCTGTAGAGGTCTGTGGGAACACTGGCCATAGTTGTGGGGTGTTATTTTTTCTCAAAAGCTGGTTCTGATCCTCAGAGGATGCAGTCCTGATGAGACCACATCCCTGGAGAGATAGTGGTGGGGGGACCACAGATGAATATGGAGAGATCTAGCTGCTCCCCCATCATATGCTGGGGGTTACAGCCACTTTGACTCCTGCTATTCCTCCCTGCCCATGAAACTGTGCCTGCCTTATTGTAGTGCAAAAGAATTCAGCAGAAATAAAAGTAAAATACTTCAACCAGACGAAATTTAAATAGTATAAAATTGTGATTTGTGAAGCAAAACTGCTGAATGAGTAAAAGAAAAAGAAGCATGAAAGATTTCGTATCAGTTTTTCCATTTCAAAAGGCTCGCCTGTAGAATGACCCATCCAGCATTCTTCAGGCTTTAATTACTTAAAAGCAGGGAGAAAGTTAGGATTTTGGTGCAGGATAAATATTCCAGACTTGAACAGAAGTTGTTGCTTTAATGACCTGGACACTATCCAGGAAGTACGCAAAGGCTAGCAGGCACTTCTGACAGCTAATATATCTGATAAAAAAGAGCATTCTGGCCAATTAAAGAACTAGGGTGGAAATAATGGTTTGTCACCAAGTGTGTAACTGAGGCCAATTGGTCCACATTAACCAATGGGTTATCCTTTGTAAGTGAATTTAAAGGTCACAATGAGCTGTCTTAGTGGGTAAAAGATAAAAATGTTAAATTAATATGGTGGCAAAAGATTTTCAAATGTGAGACATGAAGATAAAAATTAGATTTGCAAATCATGCAAAATCACCTGGAGTGGACTAAGCAAATTACTCTTATGGCAGAAGGTCATTAAGAAAAAAGTGTGAATAAAAGTATGAATTTCCATCTAATGTAGAAAGCAGAAGCTTTAAGTATTCATAGGCAAATGTTATCCTGAAGGACATTATTATAAACTAACAGCTGGGAGCATATACATCTGTATATGGGGAGAGGTAGGGCTGTTTTAGGGCAATCTAGTTTCTACCTCCTACAATAAAACAGCTGGTTATGTTATTGATAGCTGACCTATGCAATACTACTTGACCATAAAGAGATTATCTCTAATCTAGCTGTAAATTTCCATCGTGCTGACTGTCCTGGGGACAAATCCCATTAAGGCGGACTTTTCCAGAATGCTTTTCTCGACAGTATTCCATCTTACAGAGACATAAAGTTTGATGCTGACTCTGGACAAAGAAGATGGTCACAGTCTTTGGGATACCCACAAGACTTATAGGAAGCTCTAGGTTGTCCATGGGGGATGGAGCTTTGGGATCCCTAGTTTGGCCTGTGACAGAGAAGAGTCACTAAGGTTACGTTGCCTGAGTATCTCAAGGTAAAACCAGGCACCTCAGGGAAGAGAACTGAAGCCAAAAGTTTGTATTCAGTGCTTGGGGGGGGGTGTGATATCTGTTCCTCACAGCCTTGCTCTTGACCTCCTCCTTGCTCAGTCCTGCTCTGTCCCCAGAAATTGCTGTACGTGGAGATGTGAGTGGCCACTAATGGGATGAAAGGATGTTTACACTGTGAATGACTGACTGGCTTCCCAAATGCAAGACAGCCTGTTTAGACACAGTGTGATGTCTAGCTGAGAGCTGAAGCCTCTCCAAACTTAGCTCTCCCCCACAGGGGCAAGGTAAGATGGCCTGTCCTCATGTCTACCCCATGCACAAGGGATGTGGAGGCAGCCTCACGGCTCTGGCTCTTACCTGTCAGACTAGGGGCTCCCATCTCGGTGGCTACTGCTTTCCACCGGCCAGCTGGCAGCTCCTCATGAGCACCTCTGCCCCATCCCTCTCCAGAAAGTCCTGTTGTACTATTAACATTAGAGAGAGCCTGTCCACCAAACACTTCTGACTTAGTGTGCATCACAGCCAGCAACTGTATTCAAACAGCTCTGTTTGCTGCTGCTTGAGAGATAAGATTCCCAAAATAAGGCAATAAATATCCACAAGCTTATTTTCACAAGCACCTGCAGTATGGAGCCCCCACATCATCACTGCGGTGATGTAGATGTTTATGACAGGCCAAGCCTAGCCAGCCTCGTAGGGAGGCCTTCTGGATCTCACAGCCTCCCAGCTGTGCTTGGCGCTTCCTTCCCACCTAGAGGGGGTGACCCCCAGTCCCCCAACCGGGGGGGGATATCCCTTGCTGACTCTTCTGAGTCCCTTTTTCAAGAAGGCTAATAGCTCGGGAAGGAGCCCACCTGCCACCCACCCTGCCCCGGGGCCGAGCTGCTGGGGACGGGCAGGTAGACGCTTTCCTTGTCCTCCAGGGCTGCTGGTGCCCTCCTGGTGCAGTGCAAATGTTTGTTTTTTAGCCCTTTTCTTCCAGCCCCAGGTCTGATTGTGTGTGCAAACTGCTGTTCTGGCAGGATTTGGGTGGCTCTGAAGCCACAGAAAGTGGCAATGGTTCTAAGAGAGCTCAAGCACTGTTAAAAAGCATAGGGCTCCGTTCCTGCACATAGCATTGAGGTACTGGTGCCAGGCCGTGAGATTTCGGGAGTTCTGAAATGGGTTATTAAAAGTATATAACCAGTGATCATAAATGGCATTTATTTTTCTTTATGTGAGTACCTAAAATACCCAAACCACACATAAAGCAGCTGTTTATTTCTACAAGGAATATTTAAAATGCTTGTTCTTCCATGGGTTACCTGTGTGAGTGAATGAACTTAAACCCCCAAACAGCTGATTCTGAGCCAAATTTTCAGTGGATATTAAAAAAGATGTACACATACCTAGGAAAGTGTGCATTGCCACACAAGGTAAATGCACGCAAATGAAGATATCCAAGCACAATGGCCATAAAGCGTTGATGAAAGGTATTTTATTGACTCTGAAGTAACCTTGTTGAATTGCAAATTTTGGCTTCATTTCCTTTTCTGTAACCAGTGCAAAAGCAAAGAAAGGATCTGATTTCCTGGAAGCAGGTTTGTCTTATCTGTTAATATATAGTCCCACCTTTTACATTGGGTGTATATATTTGTATGTCCTTGGTTGGCATAATTTGGGACAAAAAGAAGGAGATATCTTGATTTTTTCAGAGAGAAGCAGCTATTTTGAGGAGGAATTCTAGGGAAGTATTCTGACATTTCTTTAAAGAAAATGTAAAAACAGATCATGTCTAGTCAGAGCATTTAGCAAATTGCCCATCCAGTAGAAGGAATTGCAGTACTGAAACTTTTAGTGCATGGTTTCCTATAGGTTCCGCCTGGGTTTGCCTCTGTGTGGTGGTGTCTGTATGGCTGTGGTGGAGCTAGCAAGCTCTTCTGATACCCGCTGGCGAGGCTGATTTCAAGGCTGTGCTCATGTGGTGCCATTTCAGGGATTGCTACACCATACTTAGCTGCGCTAAGGTCCCATTGATTCTCAATTCAACACAGGCTCCCCAGTCCCTTACTCGCTTTTGAAGACTCACTTAGGAAGCTTCTGAAACTTTTACCTTAAGTCTCTTTGCTGACACCCTGAGAAAGTGAGGAAGCGTATGCACGTACCCATGTGAAATAAAAATATATGTATTTAATATTTGAAATTTCAATGGAACCGCTGTTCTGTTTAGAGCTAGCACTGTCTGTTCAAGTGCTAGAGTGAGAAGCATCTCATATTAAAACCACAGAGCTGGGAAAATCTTCTGAAATCACAGTATTTCTTTCATGAGGTGTAAAATATGGGGAAATAAAGCTCAGTCGAACTTTTCCTCCACTCTTGGTAAGTAACATGTAAAATAGGAAAAAAAAACCCAAAACCCAGGACCAAAACCTACACAAACAACAAGCAGAGCCTTCTTGACCCAGCTGACTTCACTAGATGGTACCTTGTTTTCTTCCCTTTCCTTAGCTGTCATTGCATCTCGCTCCCTGTAAGCAGCTCAGTCTCATTAAAAGCAATGTGGTGAAACTAGCTACATCATTATACTCACTTAGACGGAGTTCTTGTAGCCAGCACTTACCGTTCATAATAACTGCCACTTAGGATTGGTGAACCCCCTATTGGCACCTTCCTGCTGGTTTGTGGGGTGGTTTGTTTTTTTTTTTTTTTGCCTGTGTCTTACTTTGAAATTTACATGTCTTCAGAACAACTAAAATTCACAAGAACAAACTAATTAATGGATTCCAGTTTTGACAGCTACAAGAAGACAGATGAGAAAGTAACATGCTTCTGGCAGCGTGTTATCAATTGGGAGGCACCAGTGCATCGCCTCTATGTGGTACAGTGAGCTGGAACCGACACTGACAGATGACACAGCCCTTGACAGTGAAGCCTGTACGAGCTGACAGCTCCACTTGCACTCAGGCAGGTCCACGCTCGGCGCTGGAACTGAACCAGCTTGATGTGCAGAATATGCTTGCTTTTATCTTTCCCCCCGGCTGTGGAGTGGGCAGGCTGAACAGCACTGCCAGGGGCATCCCAGGACCTACCTTAGAAAGTTACAACTGTAATGAGTGCCAAGATTTTACCGGTAAAAATAAACTAAAACAATTAAGAAGCATCATCATCTTCCGACGGGTGCTTTCCTCTCCTTTTCCGAAGCAAGGTAGCTCCCTGGCCGGTGGGACTAAGGGAGCCTAGTTTCCTATGGACTGGTGGGTGTCTCCTGGTTGGATTCTCAAGGGGCTTGCTCTGAGCGAGCCTCTGCCACAGCTGGGCACCCCGAGCCTCCCTCTGCCATGTCGATTCGCCAATGTGGAAGAAGGGCTGAAGGCACACTCCTGCCATTCTTTCAGGTGGATCTCTCTGGGCAGCTGCCTGCTTGCACAGAACTGCAGGAGCTCGTGTCTTTGGGCCTATTAACCCTCTGCCAAGTTTGAGTCAAAACTGGCCAAAGGTTTAAGTTCAGATGGTGCTGAGGGGCGGAAAGATGGCACAGATGCACATGGAAATACAGAGCATGACAACACAGACCTAATTTCCTTTGAAAACAAGGGTAATATAGCAAAGGTAAAGTTTCTTCACACTATACATTCAAGACATATATCTACAATCTTAAGATTAAATTGAGTCTGAGTGTAGAGGCCCTGGCAGCCTTATCTAATTCTTCCCTAAGGGGACAGTGATGCTAGAGGCACCTGCCCAACTGCTCTGTGACATGGTGAATTACAACCCTACAGCAAGTAACCCTTCACAGATTACTGTGATAGATCTTTGTTCCAGTCCTCCTCTCCTAGCGTCCACAGATGAGCTCAGGAAGAGACCACATGCTTTTAAAAGGAACAGAACACTGGAATCAATATTCTCTCCTGGATTTAAGAGAATATTGTCTTAACGAAGACACAGGCTGGTCAAATTAGCTTGAATCAGCCTCGATCTTCAAGAAGCTTCCTTTCCTTCATCTCTAATGCTGTAATTTCTTTCAGATCACATTACAGGGGAACTGAGAGCCCTATTAAGGGGAAAATCCAAGTTTTATGGCTCCGGGGAGGGGATTTATTACGGCCAACACATCTCTCTCCCTTGCTCCTTACAGCTCCATGTGGCCCTTCTGCGTGCTTCCCTCCTGTTCATTACAGTCTCCTTTGGCCCCCCAGAGCAGCTGCCAGTGCTCCCTTGGCCTAACGCCGGGGTGACACAAGCAATAACACCGGCAGAAGCCAGAATGGCATTGGGCATACTCGTCCGCATTCAGCAGCTGTCAACAGGAGCTATTTGAAAGATAGATGGGGGTTTATATGGCTTTGTTTGTGCACATGTGTCTCAGAATACGGCGCTTAACTAGAAGGAACGTAATTCCACTAGCTTCACTGGGACTATTTGTATCCTGATTATTATGCTCATGTTTTAGGGACTTCGCTGAATCGGGACCTAAATTTGTGAAATTTGTGAAATTTGTGTTGTGTGCACATTTGCCTGGATTTCTCTGTGCCGGGGCTACCCATGCCTGCTGTCATTTCAGCTACTCAAGAGCTTGGTAGTACTATGTAACAGGAGGTACATTTCACACAGTCTGTTTTTGACTGTTTTAAAGTGTAAAAGGAGAAAAAAGTTCATTAAAAATCAGTCTATAAAAAGACAACTGGGCAATTTTTTGAAGTGCTTGTCTCTGTGAAGCTCAATGAGGACAAAATTGAGGGGTTTTTCCCCATATATTGATACTTTTGCTTACTGTTACACATCTATATCAGGTATAAATAATAGATCTGCTGGAAGTCTTTAGAAAAATTCGTTTAATGAGGATCAAGATTAACAGGATTTCCCTTTAAGTCAACAAGAAGCAATTTATATTCCTTTTTCCAAGCAGCTTTTGTGCATCACATTCCCTTTCCCTAGGAACCAAACAAAATCCACAGCCTGAGTGGCTCCAACTTCTCAGGTGGATCATATCATCGAGAAAACAGAAAAGTATGTAAGCATGATCATTATTTATCTTATGTTAATGTTTAGATACTCTTATTCCAACTTCACAGTCAAGGAACGGTGAGGCAAAGAGAAGCAATTGCCCAAAGTAACACTGATGGTCCCGTGTTGAGCCTGTACTTCCTCTGAAGCAATGGAAAGCCACGTTGTTGTCTCCACGTGGTCCCTCCTTCTCCTGTTGAGGCAATCCACCTAGGTAACAGCATGACAGCTCGCAGGTGCCAGCTCAGTCAAGGCAGCGCGTTGGAGGGCAGCATTGCGGGCACTGCCGGTCCGAATCAGGCTGGCCAGGCAGGGCTGAAAGGCTTTGTCTTTATATTGCAACAGCACGCTATCACGATGTTTGAGGAGACAGCTATCACTACATTCTTGCTTTTGAGATCTTACACCTACCTGAAATGTTACCTTTTAGAAAGAAATTCAAATATCTCTTCTTAGCCTAAACCGGTTTGTAGTTAACAGAATACAGAAAACCAGTGATTTTCACCAGAAAATTCTTTTCATAGGCAAAAACATTGTATTTCCTGGATCCAGGTGTTTGAACATGTATGTTGCATGAGATAATTTTTAACGAAAAAGCTTATAGAAAGGATGAGCTAAGGATACGTGACCAGAATTCTTTCTCTCTTATTTCATACTGATGAAAACTAATTTTATATAAGCAAATAGATAAACGTCACTGGTGTTCTTAATTTTTAAGTATAAAACCCCCCCAACTCTCTGGGGATAAAAATATCTTATGGATACTGCTCCCGATTTAAGAAAAGTCTTCCCAAGCACAGAACAAACATGCAGTGGGAGGTGCTCAACAGCATTGTAACTGAGTGCCCTGGATGGTCTTCTGCAAAGGTCAATAGAAATAGCTATTTGGAAACCAGGCCCTCACTTCAATCCCTCTAATATGAAATTGCGCAGTGAATTGAGTACCCTTCATAATGCACCTTGCAGCAAGAATCTAGGGTGTTTGACTATGCAGAACCGAAGGTATTGTCCTTCAGGTTTTTTTTCTTCGAGGTCTTTTGCTTCTATATTGGTTGTGAGAGTCACATCCTTATACACTTACAAAACAAAGCAGGATCACTGAACAGGCAATTTGTGAACTCTGCCTGTCTAGGTTAGGGGCTGAATCCAAATTCAAACTAGATCCAGATGAAATATTTATGAGTATGCCTAGATAGATATTTACACAGAGAGACACGGATATAGACAAATTCAGATTATCTGGTTTTCTCCCCCATGATCAGACTGTTCCTGCATTGCTCGCTTAGATATATTGTAAATGGCTCGCATTTATATTCATGGTGTTGCACATATCTGTGTTCTTGCTGTTTTAGATAGATTTTAAAATATCATACTGAAATTTTATGGAGCCTGATAAAGTTGGATAGCAAACTTTCTAAACCAGAGTGAAATTGTACTATCTAACATCATACAAGGCTATCCGAGATACTCTTTAACTTCTCTAAGTACAACATAGAGCATGCAGTTCTTTTCCTTTGACATTTTTTTGAGCAGGTTCTCTTCAAAAACCTCTTCATTTATATCTGCAACTCAAAAATACATGCAATATTTCTTTACAGCCTTGCTTATCAAGAGACTCTCAAGCAGAGGAAGCTGTGGTGAGCCAAATTTTCTGGTGGTGTAAGCGGTGAAGCTCACCGACCTCATGAAGGCTCTGGCAATTTATACCGGTAGAGTCCNAACCTCATGAAGGCTCTGGCAATTTTATACTGGTAGAGTCCGACTTTTCTGGCGTATCCACATTATGGAGATTAACAAAACATATTTAAAATTTCAGCTGAGTATGTACTGTGATACCGTCAGCATAAAAAAAAAGGCGTATTCTATGCAAGGAAAAACGAGCTTAAATTTTTTCTTGACACTTTCACTCCTTGGATTCCATCCTGCAGTCAGAGAGGTAAATGTAGCATCTCTGACTGTTTCTTGTTTCTGTTATGGAGCCATACATGGAAGAGAAATCCACCAAGGGCTGTTAAAAACGAGACACTATCTCTGGCTCAGAAAGCCCCTGAGATGCAAATTTATGGTTACTAGGAGCATATTTGGGGGACATATCACCATGTGCTTTCTCTATTCTCATACTTTTCTGTAGCCACCTGCCCTTGGACGCTGCTGAAAACAGGGTCTTGGGCTAGGTGGACCTTATGTTTGTTAGAGTCAAAAAGGCCAGGAGCAGACGTAAACCCTCACCAGTTTAAATTCTCAAAGTTGTCCTGTAAGTAGAAATGTTTGCTGATATTCAGAGTGCATTACATTCTGATAATGACATTTGCTCTTTTCTAGATGGCCCTGGGTCTTTTCCTCAGAAGTGTATGTTTGTGTTTCTTTCTCAGAATTTACGACGAGTAATCAGACAAACTCTATTCAAAACGTCCTACTCAGAATACCCTCAGAGTGCCCCTTCTCTTTGCCTCTTATATCTGGGAAGGACTAGTGGTTTGCTTTTTGTCACAAAATCATACCTGGCATATAAGAAACGGGGTTCCATTCTGCAGATGGATTTTCTGCTGTAACTGTGGAAGATAGAAATGGGGGGAGTTGAAAGTAGTGAGGGCAGCAAGGGGGAAAGAGGTTTACTCCTTTGAGTGCATTAAACACTACATCAGAAACTGGAACATTAATTAATTTTTTAATGGTCATTTTTCACAGTAGGTTAAGTGAGGAAGAGATTATCCAGTGGCTGAGTAACAGGGCTGAGATTCGGGGCATGCAGCTTCAGTTTCTGCGCTATCCCAGCAACTTCTTGCAGGTCTACAAGAGTCTGCCCATATTACTAAATGAATGAGGACCAAAGAAGAACTTTTCACTCTGGGACCCAGTTGTGCACCCTGCTAATTGCTTTCCCACTCCTGGCTTTGATTTGGATCGCCGTGAACAACTCATTCACAGACAAGGCACGGGTACCTTCTCTATTGAATTCACTCCCAGGTCTGTTCCTGAAAGGCAGTATGGAGGAGATTGCATCAGGTCTGGCTCCTCCTGCCTGGCACAGTTTTCCACCATTATCTCACCCACTTTGCACCTCACATCACCCTCCAGGACGTGCAACGCCAAGCCCTCAGTTTTGTAAAAACACCGCTCTGGTGGGATGCAGAGCAGATTTCGTATTACTCCAGCAGTTCAAACTGAAGAAATACACGGAGGGAGTCATGACGACATCTAAAATCTACAGCGGCACAACTTGGCCCAGAAGAGATCCAGGTGTTATTTGGATGATCTGGAGAGAGCTGAAAGGAGTATCTCCTTCTGCTTTCCTCTCTGCGAATCTGAGTCAGCAGCTGTCTTTAACAATATTTTTTAAGCAGTTAGATTAACAGCTGGAAACTCTAAGCACTACTGTAAGCTTAGTAAATAATAAAAATGAAGCTAGCTTTTTGATAAAGCAGGTCTGGTAGGAAAGAACAAGATTTTCCATTACTCTTCCTGAAAGCGATGCCTTTAAAGGATGGCTCATCAGAAATGTATGTAGCAATCCTGTTTCAAGACATTCTCAGTAATTTCCTTAATTAGCCATCCATGTTTACTGTACTTGCCCCTTATAATATGTGCAGTGTTATATTTGCTATCTGTAATCTCTTTGTTGATTTTGATTCTTCTGAAGTGCATTTTTTCCCTCCAATGAAAAATACCAAAAGGGCTTTCATTCAAGAAAATATGCTCGGCATCTGAAAGTTTGGGATATGTGGGAGTCACATCCTTTTTGTACAGTTTCATCTAGTACAGTGGGAGTTTAACTCCTTACCGTCTCCTGCAAAAGGAGGTTGAAGTTATGGAGGTTGCAGTGTAGGTGCTTGGTGAGGGGAAGAAAAGGTTTCAAGGGAAAGCCCAGGAGCTGCTGCTGTCCTGGAGGGACGAGCAGACGGGAGGGAAGGAGAAGGAGCTCTACCTCTGCTTGCAGCGCTGTGTCCTGGAAAGGCAGAGCATCGCTCTCACCACTGCACAGTGGCTAGTGCAGCTGTACAGCAGCTGGAATTTTGGTACAACTGCACCTATAAATTTGGTGCTGGATAGGGAGGACTCCCTGGAGGCACTGGCCTTTCTGAGGCTGAAGGCCTCTGCGGGGTTAATAGCTACATTTTCAGCTGTTATAGGTCATGTTTTGTGCTGTTAAGGATCAGGCAGAGTACAGAATCATAGAATCATTGAACGGTTTAGGTTGGAAGGGACCTCGAAGATCATCTGGTTCCAACCCCCCTGCCATAGGCAGGGACACCTCCCATTAGACCAGGTTGCTCAAAGCCCCATCCAGCCTGGCCTTGAGCACCTCCAGGGATGGAGCTTCCAGTCCATGTTAAGCTTCTGCATAGCTCCCCTTTTATTTTCCAGTACTGTTCTGAGTTTAGAGACAGGTTAAAAGCTCTAGAAGCAGATTAGAAAGTATTGGGTACTGGACTGGAAAGAAAAAAAACCCAATATTCTGATTTTGTCACCTTCTTAATTCCGGTTCATCTGTGGGCCACAGGGGCCTCTCTGCTTCCCACCGTCTGTAGCCGTTCCACGTTGACCACCTTGCACACTGGCTATGGTCTGTGCCAGTATGAACACTTTGCACATTAAATACATTTTCTCCCAATCATGAGCCACCATCTCCCTCTCTTGGCTACATTTGTCCGTCTGAGGCTATATAGCACAGGCGTAAGAGCAGTACAAATGTAGAAAACGTTGAGACTGCAGCACCAGAGAGTGCTTCCTAGGTCCTGAGCTGGCTGAGCACCCAACCAAGCTTTGGACTGCACAGAAGCAAGGGAGCTAAGACGCTCTCCATCAGGGCCCCTGAGGGCACCTGCCCCTGTGGTAGAGGCACAGCCATGGGGCTGAATGACTCTTTTTGCACCTGAGGAATTGCCAGAGATCATTACAGGCTTTTTACTCTGCAGGAGGAATATAAAAGAAGGCAGGAACCAGTATTTGGCTCACTGACAAGAAGATTTCAGGCCAAATGACTCACCTCTGGAGGAGTCAGACAAAGCTTTTCAGAGGACATGACTTACAAGGGAATTCAGTAGCTGGGATTTATTTATTTTTCAGGGCTTGTTGAGCTTTTTTTAGCTCTTAAACAGTAAATCTGCATACACAAAGAACACAAACTTCAGACTCATGAGGTTTGAGGACAGACTTCATAAATGGTCGCTTGTTGTGACTTAGCCACAGAGGAAGCAAAAGCAGGTCTTTACAATCGTATTGTTGCCCAGATCATAAGACCCTGATGCTTGTTTATGTGAAGATGGCAAGCTGAGCATTTGCTTCCGGTTATAAATACATCATTTGTGAAAGCATCCATCCTGAAAGAGAGGAGTTTGCTTCTTATGAGAACTGTCTCCTTTTTCCCTCGGTTCTTCAGCTGAAGCTTTGCCAAAGAGGTCAAGTAGACAGTGGTCTTACAAAACTGAGAGTCACCTAATGTACTTAGTGTATTCATAACTCTGATGGTTTCTAAATATACTGCTAGAGAAGGACCAGAGTGTTCAGGAGAAGACTACGCCGATAAAAATGTGAACATCCAGTACAAATAGCCAGACACAGAGTAAGATGTAATACAATGGACTACTTGGAGCATAACTCTAAAGTTGCATTACCTTGAAATTCTTCATATTTTGTGCAATGGTTTATACCTTAAGTCCTTCAAGCGTTTAGCCCAGCATAAACTATGTATGTCAGAATTAACTCACAACTTACTCCTGATAGCGCTGAAAACTAACTGGTGTGTTTGCCTGAAATTGGGGAGATTATCATATGTGGTAATTCTAATGAAATATTTACTTTTGCCATAATAACTAGAAGTGAATATACTATGCAATTTTCAAGAAGAACCTGCCCAGTGAATTAAAAAGACAGGAAATTGCTTAACATATATTGATATTTTTTCTATTTGAGAAGTCACGTAACAGATTTGTTGGGTAGTTTGTTCTGTAACACTTTGCCTCTTCAGAACAGCCTCTTTTACACGGGACAGACAATGATCTGATATCTGCTTGTGATGAAATTACAGGCTGCATATCATTGCTGCTTCACTAAAATATGACTTGAAATAGCCTGAATTAAATTCTAAAAACAACAGTTCCAGACTGACAGTTTTCGCACACTTTGCAAGTCCATTTTTAATTAACCAATTCTGCTATAGATAATATAACTGCAAACAAAACACATTTACAGGAACCTTTTGTGTTTAGAATTTCAAATCCACCAGTAAAATCTTGCCAGAGCACTGGATTTTTTTTAAAAAAAAGGTTTCATTTTTCTGCTCTATGAGGGTTAATTGGGGTTTCCTTGTCACAAGGAAGGGTAATACAGAAGGTGATCGAAAGAAACTTCTTGTAATCCACCATACCAGTACTTACAGATGGCACTTTCACTACTACTACTGGCCTAATTTACTCATTTCACCAGGTTTACATCATATTTCTATGCTTATCTGTTGCAGAAGTGAAGAACAGTCACAAATAATGTAGGAAGCCTCCTAATTATAAAGAAAAACACATAAGAAATTAAAAAAAATACTTTACTAGTGGACTACAGCTGCATTTTACAATTACGAGGAATTGTAATGGCTTGATGAGCTAAATCATGTAGCTTGTCCAAGCAAAACAAGGTGAGCTGGAAAAATAAAACTTTCTGCAAATAGTTCTTGTGCTGGGATCGGATCTCATAGTCTACTACAGGGTAGAAATGGCAGCAGCAGAAGAGGATGGGTGGGGAGATGCGAGGAAGGTGCTAGGTGCCCAAGAAGCTGAGGTATACATAAATAGACCTTTGCGCGCTATTCCCCTGCCAGCAGCAGCGTGCAGCACCAGGCAGACACCTATTCTGCCTCTGTCCAAAGCCAGTTCTGCCCAGGGAGCTCCAGTTTTGTCAGAGATGGGATTTTCAGCATTTCTGGGCTTGGAGACCTGAGGAAGGCTTCACATCAATATTAATATATTTTTGTTTAGAGTTGCAGACATGGATTTTAGTGGCAACTTGCTTGCACTAAGCCTCCAGCTGCAGGTCCAGAGGGGTGCAAGTTGCTTATAGCCCTGGGAAGATGCCTTAGATACCACAGAACATCTCAAATAACACCAAGTGCCTATATTTAGGTAACTAAACAGAGCCTTAGGTGTCTACGTGGAGATTTCTACAGGTGATCAAGCTATGTATTCTTCCTTTCTAACCTGTGGAGATCTACTCTTTACAGTCAATGCAGACCTGAGTTTGTTCTCCATGGTCCGCTGACAGTATTTCCAGGGTCTGAATTTACTGAGGCAAGAGCTTATATACTCGCCTCCTACGCAGACATCAAAAAGTATGCATCTATATCTGGAGTGGAATCCCACTCCAAATTCTGTTTTAAATTCTGGTTTGTTTTGTTCTCATCGAAACCAGACACTTTTTTATTGCTGTCTAAATTGTGGTTATGTCTAAGACGTAGGCAGTTTGAGATTAAATAACTCATTAATTAAGTCAGCTTTAAAGTCTGGCTTGATGGTGTCAGAAACACCACGTTCATCTGTAGCACGCTGGCAACACGGTAACAATGTGATCTACTTACTACAGAAGAATACAAAGAGCAAACTATGAATTTTAGTGTGCACGTTTTCTTCCTGTGGACGTGTAAAATGGACTGCTCTGGAAAGCTGTATTCCTTCTAACTGAGCTTTCACTGTCCTTCACTGCAAGATAGCAAGCTCCTCTCGGTCTATCAGAACATGGGACTACCAGGAGGTGTAAAAAAAGTTCTTTGCACTTGATCATCTGTACATGGCTCCAGCCAATTCCTTTTTGTTCCTTAGCTCTATCAACACCAAATTGGATTAGAAATTTTAAAAAACCGTATCTGTCAAAAGTGAATTATTAGGGATTTCTTAATTTCCTTCTGATCTTGTACCTGAGAAGCCAAAAAGGAAAATGTGAAGTAATCTGTTTCATCTAGGTATTGACTACAGATTAGAGAAAAAGCAGGAGGAAATAAAAAATAACACTGGACTAGGCTGGACTTGAATGATCTTGGCTGTGTGAAAAAGAAATGACCGTGGACAAACTTGGAAAGCTTAAAGACGGGGTACAATTTATCTAGGTAACTTTATTCACTTGGATTCATCCCGCAAAGCTTGGTGCTTAAATAGGATATATAGTCCCAAATTTGGGTGTTGTAATAGGCAATTATCCCTGGGTGAATAAAAATGAGGCAGAATTTGTGCCTCCTATTGCAAATATCTAAGCATGAAAAGTTGGGTTCTAAATATTTGCCTTCCTGGCTCAGAACAATTATGAGACATTATATTTTAAGGAGTACACTTTATAGCTTGCAAATAACAGTCATGTGTTTTAATGTATTTAATTTTATTGGCCTGACTTTCACATATTTTAAGAGCTCTCTACCTCTCCTTGGCAGCATAAGAAATTTATCTTGCCAGAGGGATATAAAGGGTCTGTAAATGAAAATCAGGGCTCTGTTATTCTATTTCTGAACATCAAGGTCTCAGGTATTACGCTCTTTGAGATTACTGTTACCTATCTACCCTAATGTGAAATTGAAATCATGCAATGAAGAATGTGCTGGGATGAGCGAAATATTCCCCCCTTCTGTTGTTGTGTTTTGTTTCCTTGCAGTTAAGAGAAGCATAAAATGTGCAATTGAATCCTGTTTGGTTGATATTAAGATAATAATTCCCATACATACAAACAATGCTGCAATGAAAACTGAATAGATTCCTGCAGCCTATGAACACCCATAGTAAATAGCACCATTCTAAATTAACAAATAAAACTTTTCTAATTATGCATGGTAGAAAGGGTAAAGGAGAATGATAGCAGGAAATTCCTTTTGCTTCATGCTACGGGTTTGGAAATGCAGTGACATCATTCCTATTGCCAGGCACTAGAGAAGATCATAATGGGATATAATTGTTGCTTGCTCATTTGATTGAACTCCAAAACTATATCAAATAACACTTAATTATACACATAGAATATCATTACAGAAGAGAACTCAGAACCGCGAGCTCAGTGTAAGCAGAAGCATTTAATAATTATACAGCTCCTGTAGATGCAAATAGATAACTTGCTGCTAATTAGTCTGGAATTTTACGCTCACAATATCCTAAGTAAATCTCGTGAAAATTAGTTGGGAGCCTGAACATACAGTTTTACTATAGCTCCATCTGGTACGTGCCCTCTGATTACCCAGCACGTTGGCTAGCTGTTTGAGGGACACATTTGATATCTGGCCAAGTTTAAAGGTCTGCTGGAGGTAAAACAATGCCCACCCTTTTACAAGGGGATCATTGTTGCTCAACAATAAAGCTCTCTGGCTTATTTGAATGTCAACAATTCAGAAAAGTTGATGTTTTGAGCCATCAAATAAAATGTTTTTGTGAAACAGTTTATTATTTCAGTGGTAATTATTTGAATCATTCATGGTAAAGGATGTTTGCTAATGAGAGCTTGGCTGCTGTAAATTCCAGGGAGACTGAATGCTCTTTGTGCTGACAAAAAGGCCCAAATCACTGGAGAGCGACTGACTGGACAAATCATTCATCTATGCAAATGCCAGCTGAAATGGTCAGATGCATTTATTACCCTCCTCATTATAGTAAACAAGGCAGGAATCGTGACTGGCAGTTATCAACTTGCCCTGAAGTGTGATTTGTTCTCCTACCACTATTTAAATGAGAGGAAGAAAGGCATGCCACCAGGGACTTTGTTGGTTTATAAAAGAGTAAATGTCACATAGCCCAGTGCTTAAAGACTTTTGATTGACAAATGTTTTATTTGACATATCAAACAATAATGGTTTTCATATCAAATACTCCATATTTGTTAGCAGAAATTTAACCCTTGGAAGAGTGAGAACTGATTTTTCAGAATGCTCTGAATCCAGATGGACAGTTACAAGTAAAAAGAAACTCTTAACTGGGTGGACTGGAAAGACTCACACAGTACCGTATAAAGATGTTTTTTAATGGAGGTTTCAAATTAACCGCTGTCTTAGTTGCATCAAGGAAGCATCTCATATTGGGACAGCTAAGTAGGATATAGCAGAAGGAAATAAAACAGTGATTTTTTCCTAAAGGAAATACAACAGTTTTTTGAGAGATATAAGCAGCGCCGGCCTCATCCTCAAACTATGTTCCTAGGACATTTATGCTTGCACTAGGACAGGATACAGCCTGATTTGTTTGAGGAATGTATGGGAAATATGACATGATGTCTTTTCACCTCTGTTGGTGCAAGGACCAGATGGAAAAAGCATGTATGCTCTATCTAAATGTGAATGCACACTTGGATTGTTTGTGAATGATCTCCTTCAGCTTTATAGAAGTGGGAGGCCAAACTCTAAGTCAGATCCTTTAAACTTTTTCCATCCAGAACAGTAAACTGGGTCTCAAGAATGAGATCCTGAAGCTGAGGAAAAATAAGACATCATTAGGTACTGTAAGAGGAGAATAAAGCTCTTTGATCATGACTTTCGGGTGGGAGGGGGGAGGGAACAACCCTATCTGCCTATATCTTCTAACCTATGCATATTGTTGAACTGAAATTCCTCAATCCAGGTAGCCTGGCAGATAAATACTAAGTGGAAAAGAAGCAAGAAAAAGCATATTGGAAAAATGCTTTGGGTTATCTGGGAAATATAATGTGATTTTAATAATAGTATGAATATGAATAATACAGCTTATTAGCTAGCATGATAGAGGGAGGAATTAAAAACAAACAATGTCTATACAATGCTTTATGGCTCTTGCGAATCAAACATTAACTGATTCATTTTCTCATTAGCTCTGTGAAGTAGCATCATTAATCCTCCTTTGTGATGGGAGAGCATCTGCATACACAGATAGGTGATAGATATTTAAGGTCACTCAGCTGGCTGCAGCAGACCTAGGTGTTACTACCTAGAGCATCTGATTTCCACTTGTGTGCGTAGCTATTACTGTATGCTCGGACTATGTACAGAGACATTTGCTATGTGCTAAAAATGGATCACCAGAGCATTTACTTGTACTGCATACCTCTGCTATCAACATTTAAAGGTCCCTGCCTGTTAACATCATAGAAAAGCACTTCTTGTCATTGTAGCTCTCACTACTGTCATTAGAAATATAGGATTTTCCATTCCGATCTGAAATAATGATTCTTAATTCCAGTATGCAGTGTGCGGAGGCAGGTCAGCCTGGCGCTTCAGAGTAATATCCTTGGCCAGTCAGGCTGTGCTGCCTTGCATATGGAAGGAATAATCCTCCACAGATATCCTGGAACAACAAGGACATCTGGCAAGACATATACCTTGCAGACAGAGGACTACCAACATTCTTGCTGATCACAAAATAATCCAACAGCAGTATTTGATTTTGTAACATCATACAAAGATATCAGAAGACACTTATTGCAAATATAGGGAAGAAAATATTCCCATTTTTTTCTAACATAGCTTCTATTATTAGATCTAAGTGCCCTCTTGCATTCCGTTCCTAATGTAGTCTGAACACACATATGAAAAATAAAAAGTCATTTGTTACCAGCATCGTCTTTATAGGCATTTTGAGATTACCATTCTGTCTTGGGATCTGGCCAGCTCTTATTTATGGGAGTCTCTGCTTCTCCTCCCTCCTATGCCCCCATATTCCCCTTTTATCATCCCCATGCCCCTGATTTCTTCCTCAGTCTCTCAGAAGCTGGTGTGTTTAAATGCTCCCATCGGTCCGCCATTCTAGCTGCCATCAATCTCCTTCAGACCTGCCACGTCATTCCAGAGCCGTTGCTTCTGCAGGTCTTGAGGGTGCTGTCACAAGGGGCTGATTTAACACGGTGGAAGAGGCAGACAAATGGTTAGCTGCAGAGACAGGACAGGCCAACAGAGCTTTGTGAAAGCTATAAATAGCGTTCTTGGTTTCGAGGATTTTGCAACTGAAGAAGGCAAGGTGCTAATGAGGCAGGGAGGAGCACCTGCTCTTCGATGACATTGCTGGCCTCCACCTTCTCCACTGGAGAAAAAGTTAAAGGAGTTGATTAATATAGTTCAGGAAGGTTTCAGGATTAATTTTCAGGAATGTGAAGTAATCAACATTTTCTCAAGCAGTTAGTATGTTCAGTCAATAACAATGCCACCTTCAGGACTAACTATGTGCCCAGAATAAGTGATCATCAGGAAGACAGGGCCAAGACAACACTCAGTCTAAAGGATTATAATAATAGAAGAGGGAAAAATTTTATTAACAACGATGAATATCTTTCATTAATGCATACTGGAAACTAACAGCAGGCAGCAAAAAAAAACCTGTTTCATTTTGCCAGTTATTCCGAGTGACTTGGTGTTCCCTGCGTGGAGGTGAGTGGGCTGCACACACATAAGCAGTTTTCTGTGCATCCCAAGCCTCCTTAGTCAGTGCAGCAGCTGCAGATGTCACTGCAGCTTCAGGCTTGGGCTGATGATCCCTAGCTATGCCCTCCAAACACTAAGGAAAGCTTCTGGTGCCAGGAAGCAGAGAAATCAACAGATAAAAGAAACAGATTCAAACCAAACACCGCTCTTCTGGTGAAACTGCTGTATTTAAAAGCTAAGAATGAAATCGCTCTGCCATGAAAAACATATTCCAGTGTTCTTAGCAACTGCACGCTGTTACCTTGGTTTTGGATGAACTAATTAATTACAGTACCAGCAACTGACTGGCAAATCTCAGGCACAATACGTTGGAGGAGAGCTCCAGGAAGAACTGACCTACCTACGATCTTCCTTAGGTAACTTTATAATGGGGCAATTCCAATCACTTCAAAAGGGTTACCCTCATTCAGAAGTGTACAAATCAGTACAGAGGTAGGCCAAATATTTTATATATATTTGTAGTCAAAACTATTTAACAGTCATAGTTACGTGAAATCATTGGCAGATCTGCTGAATAGCCTGAAACTGAAGGGAGAATGGAACAAATAAAACAAACTGTGAAGACATTTCTACATTAAAAAAAAAAAAGTTCCTTACACAGTCTGATCTGTATCCAATACCAAGATATTAATACTAGTCTTTTCATTATTCAGAACTCTTTCAGCAACTGCATCCAAATTAACATAACCGTCTATTTCCATGTGAGCAGGAATTCATGCTAATTGTACATTAATTCCCAGGATGAATAATTGAGGTATCAGATGCAACAGCTCAAAAACCTAAATCTTGTTTAGTGCTAAAGTAACAAGGTCTAAGCCTTAAGTTAATCAAGAAAACTATACATAGGTCTTCATTAACATACCGGGAATCGATCCACGGCTGATAAAATCACAGACCATGCAGGTTTAACAGTGTGTGACTCTATTGTACTTAACTCAGTCTGAACACATCCAAGTCTTTAAAGTTTCTTAGCGTGGGTAATTTCATAGCTAGGAACCATCACCTCCCATTATGCTATGAGTCCTCTTTCCAAAGCGATAATGATGTGTAGATGTGGAAAAGGAATTATTTTAAAATTATGCCTAGTTTTTCATGTTTGGGGATCAGCTAGCATTTAATCCTGCTTCCCTGTATTTCTCCCTGGTAATGCTGCACAGAGAACTTACATGTAGATGTCCTGCCCATCACGATTCCTCTGCATACTAGTATGACGGTATGTTGCTTGATATTGCTGCCTATTCACCCTCTCTCGCTAACTATTACCTAGATCACAAACTTACTTTATCAGCTATGTAAACCAGCCAAATTCCTGCAAGAAAATATGATACTTTCAAAAGCTAAAACATGCAAAATAGAAGGGAGCTAGCTAAATAAACTAAGACCCAAGGGTTGGAGGACTACTTGCAACTAACAGCTCGCTTGTTTCTGACTAGCTGTCAGATGGAAATTGAGCATTCAGCTCACTAAGGTAGAAAATTCCAGTATAATTAGTAGACAAGAATGAAAAAAACCCAAACCCTCAGATTCTTGGCTTTTATATTCTGATTGTTTGAATGCCAACATGGTATCCATGCATACCTCAGAAGTGACTTAGTCCAGTACTTTCTATTGCTGTAGCAAATTAATTCCTAAACAGAGAACGCTTGGGTCAGACATCTGGCTGTCTTATTCTGTATTTGCACCATATCCATACTTAAGGGACTTTCACAAATTAAGGAGATCAAAAGCACTTCCTGCAATGGGGGTGGGGTGTGCGTGTGTGTGTGTGTGTACACATATGCATATTACAAGCATGCATACACAGTGTAACTTTTAGCTGTTGGTATAGCACGGAAAGGAAGGTGGCTACAAGTTTCTAGTTAGAAGCTGAAGCTCATTAAATCTGTCCTGAAATTGGCTGCTAAAAGCTTATATATTTAGGGAAGTGACAGTCTCTTTTCTTACACATTATCTGCTGGAAACAAAAAGCAGAAAGAACACAACTAGAGAGTTGTGTTTGCCAGTTTTACACACCCACCCAAGCAATATGAGTCCCCTTTCTCAAACCATTTTCCTGGTTTGCTCTACATTCTGGAAAAATGCTTGAATGTCAAACTCAGTTGGATGACTTGAAGTCATTTATCTTCAACTCTGAGAGGACCGAACTTCTGCTGATGAATAGAACTTATCTCTTTGAGAAGATAGGTTTCTTTTTGTGTTGGTTGCTGAAGAGGACTCATTAGGTTAACCAAGAGGTCATTAGGTCATTAACTGCCTAAGTTGTGGTAGATTTCCCAAGACTTTTTAGGGCTTGTATACATTTAGAGCTCTCAGACTTTCCTCCACTAAAATTCAGGAATAATTTCTTTTAGAAGGCGGCAACAAAATAAGATGCTGAATATTCTGAATACACATATTCTGAATTCTTCCAGAACAAAATAAGCTTTGCAATGTGTTTTGTATATTTCCTCCCCCTTTTTTTTGATAGGGGTTTTTTTTTGTGGTGGTTTTTGTTTGTTTGTTTTGTGTTTTGTTCTTTGTTGTTGGTTTGTTGGGGTTTTTTTAATAAAACACAGCAAGCAGTAAAGCCTCCTTAATTTTTTGGGGGTAAATTTTCTTATATTGTCTTTTATTACACCACTTACATCACTTTTACCTTTTATACTTGTATGAGATCTTTAGCACTGGAGAAAGGTACTAAATAAGCACAGGGTTTTACTGTTGGCATATTTACATGGCTGAACGCAGCTTTCCTGCATGCAGTGGATGCACATGCTATTTCTGAAAGAAAACTTTAGCACATCTGACCCATCATGTTGGAAGCCTAAGACATCAGTTGCAAAGCACCACCGCCAACCTCTCCATTCCTTGCCATTGATAACAATGCTCACATTGATCCAATTGGAACAGCAATATGAACTTCAGAACACTTCTCATAGTTTTCCAGGTTTCTCACCCTTGGGTGGAATCATCTTACTGTTTAGCATCTGTAACTTTTCACCTCTGCTGAGCTCTGATTTGACTGATCGCGCCACTGTGAAATGTGGCAGCAGTGGATGAGCCACAGGCAGCTTTATAGCCATGGAACATAACTGACCTATAAAAATATCTCTGGTGATACGAACATATTATAAAGGGTTTAAAATAGTTATGTGATGCTTGATGAGAGACTAACAATGTCTTTTTGTGAGGCTAAATGACACATCTCTATTGAAATCAATATGGCTTAGATCTGCAAACACTGAAGTACTGCACTGCAGCTGTATCTACTCCCTCAGTTTTTATGCTAAAAAACCTCACAGTGTGGACATTACACACATCTATCTCAAAACTACCAGTCATTTTCTCCTTGCTGCCAGTCAGTTCACGCAGCCATTATGCAAGAAAATATGAAATGCCTGATACATTTCTAAAGAAAAAGTACTGGCATGATAAAGGAGACTTGAGCTGATTAACAATTACTACCAATCAATACAATAAGCCCGATAAAACAGAGTCACGCTAATTATTAGAACTTTCCTTTCATCATGAAATTACAACAAGACCTTGTTCAAATGTACCTTGCAGCCCTCTAGCTGTCATGAAGGAGTCAATTGTCCCTGTTCCGTGAGTGTACATGCCTGTGATACTCTTCTGCACTCCTAGCAGGCTGGAAGAAAAGCCTAGAGACTAGAAGCAGCCGACAGTGCACCAGAAACACTTAGCTTCAGAAATCTGACATTCAGAAGGTTAAAGCAATGGGTCCAGTTTGAAGAAATTAGGTGCTTTGCCAGAATTGCCTCTGGGAAAGTTTTTATGGCATAAACACCTAGAGCACTTACTTGTCTGCTGGAATAGAAAAATGGCGGTAGCCCAAGGGCTAAGGGAATTTCCTACTTATTCTTTGAATTGTTATTCAGGTTTCAATGTTACTGTATATCTTGCTAAAATGCTATACAGGGTTTACATTCCCACTCTTAAATTTCAATTGAATGCAGTAACAAGCTGTGCAGTGTCAACACAAAAGCTTAATAAGATTGTATCTCTCTGACTCTTTAGATCCCTATATGAAGCCTATTGCTGGTTAAAATTAGCATATTATCCTTACTGGATCCTACTGCTGCTGACAAAGGATTCTGATTTAAAACTTGTCTGAAGATTCTTGCACAACAACCTCCTTGTATACAGTAGATTATACTATCTCAGATTCCATAATCCTCATTAAAAACCTCACAAAGACTCCAGTTAGCACATCCTTTCCAGGCTTTAGGATTATTGCTCATATTTCTGCAGAAAGACAAAAAGGAAGGAGGGAAGATTTTTTAACCACAGTATGTCCAGGTAATACTATATTTTGATAAATTGGGATTTTCTCATTCTTTATGCTTTTTCCTTAAAGCTTAATTACATGTCAGGCAGAGCGCTTCCACAGTAAGGGCAGTGCTTAGCCACTCAAACACTGAAACTGTTATTGTTATATAATTTGATAAAGTACGCTATGTACTACACAGGAGATATAGCAAGACATCACCCTTGCCCCAGTGAGTCTATAGCCTAAATTCTGTGAGAACCAGTGCCAAGCAGCAGAGAAACAGATGAAATATTGCAGTAGTTTCATTGTGTATAGAATTTAAGCACATACTTGTGCTGTGGCACACTCTTCTATCTTTTAATAAAAATACAGGAAAATAAAGATAAAATGCAGCAAATACGATTATCTACGCAATACGGCGTTTTCATAGAGCATAGAAGAGACAGAATGCTATGCAAAATATTGTTACATGGAAAAAAATTCCCCCAGGGAATAAAAAAATTTCCCCTGGAAAAAACAGAGTTCAAGCTGACACAGAAACGAATGACTTGTTAGGCCTGGCTCATGGAAACACCTACAAACATGTTAAAATTTACTCAGTGAGGAGTCTCATTGACTTAGTATACCTTCTCTTCCACTTCAAAGAATATATGTAATTTCACATATCAAAAAGCAGTAATGCTGGTCCAAGAGGCAGTGAGATGTTTCCCGTGCTGGGTTAATATCCTGGGATGCAGAGGAAGCCAGAGAGAACAACTCACACCAACGGCAACAGTGTTATGCATACGCATTCAGTGCTGCTTTGCAGTTAACACTTGGCTAAGTTTGTTGTATTAAAAATAACTCACTGATTAAAATGATGTCATTATTTTGGGGGTTCAATTTAACATGTTAAAATACAAAGCTTTGCAAAGTGAGAACAAAATTCAGCTCAGTTTCCTGCTGGGAGCACGAACCAGTGACTTACAAGCCAGGTAGTTTTTTGCATGATTTGTTTATTTAAAAAATGTTTTCTCAAGTGATACATTAGAAATAGCAATTTCCAACATAACTTTTTTTTCCAACATAACTAAAGTGTCACCCTGTTTTCAGGAGGAGATGTCACCTCACTCTTCACCCAAGGCTCAGGTAAGCTTCATTGCTTAATCAGCAGATTCTTCATTCTCACTAAAAATCCTTTTGCTACTTGTGCTTTTTCAACAACCACCTTGCCTGGAAAAGTGGATCTGGACATCTTCTGGGAGTGCAGAACATAAAAGAACCTTGGAGCTCCCAACCACCAGACACAACAGCTGACACGGTGGGATCTTTGCCTCCTCCAACGGAAAGTTTCCCTCTGGACATTTTTATCAGTCATCAGAATTGTGCCTTATGGTGACAAGTGAGTTAAAGTCCCTGACCACGGATCCAAGACCCAGCCACATGTCTTGGGAGTCAAAGGTAATTAAAATGTCACTGGCCATAGCATTCCCTTACATGCCTTTTGTATAGATACAGACATGACTTAATCACATTTAACCACGCCAGTTATATGGCCTTCCTATTCTTTATACCTAATTTTGAAATAACAATATTCCTACTGACTTTGGTAAGATTCTCCCCTAATGAGCAAGCCACAGCACCGCTTATCATAACGAACAAAAGCTGAAGCAGCAGGATGCTGTTAAGACATGAAATTGGTGATTACAAAGTTTGATTAACACAGAGAAGATAAGCCTCACTGTTATTTTACAAACGGAAAGTTTCCTGTACTGTTGTACCAGTGTATTTCATTTCAACACAGAGGACCCTTTCTGGAACAAATTCTATCCCTAGTTTTATTGCGGATGTGTATGTAGAAATGGGTATAAAGTGTTTATGTGGCACAGCTCACTGGAAATTATCTGCCAGCTCCAGATGTGGATAACTGTTGAATAAAAACAGATCATCAATTGATTTTGACAAAGGCTGTGGAATGATAATTTGACAGTAATTTGGAGCACATCTTGAATGCACACAGCTTGAATTTGAGACAGCAGCCTACACAAAAAGGACACTGTCACCCAATGTCCTCTGTCCCCTCAGTAAATACTAGCATCTCCCTGTAGTTTTAAAATGCTACCTGCCATTGGACAACCTCTGTGAATAACGATGAAGCTGGTTCTGTAATTTGTCTAGCCTGGTAAGGATGCATTCATAAATAGCACATCATATTTGCCGTCTAAAAGCTTAGGGATGGTCTATGCTAAGTGGACAGAGGTGTACCTCCAAACAGTGATATCTCCTGCGTATCTTAGGCACCTGTCATAGGAGTGAATGGGATAAGCTGGATCACCTGGAGACAGCCATGTCTCCCCATGGATTATAGAATGAGCCTAGCAAACTGGATCAAACATGTAACCTTTACAAAGCTAAATTTAAGTGATAATTCCAGCATTTGTGAGCTGGAGGGTGAGTGGACTGAGAGAAAAACTTTTCATATCCTTCTATCTTCTGCACTGACACAGAACTCAATCTCAATATTGTCTTAAATTAAACAATGGATAGGAATGATTTGGGGAAACGTAGGCTTCTGAACAGATATCTGAACTAGCTGCCTGCTTTCCCTTTGTTGCCAATAGACAGAAATGGATACTCTTAGGTTCCTGTTCCTAGGTGATAATTTCATGCTAAAGTAGAAGTCTTAAACGGGTTAGATAAATTGTGCCTTCAAAGCATTCCCCTTTTCTTCATTGACCAGAAAGGGAAGATAGCATGATATAAGCAAAAAAACAAAATGAAAACAATAAAATAAACAAAATAAAACACAAAAATTCATGTTCATGTCTAACCAATTTTCTGGCTCATCAAACTTATTCATAGGCTTATTTCCAATTTATTTTTTTTTATTATTAATTCAAATTTTGAGGTGGCCACTGTCTGGGAAGATGAGTACTGAAAGCACCTTTATAAGCACTCTGTAGCTAGCACCTGACCGTAGGGTAGGAGTGAGGCTAAATGATGCAGAAAGGCACGCTACACCACTGGCACTGGAACCTGAAGTGTCTACCTTCCTCCTCTGTGAAAGAAATGCCTTAAAAGTTGGGGCTTAAATTGCTATTTTAAAATGGTACAGTGCCATCTTACACATATAAAATATGTATGTATGCATGTGTCTTTCTGCATGTGCAGGTATATGAATCACCTATAAACCAGTCACCCTGGCATGTCTGCTTGTGGAAAGCAGGGTTGTTTAAGCGGCCTGTCTGCCACTACTGTTAGCAGCAGAGGAGGACTCTATCCTATATGTATAGATTTCTATATTTAGAATATATTACAAATGTATAGAATTTATATCAAAGCATTATATAAAAAGTACCTTAGATATCCAAGTATTTTGAATCTTTTCCGAATTTTTAGAATTATTTTTTGACCACCTAGTCAAAATCAGCATCACGACTTTCTACCGTAACTGAGCAGTCCCAGGTACCATCTAATATGGAGCATCCATTGCTGGAGACAGGAGGAGGCCAGACAGGCTGACAGCAATTCTGGTGATCATCGCAGGAGCTGCAATCGGAAGCGGTGGTTGGGAGAAAAAGAAAGCACAAGTGCTTGGCTGGGCATGCGTATCAAATTAAAGGATATGGAAGCAAAACATGACACTTCCTTTGCAATATGCCACTTAGGGACCCAAGAGGCACTACAGTTCGCTGGAGCAAATACTCATTAAGATCAATTAAAACCAGGGCCGCCCTTATGCCACGCCGGGGAGTCAAAGCGCCACGTTAAAAGCACAGTCCGGTTGGGCTGGGGCTGGGCCGGGGCTTCGGAGCCGCCAGCTAAAAAGCTTTGAGAGGAACCAGGCCGGGCCTTGCTACGGGCAGGTGGGCTCCCAGAGGGCGGCTCGCAGCGGCCGCAGAGATAAACCGACACAGGCCAGAGGGGGGCTTGAGCCACAAACGGTAACGAAACGGTAACAAAACGGTAACACACCCACACACACACACCCCCACCCCCCGCCGTCGCCGCCTTCGCCTGGATTTTGCAAGTAAAATAAAGAACGGGACGCTGGGCCCAGCCCAGCCCGCCGCTCCCGTCAGGGCCCACCCGCCGCCTCCCCCCCTCAGCCCGCCGCCGCCGACGGCCGGCCCGCCCGCCCCGCGCTGAGGCGCGGGCACGCGCAGCTGGCGGCCCCGCCCCCGCGGCGGCCCGCCGCTACCGCCGCCGCCGCCCCGCCCCCGCCGCCGTGCGGGGCTTCCGGCGGGCGCCTGGCGCGGCGGCGGCGGCGCGCGGCCCGAGCTGCTCCGCCCTCCGGACGGGGTAGGGTGGCGGCTCCGGAGCGGGCGGGGGGAGGGCCTGCGCCGCACGACCGGGGCCCCTCCCCTCGGGACGCGGCCGCGGGAGGGGGTCGCCTCGCCTCTCGCCTCGGCGGGGCGGCAGGTGGCGGCGCTGCCAGGCCGGGCGGCGGCATCGCCGGCAGCCCGCCGGGTAGCGCGGCGCCGGGCCCGGTGCCGGCGCTGCACGGCGAGTGCGGCCGGGCCGGGCGACAGGGCCCGGCCGGTGGCTGGCGGGACCGGGGCGGGCTGCCGTGGCTGTCCGCGCGTCAGGGAGGGGAGCCGGCGGGAAGCGGCGGCACCGGGCAGTCCCGCCTGGCTCGGGGCGGGGGGAGGGGGTGGCGTGTCTCCCCGGTGCCCCTGGGCCTCGGCGAGACCGACCCCCGGGTAGAGCGCAGGTGCCCGAGGGGTGCGAGGTCGCAGGGAGGAGAGGGAGCGCGGCGGGAGGAAGGGCGGCGGAGGCGGAGGGGGCCGGGGCGGCGGAGCCCCGGCAGCGCCAGGCCCCGGGCAGGCGTTAACCGCCGCACGGCGCCGGCAGCGTTACAGCGGTTCCACCTTGTTACCCCGGTTGCCCCATCACAACACAAGAGAGGCAGGGTGGGAGCTGACCCAGGGGTACTTATTTATCTTAATATTTTATTTTTTAGGCGTGTACTTTGGGGTGCTTCACTTCGCGTGAGTTGTTACCTGTTGTCAGCGCAGGCTGATGAGGGGACAAAGCGGGAGATAACGACCTGATGGCTACCATCGGTGCAGTCGGGAGGCAGCTGACCAGCAAGTAAATGCTGGTCGGAATATGACTGTATGGGGAGGTAGTGCAACGTTGTGAAGAGGAAAATGAGAAGACAAACGCACTCGAATTCCTTATTGAAAGTAGTAATGAATGGGGATACGTGTGTATATATATACACATACAATTTTTTTGGCATGAGGAGGACAGTTTCACCATGGCTGGAAGGGCAGTTGTACAAAATGGAGCGGTGTAACGCTGGTGCCGTTAGGTTTTGTGTAGAATAAGTCATTTTTAAAAGGGGCTGCCTGATGTTCGTCAACCCGTATTGAGAAACAGTTTCTGTTAAGTATGAAGACAACCCCCAGAAGGCAGGGTGGTCACCTGGAGCGTGTAGTAGATGCCGAAGGAACTTTTGTCGCTCTTATACTGCGATGCCAAACCACGCAATGAGTTCTGGTCCTAGCAGGAAGGAACTGGCAATCAGTGAAGTAACCTGAAATTCTTGGATTTTGCATGTTTTGATGCTCATGATGGCAACACGAGCAAGATTTTAAACAGAATTNAAAGATTTTAAACAGAATTGTCACAACGTTCCATTTTTTTAACTATAAATTTATAAGTTGCAAATATGTAAAATGGCTGTTTTTAGTGCCAGAACACATTACAGGGNCAAGATTTTAAACAGAATTGTCATAACGTTCCATTTTTTTAAACTATAAATTTATAAGTTGCGAATATGTAAAATGGCTGTTTTTAGTGCCAGAACACATTACAGGGATAAACACAGCAAGTGGGGCCTGAATTTAAAGCATGCTGAAAGAGCTTATTAATTTTTAATTAATATTTGTTTCTAGTTTCAACAAGTTGAGTGTAGATGTTGGTATAATCTAGGTAATTAACAGTGAGAGATGCTAACCTGTGGTAAAAATACTCAGTTTTAGCCTGTAATGTAAGGATCCAGTATTCCCTCTGTGCATTAATGTACAAAGATAATTAAGAGATTTCCCATTTACCATCTTTTATCTAAGACGCATATATTAAATTGCATTAATCTTTCTTCAGAGATAATACAATCTATTGTTTTTGTCATTTATATGCTCATTGTAATTTGTCAATGTTGCTGTTTCTTTTATAGTCAAATCAAAGAAAACTCTGCACAGTACTCCCAAATGTGAGGTTAGCAAAGCTGGTGTAAAGAGGAGTTATTACCTCCCTGGCATTAAAAATCAAGCCTGGTGTATACATGACTTGTATATACAACATTTGCTTCTCTTGAAATAGTACGAACTCTTATCTAACACACACATTGCCAGGGATGGCTAAGGGATGAAATACGCCATCTTTCATTTTTTTCTGTCTAATGTCTGTTATTATGTTTTTATACACATCCTTCACTTGCAGCCTCTCAGTATTTTTCTGTACATTTCCCACTTTTTCTCAGCAGTCTGGTTGGAGAATAACAATGTAACTGTCCTGTTTCTGCTGTCCTGGGATGAAACTGTGAATACTGGGGAGCTGCATTTGCAAAAACCAACCAAAATGAATGCGTCCAATAATCATTAACAGGATGGGTTGCTTGGAAGTGGGAAAATAGATTTGTGTACATAAACTCCCTGTAAAAAGAGGCAAAATAGACTGAAGAGATCTAATGCTTTAAGTTTAATTAGTGCCTATTCCCATGAAATCCTTACAGAAATCATAAGACATTTTCCTTTATCAAGGTTTGTTGTGTTTGAAAGAAGGAAATAGTGAATTACAGTCTTAGAAGGCTTTCTGTATGTATAGCAAGAAGGGGTTAATCATAATAGAAAAAGGGTATTTACCCATATAATTGAAATAGTTGTCAATTAAATAATGATCTGAATAGGAGAGATTGTAAATAACGTGATGGGCTCTAATGTATTTTGAAAGAAGGTAGCATCTCTTGCTCTTAGGAAAGTTGTATTCCAGGTCTAGTCCAATCTGGTTCTCTGGAGTCCCGTCTGTCTTGTAAAACTGGAGGTAACTTTTCCATGGCACTTTGAGCTGGTCTGACTTGAGGCTCTTGTGCGGTCTTACCTCCCTCTNTGGGTCAGAGGGACAAACAGACTGAAAACTACGCTTGCTTGCGGGAGTGGTTGGTGTCTGGCTGGACGAGCCCCAGGACCTATCTGGCTCCCTGGCAGCTCTGGCTGGAGAGGTGGCTGTGAAGCAGAGAGGGAGGGGTCTCTCTGCATGGCAGAGCTCAGGCAGCCCCAAGCGAGGCTGGGGGACGGGATCCAGTCTGAAAGTGCAAACTGGGCATATAGGCGTAGACACTTCACAACGTCACTGTACATTCATAGTGCGTTGCTTTCAGTTTCTAACCAAACCGTCATGCCTTCTGTGATAAGTCTGTCGTGGCCGCTGAAGGTCCTGGTATTTAATAGCACCATTTCAGACCGTTTAATGGTATCTCGATGGAAAAAAAATCCTGATATGAAAGAAACAAAATAAAAGGAAAGAAGTAGAAGGCTGATGCTTGGGGGGAGGATAATAAGACATGTTTAAAAGAAACCTTGATTAAGCTTCAGTTTGGCACAATTATGCCTGTAAAAAAGAATAATATACAACAGGCCAAAGATGCTGCCAGAGATTGGAAGGTGTTGCACAGGCCCAAATGGAGCTCTTAAAAATAATCAAGCAGTTTGGGGGAGGGAGGAGTTTGCCACATAAACTTTGCATGTACATGAACTGCTCTGCTCCAGAGCTGTTTATCTTGATGCTTTGCATAGGCCTGAGTCTGTATTTTTATCTTTTTTTTGCAAAGTTAAATCCCCTTAATTGGAAATCGTCTTGACCTGTGCTAGTTCCTGAAAACACTCTCTCTATCATCTGGCCCTACTGATCTGTATTTAATGTAATTCTTTCACTTGCTTATTATTCTTCAACCTTCTGAGCAATTTTTCATTTGTCTTTTAACTACATACGATTTTTAATGCTTCTTTTAAAATGCCAAAGGAAGAGTTTCTGTTGTAGTCCTAATACTTATTTATCCTTCTTTTATAATAGTTTTCTGTTTCCTCTTACTTGTTATAAACTACTAAATCCTATATTGCTTTTAAATCTTTAGAAGTAATTTTCTTCCACCTGTATTGTTTTTAGACTAAAATGTTTGTCTGAAAGCTGTATGCTCTGCCTTATTTCTTTCTACTTAATAACTTTTGAGCTTGTTGACTGATGTCAGCCAAAATTGACAAAGTGGTGTCAGTCTCAAGGATATCAAATATTTACAGGTTATATGAAAATCATCAGGTTGGTAGAGGGGGAACGACTGAAACTGATGTTTCTGCTGATGGCAAACGTGCAGCATGATTTCAAGTTATCTGCTCTGTTAGACCGGGCTTGAACTGGGCAGCTTGTCGATGTACAGCTCTGAGCCAGCCAGTGGTTATGCTGCCCTTTGACAAGCTGATAGGGAGCACAGCTGGATTTTAAAACAGCTCTGTAATAGGTCCGATCTGTGGCCAGAGGAAGCCTGGAGTCTGCAGTGCAAATGTGAATTTGTGTAGGATGCGTGTGTGAGATAAGTGATTTGCACCTGATCTTGAAGTACCCCAACTGAATGATTCTGAAAATTGAGCTCTGTAAAGTCATAATTTCCATGGAGCAGCCTTCAAACCATGTTAATCAGTGAAATTTTGAGTTAGAAGCTGGTGTATATGCTGGTCTGCACGTGATTCTGGGGCTTGACAGCAGTAAGCTTGTTGACGTATAATGTCTGTTGGCATACTCTATAAATGGATTTTCTTTCTTTTTAAGAAGGAAAAATCCAGAAGGAGAGTGTATTTGTAATCTTCACTGACATCTTACAGCAGCTCCATGCTGAAAAGATAAAGTAACAATTTTCAGTTTGGAGTTGTTTTTTTGCGTGTTTTTTTTTTTTTTTAAGGAGGAGAGATTGGGGGTTGTGCTGCTTTTTTCCCAGTGCTTTTTCTAAAATGTGGTTCAACAGGATGTTTGGGGGAAATGTGACATTATTGGGTTTTGGCATTCCAGGAGAGCTTGAAGTGGATCCAGCCTATCGTCTTATGCATTCCCTTCTGTACCGAATGTCAGGAGTAATTCATGTTGTTGACAGCTATGTCAACATGTGAAACTGAGTGAAGGACAGGAACTAAACAAAAAGCTAATAATAGAAGAGGCAAGAAAGTGAGAAGTGAACACTTCGTTAGTAAACTTTCTTGCTGTCATGAGCAAGAGGGTCAAATAGTGCAGCCTGTCCTTATCTGTTACTGCAAGTGCCTCCTTGTTGGCAACGTTCAAGTGAAAGAGGGCTGTTTGTACATCTGTGTGCGTTTTGTAAGTATGGGAAACGAGCAATTTACCCAGGAAACACACACAGTGGATTTATGTAGAGGCATACAAAAGTCACCTTGATTTGTCTCCATTTGTTTAATTATTTACCCTACTTTAAGCTTATGCTTCCAAAAACTCTATAAAGTATGATCTCTCTTGTACCTATTGTAAATATTAAATATGTGGTTTGTCTCCCAGGCAATGTGAGGCATGATGTTAGTTGTTGTTTGATGCATGTTCTGCAATAGAAGAGGCATTTGTGTTGGTTCAGTGATTACCACAGTATGTATCCCGTGATAAACTAACCGGCAACTCTAGTACAGGCTGTTGAAGAAACATTTTTTCTATTTTGAGACATGCTTAGTCATCCCTGTTTTGGTCTCTAACAGGTTACGGGCATTGCTCCTTATTCTTTCCTAGTAAATCCCATGAACTGGCTAATCTGAAGGTCAGTTTGTGAGAAGCAGTCTCTGGTGCTGGAGGATGGGAATTCTGGAGTGCTGTGTTATTGCCCAAGTGTGTTGTGTACTGCTAGCAGAAATCAGAGAATATGTTCCATGTTCCCTTGTGTGTTGGTAAATCTAACAGTTTACATCACGCAGGTATGGAGTGGCTGCTAAATATGGGACAAGCATATGTAAGAGGATCTTTATTAGTAGGGAATATGATACAGCCCTTCTGTGTCCTAAAGACGGCATTCAGCTATAAATGTATCTTCACCGTTGTAAATAGAAAACTTTAGTAAAGAGACTTACCTTTAATTTCGCTTTTTCTGATCGTTAAACCTGCTTGTTTGTTTGTTTTACTTGTGGTTTGGTGTAGGCAGTGTAAAACACGTTCATATCCTTAATCACTAGCACCTTTTTTGTTGATTTTTTTCAGGTGGTCTAGGGTGCAGGTCTAGTACATTTTGTGTCGAACTGAATTGTTACATAAATGAAAATATTTTCTCTTGCCAGAAGTAAGATGCTTTCTATGGGGACTTCTGATGCCAGAACTCTTCAGAAGACTTACTTTGTTGCTTGGCTTAAAGGAAGATGATGATGTTAATTAATTCTGAGCATCCTTCAGGAGGCTGGTGGCCCTTGTATCACTGGTGAATGCTGTCATGGACAACTTCAAAGGGTAAAGGCAATTTTTTTGTGAGACTGTTTCAAGCTAGTGCTCTGATATAGGAAGCAGTGGGTTAAGTTTTTTGTTTAGATTAACTGCCCCAAACTCTTTTCACTCTTAAAACCATTCACAAATTATGGAAAAAATTAGAAGAAACAATTTGTTGGAGTATCTGTCCAACTTTCTATATGAGCTGTCTTTGAAGGGTGTATTTACTCTACAGATTATAACATAGTCTAGATATACTTGAGATAGCTTGAAGTGAACTAATTCAGGTGCTGGGAGCAGTCTTATAGCAGAATACAGGCAGTGAAGTAACTTAGATTTTTTTGAGCTGTGTACTGCTGCAGCCTGACTAGGTACCTGAATACATTGTTTAAAGTCAGTTTTAGGGTAAGTATTTCAAAACTATACTGCAGATAATTTTTGCTGTACCTTCACATACTCTTCTACAGTTGTTTACTGCAAGGGCCAGATTTCATTTTGTACTTGATTTCATTTCCATAAGTCAGTGCAAGATGTTTTCCTCTTTGTAAATCCCTGAAAATAATGCTTAATTTAACCATCAGTCTTTTTTTTGCTTGAGGGCTAGTTTTGGCTAATGTTTCTTCATAGTCTTCTCTTTTTTTAAACACAGTAAATGGGAAGCTACACTTAGTAGCTTCCAACTAAACAATTGTCTTAAAATAAAATACAGTAGTTTATTAATGTTTTAGTAGCGGTACTTTGTTTAAGATGATACTCAAAAGCATACAATTTACTTTCTAAGAATGTTTTATCTGCTCACTATGTTTATTCATTCTGTTTTATCAGCTCTTTTCCAAAACACCACAAGCAGTTAATGCACTTTATAAAGGACTCCTGACCTTTTGCATCTTTCAAAGTCATATCTAGATGTCACCAGTGTTTCCCATGTTAACAGTTCTGAGCATGTTTTACTATATGTGCCTTCGGCGCCGAGCTAGGACATCGACAAGAGGAGAAATGAACAGCCGGAGGGCTATTGAATCAAACACCCGAGCCTTACCTATCAATGTTGAAATAGTTCAGTATGCCAAAGAAGTGTTGGATTTCAGCTCTCACTACGGTAGTGAAAACAGCATGTCATATACCATGTGGAATTTAGCAGGTATTCCAAACGTGTACCCTAGTTCTGGTGACTTTACTCAGACAGCTGTCTTTCGAACTTATGGGACCTGGTGGGATCATTGCCCTAGTGCTCGGCTGCCGTTCAAGAGGACACCACCCACCTTCTGTAGCCAGGACTACGTGGAACTCGCTTTTGAGGAACCAGTTTATCCCACTGCGGTACACATTCTGGAAACCTATCATCCTGGAGCTGTAGTTAGGATTTTGGCATGCTCTGCAAATCCTTACTCACAAAATCCACCAGCTGAAGTAAGGTAATTTTTTTTTTCTCCTTTATGCTTTCTTGTAAGATGTTGAATACTACAAATAATGCTGTTTAGCAAACTTTACTTCTTAGTATTTCTCTATTTTGATTCTGGCCCGCTAACGTTTTCTTTATTTCTGCATGTTTTTAAAACTGTGGTGACATGTTTTTAAAACTGTGGTGACATGTTTTTATAGTGACTTCAGAGATGTGGATTTCTTCGGTAGGAATTAATGCAGATCCTAATACCAGATTTGATTTGTGTAATGATAGTTTTTGTGTTGGAATTTTTATGAGCAATAATTATTATGTATGTACAAAAATCACTTGTGAAGTGGCAGTTCTTCTGAGTTGTTCTCTTTCTGCAATAAGAAAGGCGAATTGTGTAGAAGAGGCTGAGGATTCATGGTTGCTGTATCATCCTGCTTCAAGTAGCCATGAACTCGGTTGTACATATAGCACAGTCAGGCACTATAACTATTTGTATGGAAATGAGGCCAAAACCAGAAGCACGGAACAGTTGGACAAAAGGTGATGCCATTTGTCTGATCTTTATTTTTGATCTGACCAAAGGGTGTGAGCTGCCCTTCATTTTTACACTTGCTTCATAGACTAAAAGAAGCCGATTTCATCCTGTTGGTTTTCCTCATAGTAGGAACTCCTGATGAAATTCCAGTTGAGGGGGCAGGAAGATGGGGACCTGGGGAATGGTAAGATAATAAAGAAAAACACTGTGTATGAGGTGTGAAGCTCTTAGTGAGGAGGTGAGGAAATGAAATGGAAGGAGAAAGAGAACAGGTAAAAGCACATAGTGGGGAAAAACATTGGGAAAAGCTATCAGTATATGCAATCAAAGTATTCAGTATACATCCAGAAGAGATGAAATGATACCAAACCCATAAAGGAAAGGAGAACTGATAGAAGAAAGACTTAACAAAATGTATCCTATAGAAAATAATATGTCAACAAATACTGTATTCCTCTAAAATACATGCTTTGGCAGTATAAGCAGCATTGGCTTGGATGCTGGGTGTTTTTTTCCTGACCTGCCTTTTACAGATACACCTAAAAAGCATACTTTAGGTCTAACTTAGTATCCCATGCTTCCTAACACTAGGCCATTGATGTTTATTCAAAACCCCTAGAAAATCAGGTGTCATGTTATATATTCAAAATTCCCAATTAATATATTTTGTGTGATTCTATCATCCACTGTTGTTCAGTGCGGTTGTTTGTTTTACAGCTCTCTAATAAGTATATACTGTATAGCTCTAAAGTAAACATCCGAATTCAAGGAACAGTGATAGGTCGAACTAATAATAATAGGCTGTCTAACTTCAGAAGTAGGAGCGTGTTTGGCACTGTAATACAGAACTTATTTATAGGATGGTATGTGGTGAAGGCAGCTTTTAAGGCTTTTGAATGTAGAACCTAATGCGAAATTACTTTTAGCCAGTTACTATGTGAACTTTCATTTTACTTTTTTATTTTATGGTGTAGATTTTGCTTCTTTGTTTTATGATGTAGCACAGATTTATGTAGAGATTATTTCTGTAAGTGTTCATAAGATTGTATCAGAGTAATAGTAAGATAGTGTGCTGCAGGGCATTACAAGGATGTAATTCTGAGTAATAAGCTAATGCTGTTTTTTGAAAATGTCTGTTTAGGTTTTGGTTCATAAAACAATATACTTTTTCTAGTTTTGTGTAAAGACCAAGAAGTGTTGAAGGAAAGCTCAAAAAATCTTAACTGAAGGAGCTATTTAGTAAGGTGCACTAAAAAAAGAGAAAATTGTTCGAAGTGCTAAAAGAAGATGGAAGTGAAAATACTAATATAAAACTCTTTGGGATGTGCTTCAAGACTCTTCTTGGGGCATGTTCAGAGTGAGAGCTCAGGCTTTCCCTTCTTCATGAAGCAGGATGAAGTTTTGTAGAACCCTGCCTTTTAATTTGTAGGCAGGTGTATCTTCTGTTCTGCCTACCTAAGTTAACAACATTTTTGGTTAGAAGGAGGTTGTCTCAGGGAGTCTTAGAACCAGTTGTCTGTGCTGCATCTTCAGTACTTGCCAGTCTTGATGCTAGAGAAGTGTTAAAAGGACTTTTTTTTTTTTTTTCCTTTGGCTTACCTTTCCTCAGCTGGACTTGTATGTTCAGAGATGCACATTTGGTTTGTCTCCTTCTTTCCTCCAAAAGAGACAAAAATGTCTTGTGCACAGTGTCTTGAATGGAAGATGAAGGAATCCTTTCTCCACGTGAGATATGTAGTATTTTTTCTCTGTCTGTTTGCTCACCTTTATGAAGGGAATATGAAGAGTTGCAAGAATGCGGTCTCTTTTCTGCTATAGTTCTTGGTCTCTTGTTTTCTCTTCCAAAAATTCTCTGAGGTGTCAAGAATAATTTTTTTTGAAGGTGGAATGCTGCTGATACTCTCAGGTGATTCTGTGTTTTGCTGATGTTTTGGACTTGAGGAACTGCCATACTATTTTCTTCTGTTTAAAAAAGGCCATGTCCCTGTTACTCAGAGGGCAGTTAGGACCTTGTTTTCCTCTATTTTGATACTCAATTTTAAATCACCTTATTACCCAAAACCCTTAAAGTGCTGCTTTGTTTTATCTGCTGATTCTGGATCTGTTTATTTCTGAACACCAGTGTAGAAAGGGCAGGTCATTAGAAAGATTCCTTTTCACCAGTTGTTACTTTGATATAAAAAGAAGGCCAAATTAATGGTGGGGTCAAAACCACCATTTGACTGACAAAAATGGTGGAGGAAAAAGTCTATTGAGACTTGTTTAAATGTTACGCTTAGTGGGTTATACTAGTTCATCTGAGTAGTCTTTTTTTTTTCTGTTTGTTTAGTATTTAAAACACCAGCTCACCAAGACTTCTGTGTGCAAAAGCTGTCTAAGAGGCTCTGTAAGCACTTGGTGTACCGCAGTCCTTGCTCAAGAGGACTTTATATATTCTTGTAGAAAAATTGTAATAGCCCACATAGTTGGCCACTGTGTTGCTCACTTTATGCTTCACTCGCATCAAAGAATGGTTTGTGCAGGTGGTCAGAATAAGTTCTTTTAGTCCTCTGATGCTGATGCATTGAATATTGCTATCAGTTACAGCTTTGTATGATGCTGTCTCAGATCAGCTTTATTCAGAGTCCCTTTAGAGGTGGGATCAGCTCTTCATGGAATGGAATAAGCATTTATTTTTCAGAATGGAATGTAATTGTTCCCAAATAATTCTAATGCTTAAAACATGACAGTTAATTTGAATTTTTTTTCATTATGATTTAACCAGCTGTCAGCAATTTGAGGTTTCTCTGTCCTCTCATCTTCTGTTGCTTTAAACAGAGAAGAAATTACACCACTCTCCTCTGCATAAAACAATTTTTAAAAATCATAAATGTCAGCGAAACTGCTGTCTTTACACATGGAGACCTTTTGTGCTTTTCATCAGTGCCACTCCCACCTTGACTGGTGCTAAGCGTTTGGTAATTTCTTAAACTATGTTAGTATCCATGTACAAATTTCTTACGTGGATTATCTGAGTGCAGAAAATCCAACCAAAAACTAATAATCCAAGATTAAGGGAATATTGTAGCATATAGTCTCAGTTTTTATGTGGCAAAGAAATACCTTCCTTTTTTGTATTGTGTTGTGCTATGGTTATCATACTGGTGTAGCCTTGAGATTTTGTACTGTGGCGCATGTTCCGTGTACTTAGGGTTTGGGGACAACAAATTGTTTGGTCCCTCTTTGGCCAGTGGAAGAGGCAGAGCTCCACACAGGCATGATAAGGACACTGCACCTGTCAGTGGTGTGAGCTGAACCCAACCAAGAGAATTTTCTTTGTTCCTCATAGTGTGTTAGATTGATGGACAAGATGCAGCTAGCTTCTGTGATGAGGAAAGTGTTTTCTTCCCTGTTTTTTTCCCTCCTCATTTACCCAGAAGGCTTACTTTTGGTGATTCCCTAATGGCTGCTTTGGTGTCAGCCCTTTTGAAACATTCTGATACTCCTAATAGCTGCTGTCAGAGTGGAAGTGTTTGCGTGTTTTTAAATGGGAGCTTTCAAGTCAGAAATAATTCTTTTTCCTGAAGTTTTTCAACTTTCTTCTTTCACAAAAAATAACTTTGCTTCTTAAATTTGGAATATAAGAGAAAAAATTGGTCCACATTCTTCTTCTGTCGTGGTCTTTTTTTAACTTAATTTGACAGTTTCTCTTATCTCATGTACGTTATAGTGACACCATGTATTCATATGCTTTTATAAAAGCTCAAACCAGAGATTCCTAACTAGTCTGGGATGTGTGGCAGTGCTTGGGGTGATGTTTCACAGCATGTGTCCTTACTGCTAGGTGATGATTGCTTCTTTGGTAGTTTGGAGATTGTTTTGTGATTCTTTTATTTTTTTTCTTGTTTTCCACAGATTGAGTACAACACTGATTAGGTTGTTTCTCACAGGTGAGGTACCATGATCATTTGGCTAGCTGGGAGCAGTTCCAGAAGTACCAGTGGCAGCTTTCTGCCTTTTGTGTTCCCGCCACTTATTTCTATTTAATATAACTTCTTTCATGTTGTTTAGAATTTTGCTAGATGCTCTTTTGAGCAAAATTCTGAGTTTGATTTGTAGGTGAACAGCTTGACTCAGTATTTCCTAGCTTAGCTGTGTTTGCTGCATGTGAGGGTCCTTTCACTTTCTGAAGGTCTTGAAGCCTGTAGAGGCAAAAGCTACTGCAACCAGAGGGGCAGGCTAAGGAAGATGGACAAAGTAAGAGGCTTCCTCTCCTTCCATTAGGAAGTTCATTGTATTTAGGCAATAGGCTCTCTCTCTGGAATTCTAATCCAGGTGGGAATGTTGCAGATTTGTTTGCTGGCAGCCAGGATTGGGATCAAAATGTTTGATGAAAAAAAAAAATCCCCCCTTCTGATAAAGGGAGTGAAACCAGAAAGGCAGTGTACTGAATATAAAATATCGTCAGTCTCTTGCTTGTAGAGAGTGGCATTCAGATGGTTCTTCGACTCTACCTTTTGTTCCCTGTGAATCTCAGATGAAGGCACCCAAAACACTGCTGATACCATCAACACATTAGAGTGTGATAAGGGACCTTCAGGGCTGTATCTCACCTATGTGTAACACACAACTTACGTTCTAGCCATTTGCATCCTTACTTACAACTTGTTTTGACGTCTTCAGGGAAACAGCTTTTTGTTGTCCCAATGACCGTCATAGAGGAATGAATTCTGGGTTCATGGAACACAGTCATTTTTGAGAAACCCATAAAAAGCTCATGTGGACAGGGCAGTTATTTGAAATATCTTTTGCTATTTTAGCATTCTTGGAGTCCTGTCTGCTCTCTCTGGTATTTCAGAATTGAACTCTCAAAGTAGAAGTGAAAATCTGAAGCATATTCCCCTGTAGTAATTAGACTGCTGTAAACTCTGCCTGTCACTTTGATCTGACTGGTTCTAAAACTGTTCTCATGATCACTCTTCCCTGCCTTTTGTATTTACGAACTCAAAGCTGTGGCCAGAAGTGTGCTTTCCAGGTTATGTTGAACCTAGGGTGCTGAAGCATCCCTGGCATGTTAGCAGGCAGGAGATGTTTTCTTGTAGGTAACCTACAGATTATTTACAGAGCACTTGCTTGGATAAGAGCGGATGGGATGTATTATAATTTCGTATCATGATTATAATTGTTGCAGAAGTTGCATTTCAGCAAAGGTGTGGTCATGTTATTTTCTGAGTTTCCTTATGTTCTCTTTCTTGGTCTACTTGAAACTTTCCCTTCTTTTGACTTTTAACACAGCTATAAGTTTGTCGGGACAGGGCCTGTATTTTTTGTGCTTGAATAGCACATAGTGCTTTATTCACTTTCTACACCAATCTCAGTTTTACAATGCAAGAAATCTCAGCAGATTGCAGGCAAAGTTTAATCTTGTCTCGCTGGAGAGAAGTCTGATTACTTTTCCTAGGAACCACTTTTTAAAAAAACTTTTCTTATTATATATTTTTTTCTGGAGTAACCAGGTCTACTCAGGCATCATCTTAGCCATTAAAAAGGTTTCCAACAGCATTAGGTGAACAAAAAATTAAACAAGCATTAAATAGGTGCTCTCATTTGACACAAACCTTGCAAGCGTGTTTCTCAGCCTAAAAATTACAAGACTATATTTTCCTTCACGGTGAGGGAAGAAGAATGGGAATTTGTTTTTGGTTTTTGTTTGTTTGTTTTTTTTTTTTTTACCATATAGGCGTGTAGAGTCGTTAGACTCTATCAGAAACATCAGCATGAATGAGTTCCTGGCTATCTTCATGAGGTAGAGAGAAATCTAATGAGAAAACTGAGTCCGTTAAAGCTGAATGGAAAAACTTAACTTGAAGTCCTCATTTTCTTCAATCAGTAGAGAAAATAATAAAGAAGTTACTGCCTCTCATTCAGGCTTTGCATGGCACTGTAAAGACTGAGGCTTTCTAGCAGGTCGGTGGTGAAACCTTATCAAAGCACTCACTGCAACATCTTTGATCAGCTGTTACTTTGTATCTGCCAGACTTGAGGACAAACAGTGTCCTACCTTCAGTCATTTGATTCTGCTTGATTTTTTGAGAGCTACCTAATTAACTTGAAGAGGTGGGAGGGAAGGAATATTCCTTTGACTTCTTTATGGGTATTTGTTGGGATTCAATTTCTCTTTGTTTTGGGCTGAATAGTTATCAAGCATCTTAAGCTTGGAACAAATGCAGGCAACCTTATTAGGAAAGCTGATTTTGGTATGCACCCTCAAACCAGGACTGACTGTCAAAATGCCTTTCTTCTGAAGAATTTTGAAATGGATGGCCATAACAAAAAAATGCTCCATAACAGAAGAAAGCTTACTGAACCCTCTTGGAAATTTAGACTTTTTTTGATCCATTTCCAACTGTGGCATCTTCACTCCCATTCAGATTACATGTAGCCCATTTAAGTGTCAAAGTGCTGATCCTAGATGAAGAGACCACTTGCAATTGCAGTAATGAGTGTATTAAGAGTATGCCTGCACTCAAGAAGAACATACTGACCGTGACTCAGAGCAATTGCTGTGGTTTGTTCTTGTGTGTGGTGCCACCAAGGGAGAAAAGAACATGAAATCAGTCTGGTAGACTTGAGGTTTTCCAGTTAAACCAACAGTGAACTCTTTTAAAGTTAGATTGGTGGGCTGTTTATGAAAACAGTATGACAAGGACAGTGGAAAATAGTCAGCAGACCTGTTCATCAGCACTTGGTATGTAATGTGGAGTTTCACGAGACTGTAAGAAGTTGTGCTTCATGTCTTTCCTTTACTCTTCCCTAGTCTATTAAAAGGACTGGGAACCAGAGACACTGCTTGCTGAAGGAGGTTATTACTCTGCGATTTGATGAACCTAGACCTCTAGTTGCATTATTTTTTTCCAGAGCTCTATTACTGCTAGATAATCCTCTCTCCAGGGCACCAAAGGAGAAGTCAATAACTGAGACACGTTCTGTTAAAAGTTGATGGTCCAGTGTGTGCTAAATTAGTGGAAAAAATAGGCTTGAGTTTCCTTAGGGATGGTTTGAGTGGGTACATGAAAGTGTCGAAGCAAAATGTCAGATGGTGATCTGGATGTGTTCAAGAAAGGTTGTGTGCATTGCCAACATTATTTGCTTCGGGAATCGACCTGTGCAAGAGAGTGCGACAGTGGGACTACATCTGTTACTTTTTGCCATGAGCTGATATTCATTTTCTAAATAAATGAAATCTTTTCATAGTAATACATATCTCTTACAAAAACGGTTGACCTTGGAGTTGTGCACTCTCCTATGTTGGTACTTTCTGATGTGCCATATATTCACCAGGCCTGCATATTTGTTTTTAGTTCATGACTTTCTTTTTTCCTTTGACAGAAGACTTCTGCAGGCCTCCCATTCTACTGTAAGGTATTTGTGGAGAGTGGCATGATGTAGGATAGGAAAATTTATCTGTTCGTACCTGAAAACGTCCATCGTGAAATGGAAGTTTCAGCCCATATGGATTAATTTTCCTATCCTTGAAACAGTAGCAAATATCAAGCTTCTAAGCCTTATTTATACCGTGTACTATGTTTTAATGAAAGTCCTTACATATGTTTTACTATTTGTCATGGTGGACAAAGTTTAAGCATTTGGTTCTGGAAAATAAAGCATGTTTGAATAATTTCTTTTAATTACTCTTCCCCCCCCCAGTGTGTTCTGCAGTATATGTCAGTGTTGAAGTTCAGAGTAGTGGTATCTGGTAGGGAAAGCCAAGATGCTGAGGTACTAGGGAGCATATACAGTGTTTCTGAGACCCATGTGACAGGACAAGTAGCCTGAGAGAAATCCTTGAAGCTGGGACTAGGGTGATTGGAAGGAGATGGAGTAGATGTGGAAGTGTCTGGGTTTTGCACACGGGATGCAGAGATCACTGTAAGCGTATTGTCAAAGTGGCTGCTGGAGGCTTCCTTCTTCAGGAATTAACTAGACTTGAGGGAGGAGAAGATGAGCATCAGTGACTGAAGGACCTCTAAAATCCATTCACTGGATGAGGACCCATGCAGATATAAAGACCATGTTTCTGTTTTCAGGCCTTTTGACCAGTTTGTGAGCACTCAAGACCTAATGAATGTAAGACTTTGTTCTCCGGATTACCCAATTGGCAGCAGGTTTCACTGTCATTTACTGGAGGAGATTTGAGGTCTGTGTGTGAAAGTAAGGATATACATGTGGAAGTTCTGTGCATGGTCTGAACCTCCTCTGTCACTGGACCAAAGAGGAGAAAAACTTTTCAGTTTAGCAGTTTGGAAATTCTAATTTTTTTTTGCAAAGGACCCTTTCAAAAATGACTTGAAGATTCTATTTTCTCTGGTAATTTGACAATGAATTACTTCAAAAAAGGAGTAGTTTGCTTGCCTAGACAGATAAACAAAGTAAAGTTTAGATATTTTTTTAAATAATTTGCAATGCTGCGATTTGAACAGGTTTGATATTGAAGAGTCTGAGCTGTGGGGTTTTTTTGTGAAAAACTTTTGTGGAAATAAGAGACATGGCATGACTGTTGCCTGAATACTTACACTAACACGCCATCGTTGTGAAGAAGTCTGTAATCCATTTGTTACAATTACCTGTGAGATGCTAGAACAACTTGTGTGTGAATAACGGTACTCTAACACAAGTGTGTGACTGTGAGTGTACAGCTTGTTTTGTTAGTGAGCAACACAGAGAAAATATGCTAAGGTCATGAATTAGTGTGCCCTGTTAAATTCATCATTAGGATATTTACCAAATCGAGGGAAAACAACAATTTTTCTTGCCTTTTCAACCACGTTTCTCAGTAGTTAAATACTTCTGACAGAGAAGCACTCTGTGTTCAGGAATTGCTTTAGTAACTTTGATTTTAATCCCTATACTGTCTGTGTGTGAATTTTTCTTTCACAGATGGGAAATCCTTTGGTCAGAGGCACCTACAAAGGTGAATGGTCCTCAGGCTCGGCAATTCACACCTTGTATCAAACAGATAAACTTTCCCACAAACTTAATCCGACTGGAAGTGAACAGCTCTCTTCTGGACTATTACACTGAATTGGATGCAGTAGTACTACACGGTGTGAAAGAGAGACCTGTGCTTTCACTTAAGACTTCAATGATTGATATGAACGATATTGATGAAGATGAGGATGAAGAAAAGTATGGCTGTGGAATGGACACCCTTAATAAGCAGTTCAGCATTGTAACCCTCAGGGAATGGCCGACTAACGGATATTTTGATAAACTGCCTTACGAGGTAAGAAAAGGATGTTTATACTCAATGTATTTGTCTTGATCGTTAAGGGTGCAAAGGTGCTTTATAGGGTACTGGTCAAGATCATTGTTTTTTTCCAGTTAGTTCCTTGCATTCTTTTGTGAATCTCCTGCAGTTATTGTATAGTTATGCCTGAATTATGTAAGTCTGTCTACTTCTATGGATGGATATTAGCAAGCCACTTTGCTGGTATTTGCAGTTACCGCACTTTTATTTCTCATGAATCTGCCCACTCACACACAGTTTTTACACCAGTTATTCTAGCCTTGAATTTCTAGCTCTTGAACTTAGAAGCTTCTGGCAGTTTTCCAGTAGTTTTAGTCCTCATGCTTGACGAAGAAGATACATAAAAGATTTATGAAGAGATCAAATCGAGATCTGGAAGTGGAAATAGTTTGTAACAGGCTAAAAGTTTCTTTTCCTGTTCTCTCTTACAAAACCCCAGAACTATGTTCTTGTAACTGCCATAATATTTTCATATTATTACGAAATAACTTTCTTCCATCCAGCTAAGTTTTGAATTGTAGTGCAGGTTAAAGTGTTTTAGCTGGACTTCTGTACACTGTCTTATTTTGATGTTTGCTATTATTTACTCTATCATTAGCACAGGAAACAGTTGTGAAGAAACTACTCCTGTCAGATCCCCTGGCAGTGGGGCAGTTGCAAGTGTGCTCAGTGTCACTGTAGATAAATATTTTCTTTCCTGTAATTTCCATTATAATGAGGTTATGAAGTATGATTGCTGAGTATGGTGTGCAGGCCAGGAAATTGTCAGTGGGGTGTAACCATTTATGGAGGCTAGTACCCTACTTAGAGTAAGAATTGACAAACAAAATAATTGTCTTCACCTCTCCTGAAATATACTGGGTTTGCACACGGTGGAAAGGAGCCTTTACTTGCTGGTCAGACCTCTGGACTCAGGCAGAGACGTGATTGTTCCTGCTCTTCAGTGTACTGCAGTCTGGCAAAAGAAGCAAGTGTTTGTTTACTTCGGTAACTCACGAAATGCTCAGAGTGCTTGTAGACTCGCTTTTGAAAGTGAAGGGAGGATGGTGAGAGCTGCTGTCACTGATTGCAGGGCACTTTCAGAAATACGTGATCTAATCAAATAGTATTTTGATTTTGTCACATCTTTTTTGTCCAAGTACCCCAGTTCGGCACATGAAGGCCACGCGTGGTTGGGTGACCATGTGCCGTAGCAACCTGCAGAAGTTTGCTGTGCCTGTAAAGAGGAAAGAGAGAGGAAGAGAATTTAACAACTCTCTCCATCTTTCTCCTGTGTATTTATCTTCTCTTTTAAGTTGTCTTCAGTTCTTGAGTTTGGGGTGGGGTTTTTTGTTGCTGCAGTGGAATAATAAATGAGGATACTGAGTTAGCCCTAGTGTTGCTTTTTTTTCCCCCAGAGTCAATATGTTTAATATATTTTACTGTTGGTGCTTGTATATCAGTACTGAAGTAAAGAAAGTACTTTGCATATGCAGGGTGCAGTTGATTCCAAAACATCTTAAAACGTATGACTGTGTTTGAAAGTTTGAAAATGTGTTGGTTTTAGTAATTCAAAGAAATTAATTGTAGAGAAAACTTGATTTAAGTCTAGGAAGACTTGTTTGAAAAGGCTGGATAAATTGATTTATAGTATAGTAGACTACCAGAGAGATTGATTAATCGCTTTTCTGTTCCACATGATTGTACATATTAAGATTATAATTTAGGAAGTATTTGTGCAGTCCTGTTACTCCTATGAACTTCTGCCTCCATATACTTTATTGTGCCTTTCTGCTTTCCTGTTTGTGTACCAGCTTCTTTTTTTTATCCATTTTTAAACATGTTTGGTTTCATGAATGCATTTACGTGGTCTATCAATACCAAGCACATTTTTTTTCTTCTGCTTTGATTTAAAGAAGCTGAAAATATGGGTGGAATATTTATCAGAAAACTACAAAAGACTATTTCTGGACTGGTTTTGTGACAGCAGAAATGCCTCCTCAGAAATGTCTCCTACTTTCTTGGTCCAGCTGGAAGGTTGGGGTATCAGAACAACAAAAATGTTGTACTTTATAGTATGACAATTTTTTGTCGCATCAGATACAGGAACAGTAGTCTGCATGCTGTCTTCAAGACTGACAAGTGTCAGATGCTTCTGGGTAGTGTTCAAACCTTGTAATGATGAAGTGAGGCACCCGCTGACTCCTTCGAGTTTTGATTGATACGTTACATGAAAAATTGTATCTTTTATGTGTTCATGTTGATGGTGAATGTGTAACTGTCCTAAGTCTTCATACATATGCCTATTCTTTATTTGAGCTGTTTCAGGCTTTTTCATACTACCCTCCATAATTCACAAAATACACAGGCTGAATGGTCTTCTGTGCTAACCTTAAAGTAGGCAGCAGATCCTCCAGCCTTTGTTTTGCCTTCATTGTCTTTCTGAAACTTCCACAGACTATCCTTTCGTAGACTGCGTTCTTCCTCAAAATGACATTAGGAATGGCTTGCTGCAGTGTGAGCTCTAAGAACATTGTTAGAGTCTAGGTTGCTCCTGCCAACAAAAGAGAAAAATGCTGGACTCCTGGGGCACAAAATTCCTTAGAAGAAAGTATGAAATATTGGATGAACTAGGTGAGAGAATTTTCCTTCCCTACTCATGGAGGGTGTTAACCAGCCCTTAGTAGCTGTGAAGTACTTGTACTATCATCTATTCTCCGGAATTATCTTAAAATTGAGGAAGGGTTTTCTAGAAGACAGTTCATATCCTTGTCTTTCTTCCCAGTTACCTTTGTCTAACTTGTGCTGCTTGTGAAGTGGGAGGAGTAAGGCCTTAGTCTTAGTTGGCTTTACAGGAAAGCTTGTGACCCGAAGGCCCGAACAAGCTAAAAGCCTTAGAGAAAGGTGAGGAATACCTGCCACAGCATACCTGTTGTGCAGTTTGAGACTCACCAAGATGTGCCAGGTACTAAGAACCTAACTTTTATTCTCCAGAGAGGAGAGTCAGGAGAAATTCTGCATGCTGCAGTCAAAAAGATTTTTTTATATATATAAATTTTGATATAAAAAGATATAAATGACACCTTTTGCATTCCTTGAAGCCAACTTTTCCTAAAGCTGCCTACAAGATTTATGAGCTGTTCATGTCTACTGGGGAAGTGAATTTCACCGCTAAATGTGGATTTGGCACCTATGTTCCAGGAAAATGGGTCTTGAATGTAAGATCTGCATACCTTAAATGATACTTAGAAGAGTTGGAACAATAAGCAGGAGCATTTTTAAGTGTCATACACTTTTATCCCTCAACAGTAAACTTCTTAAATCATTCCAGAACAAATAACAGAATAGTTTGGGTTGGAAGGGACCTTAAAGATCATCTAGT
>RSEF01000003.1:79157333-79168186 GCA_003993805.1 Himantopus leucocephalus | reverse complement strand
TCAAGCAGATCAACACACCCGCCTAGCTTAGTGTCATCTGTGATGTGAGTAGGATAAAGAAAAGAGAGACTTAAATGGTTGTGTTTTGTGAAACAGTTGGAAGATCCACTTTTCATGTGTTCACCTGCACTATTAATTGTATATGCATTTGCAGGTGCGAACTATAGGATCATGGAATTAGGGACTCTGTTCTCTTAAACTATTTTGAGGAATGTCAAAAGCCCTAGAACACCATCTTCTCCTTCCTGCCTTTTCTCTTTGCCTTTTTGTGCACATATTCTTTGTCCTTTATCTCAGCATGTCTTAGTATCAATTCTAATTGGTTCTAATCTGTGGCAGATCTAGGCGCAGAATGAAAAAAATTCAAATTATTAATTTGCATGTTCCTGAATGAGTGGTTTGTGTAGGCCAATGTGTTTTCATATTGGAGGGACTCAGGCTGAAGAACTGAAGGAGCAAATTTGTAGAACGTGCAGATACTCTAGGTTTGACTAGTATCCAAGCATTATTTTCTGACTAAATCAATTTCTGCATTATTGTGCTGTAGCCACAGAAACTATTATTTTGGGTGCACATGGTTATTGCTTGCTGTTATTCAGCAAAAAATCTTAAAAGCTGGAGAAACTGTTGGGTAGGTAAGTACTATTAGGAGCTATGCTATTGGTAAATTTTTACCCCATGTATTGAAGTGTGTGATGGAGATCCTGTCTGAGCTTATAAGTGAACTTTGCAGTGGGTGAGATATCTGGGTTTTTAAGATGTTACATTTTTTTATTGATAATTCAAAATATAGGCATATATGCAAGGTGCTAAAATCAGGGACTATGATAGTGATGAAACACATGGATCAGGTATGAATCAGGATCTTTTTTGTGTGCAAACAGCACACAATTGAATTGTATATTGTTGTTTGTTGAATTGTTGTCAAGAATTATGATTTGGAAACCTCCAGTTTTTGGAGGTTTTCACTGTAGTGGGTGTTGATCTCATCATATCTCTAAAGCTGGCATGTGCGATGTTTGCCCTGGAAATGGGAGAGAAAGTACTTTTGAACTCTTGGTCCATCATAGCCTGAAAAGGCGATCAGTGTTGTATAAATTATATTTTGTTTTCCTCTTTATATTCCTTTGTATTGTTTTTCTAGTGAAATTCGTTTTTACTGATTGATTTATAAGAAAGTGCAAAACAATAATGGTTGCCGTAATTTTTCATAAATGCCGAGTAGAACAGTTGTTTGTGGCAAACTGTGTTACAAAATTTGTTTTCAAAGCAGATACTCAATTCTGCGGCATTCTTGGAATCACCATGAACATAGCACGGTGTAATAGAGCACATCAGGTCACATACTCGTTATGGTATCAAATTGTTCTTTATGCTAGGATACACATACATAAAAAGCAGATTTCTGACAGACACCAGACTCCAGACTAATGGTGATTCATGGTTATTAGCCTGTAGGTTTAGAACCTGTTATCTTTGTTTAATCAAAAGCCAGAAGAAAAGTACTTTATCTCTTAATGTCATAGTAGTGACATTTCATTATATTTTCTCATTCTAGATATTATGAAGTAGCATAATTTCAGTAGAAAATAAAGATTATTTTTTCTGATTAAGACATTCATGTGGTAAGAGATTTCATCTCAGGTGTGGAAAGATTGCAGCATCCTGTATGCTATGAAATACTCATTGAAGTCATCAGTTAGTGTAAAGGGACATTGGTGAAGCATTTATTCATTCACCATTATCTTTACTGCTCAGAAGTCACGAAATAACTTTGTTTTCCATTGAACAAAATTTGTGTTACTTTTTTTTTATCAGACATTATTACACCACATTAATTGCAGACATAAATTTAGCTAACTGTACAGCCTTTGTTGCTGAGCTCTCTGCTCTTGAAAACTTACTAAATAAGCACGGGAAAAATCTGAGGGAAAAAGCATTCATAAAATAGATATTTAGGTGGCTTACAGAGTGTGAAATAGCTGAAAGATTGCAAAATAGTTTGAAGCCGTCTTTCAGAATATTTAAAATTATTTAAAGTAAATTGATGGCCTTAGAAAAATATGTATTTGCTTAGGTTTCTGCTATTAGAAGGACAAACAAAACTGTGCTAAGCAACTTCTAAGCTGAAGTATGGGTCTGAGCCAAGCAAAAATCAAAGTATTAACTTGGGTTTATATCTACGTTAGCTGCTAGTTAGTTTGCTTTCTCTCAGATAGCAAAATGCCAACAAACTAAATGTCAGTTGGGAGCAAACTTTGTTGATTATACTATATTAACTGCAGTTTTTACATATATATATATATATAAAAATATGTATATATATATATCTTGCTGTCACATCGAAATGCCTACACAGATCCTCTGCATCAAGCTGAGGTGAGAGTTCCAGGCACCTGCAGAGACAAAAAAACGGGGCTGTTTTTAGGGGTAAGGAGGAGCAAGGAGAAGGGCGGAGGGAAGGCTTGAAATCAAGCTTGAGAGAAACTGGAGTATATGCAAACACTGTATTTTGGCATTGGAGTTGAAGTTAAATTTTTTGAAGAGTCGTAGATCGTGTTTGAAATCCAAATACTAAATCTGGAGCTGAGTAGGAAGTAACATTTTTCATTTTGCAGGAAGTTGGATTGTTTTCTTATTTCTTCTCTTCCAAAAATGAAGGGGGGAGGAGGGGAGGCGGAAGCTAGCTGCATAAACTGGTACGTTGGATGTACAATCTGTTTGGATCTCATGAAAAGCTTCATTTTCATTTTATGTCAAACATTTTGTTCTGATTTTTGGCGGTTTTGTCTTATGAATCTTTATAAGAAATTAAAATGAAACATAATGGTATTTTGAAAGGGCCACAGGACTCTTCAGTTTAAGCTGGTTTGTGGGTTGTGGGTTTTTTTAAATTTACACTGATTCATTTCAGTGAGTTATTGTTTCCCACTCTGCTTGAAAACACTTAGTCAATTTTAGTTACATAACTTGAGTGCAGGGACTTATAGCTGTTAAAGATAGCCCTGGTAAAGTAAACATTAATTTTTAGATTTCATTTTTCGAGTGCATTTTCTCTCACTTTCTAAGCTAAAGGAGATTTTTTTTTTTGACGAGCATTTTTGTTATTTCATAAAGTGAGTATTTATGTGTCTGTGTGTTGATCTTCCTTTAGAAAAGAAAGCAGAGCATGATAGGAGGATATTTCTTAATTTCTGAATGTGAGATAAGTCATTACAAAAGCATATATAGTGGTGCTAGTCAGAAGGGCTGGTCATTTTTCTGAAGCTGAGATGATTCAATCTGGTAAAGGTAAAAAGGGGTTTTGCCTTTCAGATTTGACTCTGCCATAGAACAAAAATGCTCTCAAAAGTATTACAGCAAGAAAGAGACTACTTCATAAAAGAAGATCTGAATATGTTGAATTTTTTACCTAGTTGCATAGTCCAACATAGATGGGAGAGGATATAAGGTAGAAGAAAAAACACTGATTTTTAAAGCAGGAAGCAGATGAATAAATCTGAAATCAGTTCAAGGTGTGGGGAAAATGGGACATGGTATGGTTTTTCCATGTACTCTGCAAATATGCTACCATCTTAAAAACAAAATCCAGAACATAAAGAGGATGCCAATTCAGTGTTCTGATAAACAGCAGTGCAGACATTGCGAAGGGAAATATGTAAACATAGTGTTTACATATATATCACTGTTTAAATTAGCATGGGTAAAGAAACTTCTAATTTGAAAGCTTCCTGTCACTTTCATATGCTGATCTGCTTTTTCCTTTCTTGTTTAATATGTTGTCAAATTGAGAAGACAGTGCAGTCCTATTTAATAGTTAATCAATGATTTATTTGAGAAGTTACTTTTAAATAAAAGGATTTACTTTTCTTTGAAGTGAGAACATCTTTTCTTCTTCCCTTGCAGCTTTCCCTTAACACTTCAACTGCTATATGACCATCTGTGACTTTTTTTCTGTTTTTAATATAGCTCATCCAGTTGATTTTGAGTCACCTTACAGTACCAGACCTGTGTAGACTAGCGCAAACTTGTAAGCTACTATATCAACATTGCTGTGATCCTCTACAGTACATTCATCTCAGTTTACAACCTTACTGGGCAAGGATTAATGACACATCTCTGGAATACCTACAGTCTCGCTGCACTCTCATCCAGTGGCTGAATTTATCTTGGACTGGAAACAGGGGAGCCATCTCTGTTTCTGGATTTAGCAGGTCAGTGCTAAATGTACAGAAGTATTTTGACAAGCTCTGTTTGCAAAGCTGCTGCACAGCAGTTTCAGTAAGTATTTGAAACCTTATTAAAAGACAAGAAATGTCTTTGATTTGCTATAAAGGGTGTGATTGTAATGATGTAGAAAAAAACAACAGCTAAACCAGTAAGAGATAGTAGATATAACAGCAGAAGTCCATTTCCATATGTAGAGTCTGCATGTGCCAAACTGCCTGTGACTGAAAGGCTTCTTCCAGGGGGAGCAGTGTTTTGCTTTGTCCTGTGCTTCTAAAAGACTCCACTAGAACCAAGCTGTCAAAAGTCCATCTCTCGAAGAAAATGTTTGCGGTTATTCTTTGTACAGATGAGTCATCAGTAGGACTGTATTAGAATGGCTGCAGTAATAAACTGATTACAGTGCATGCTTACAAGGTATGGGCCCTAAGTAATCACTGGAGTGCAATGTAAATGCAAATATTTTCATAAAAATGATTTAAAACATTAGCCCCGTTGGGAAACAGGGGGTTTGCATGTGCATCTTCCACTGAGCTGAAAATATGACTGTGCTGTAGGTCATTAAAATAGCAAATTTGCAGGGATTCTTCTCTGTATAACAGCTGTGTTCTCTGCTTTCTTAACATATCATTTCTTGCTTCTTTGCTCATTTGCATTAGTTAAACAGTATCTATCAATGCGTTTCATTTAAGTAAAAATTGCTGCTTCAACTAAGAGGTAATCAGCAATGGCAGTTGAAAGTAGAACTTGACTGATAAGAAACAGAAATGTTTAACGTACCTAAAAAAAAAGTTGTCTTAACTCTCATTTGTTTTCTGAATAAAAAGGTTAAATCAAGTATTCAAACAATTTATTTCCTTTAGTGCCTGGGTGCCTTCCCTGGGGAAGTAAAATAATTTGAAGGAATACCTTGTCAAGATGAGAATGTCGCTTTCTGTTTTCCTGACCTTCCAGTATAATCTAAGAGCTCTATGCTCTTTTGTGCTTGTTGGTAGAAAAAGGAGATAGATGTCAGCTGGTTGTTGAATTGGGGTATAAACCCTTCTCCTAAATTTTGATTTAGTATTAGATACATTATGCAGAGGATAAATATGCAAGCTTTAATTGAGAATTCAAATCTGAAATCATGAAGTGCTTGTTTTCTGATGCTTAGCTATTAAATCTGTCTTTTGAAAACTTAAAGTATGTGCATCTTCATCGCAATTTTTTTAATTCACTTTTTTTTTGAATATACAGTACTGCTAAAAATTTTTGTAGTCTTGAAAGAAATGAATGTCGAAATTCAGAGAATTATGAACTTTTCAGTTCTGTCACTTCTGACTTCCAGTTAGTTGAAAATGGCTCTATATCTAACAACTCTTTTTTTTTACTTCAGTGCTGAACTAATAGTAGCATTTACATGTAGTCAGCATTTCTAAAATAATAAATATTCATTGTTTGACTATTAATAATCTGTGAATAAACATGGTCAATTTATATTCATTATTATGGGTTATATTTAATTGTAACAAGAGGGAAAAGTGTTCTTGGACATTGATACAACTGTGAAGTTATCTGTATTTCTAGGAAAAATTATTTCTTGGAAGAGATACATGCAGTCTGGGAATGGGAGATGCAGTCCAATCAAATTTTTGAAACAAAGTTGTAAACGAAATAATTTTCATGTGTGACTTCTGCTAAGACTTTTCACTTCTGAATCAAAAATTCTTCACTGTAACTAGGTCTGGTTTTGAAAATTTTATTTTCCTTATATGGAAACGATTTTGCAACTCTGTTCTGTAGAGGTGTCTTTTCTAGTAGAATTTCCAAACATAAATTTTTCTTTTGACATTCTTCATCAGCAGGTTTGTCAAATTTGCTGGCCTTCAGGAAAGGAAAATTTGCTGTTCCTTTGCTATGGAAGTATCTATTAACACAGGAGACTTATTAGAACAACACTTGTTTTTCAAAAGCATTGACGTAACTTTCTTCAAAAAAGTAGCTTCCTGGTAAGAGGTACTGTTCCTCAAAGGATAAATCTGTCAAGTAATGTTTTAGTTTTATTGCCCTGGCTCTCATTAAGAAACCACCACCATGTGGATATTGCAGCGTCCAGGACACATAGTCATGAACTCCCACAATTTTTCCTTTTGGACTTCTAGATGTTCCTCACGCAGCCTGACTTTTGGGAGATATTATGCAAAACAGAATTACCGAAGAGTGGAAGTACTTTGACTTTCCTAGGAATTTTATTTCACACTTAAATTTTGTTTCTAGTTTACTCTTCAGAATGAGTCTTGCAAAGGAGGTTCTCAGTTGGCTGGGGAGAGTGCATTGGTGCTTTATCAGTTACCTGCTGATGTTAACTGTTACTAAAAACTTAATCAGATTCTCAGACTGTAATTGTCCTTTGCAGAAATTAAATACTTAGGTATTTCTGTCTGTCTCTATATGTAACAGTAGAAGACACGTACCATTACATTTATTAGTGTAAAATCTTCTTTTGCTGCCTACTGTGTGAATGTTTCTGAATCAGTTTGTTGTATTTTCTTTATCCTGCTCTCTTTGGCTCCCTGTCTGGTCTTGGTATTGTCTATTTCTTTCTGCAATGGAAATTTTTAAATAAGGCAATGAGGTGTGCCTATAGAGTACCAAGCTGCATCTTTTATTTTTGATTTAATTGGTGAAAAAGTCTTCTTGTAACTTGAGGTTGAGTTCAAGAGCCTAAATTGCTTATTCCAATACTTCAAGTTTGTAAATTTTGTGATAAGTTACTGCATGAGCAACCAGGAATGACTGTCAAGGCAACTACTTGGAGGTGTTGAGAATTCTGCCTAGAAGGTGTAACAATTTGAAGGACTCCCTTATGCTGTTTTTAAAAGGGCAACCTTTTGTCAATTCAAGGAGAAAAAAACCCATCATTTGCTAAATGAAATCTGTAAATAACGTCATAAACACTACAAATTGCTGCAGTGTAGAAATGGCAAAATGCTAAAACCAAAATACCTTATCCTCATAGATAACCACATTTCACTTTTACAGGACCTTTTTTTTAATTTTGTTTTCTTTATTTTTACACTTTTCTCAGCATTTGGTGTTAAATCACAATTTAATAATAAAACTAAAACATTACTTGACAGATTTATCCTTTAAGGAACAATACCTCTTACCAGGAAGCTACTTTTTTGAAGAAAGTTACGTCAATGCTTTTGAAAAACAAGTGTTGTTCTAATCACTGTTGAATTCAAAACTTAGAGTTAGTTTCATTCCTACAACTATGCAGTTTAGGTTATGATTTCTGCAAGTCAGGGCGTGTTTAAATGCTACTTACTCTTGCTTGAATTTTATTTTGGCAAATATGTTTAAAAAATGATTTTATCTGTGGTTTCTTAGAACAATCTTTAGCTTGTGCAAATTTATGTTGCTTTAAAAGTTCATATAGACATGATTGTAAGAACTAATTGAAAATATATATTTTCTTACAAAAATGTATTAAAGTAGAATATTTTAGAAAGAGTAATTTTCAGAAATGTGACTGAAGGCAAATACTGTATTACCATGAGAAGATAGAATGCTTCAGGCATATGAACATCCCGAGGCAAAGCTGAAGGTATTTTAACTTATTGATAACATCTAGTCCTTAGGGCTAAAAATTACTATCATAAATTTTTCATTTCAGCATATAATATAGATTAATTAAACTTTATCGTTTAGATTGAACTAAAAGTATACGGAAAAGTGAAAGACAAATGAAATGAGTATCCGAGCAGTCTCAAGTGTCTGAAATGCAAAGTGACAGGGAATAAACAAAGATTTCACAGCAAGCTTTACATAAGCAGCACTGCATTTCTCTTGGCATTAGAGGTATGGTGAGTTTCTTCATGCCAGGGGAGTATCAGCGTAGGAGGATAAGACCTATATAGGAAAAGTGAGGCAAGCTGACTAGAGGTATACTAAATATTGAGATGCTGAATAAATGCTCTGAGGTTTAAACAGCTCAAGGACAATGACAATTTAAAAACTGAGTTCTGCATGCAGATTTCTTTGTGTCACTGATAATGTCATTAGATTGTTTAAACTCTTTTGCTTTAAATATCTGAGGTATTAGGATTTTTATTCTAACATTTTATACTGTGAAAATGAATTAATAGTGTTTTATTTTCAGGTTAGTAATGCAGTGTTTGCATGTCAAGCACATCTAGGAATATTTCTTTAACAATTTTGTTGCTGTTAACATTTGAAGGCTTCAGTTGCTGTTTAATAGGGGTGTATTTTGACAGTGTTTAACTTGTTTGGTTCGTAGCAAAGCCTCACCATCAGGAAGGTCAGAGAATTACTGAAACATGCGTCAAATAGTCACAGAAAATAGGAGTAATGTGTGACTTGACAGGGATTCTCAATTTAAAAATCACATCTGTCTTTTTTTTTTATTTCCACAGTTTTTAGTAAAACCTAGGGTTGCTGTAACTGAGGTTAAGTAATAATGTTTGTTTTGCATGTTTTTATTGGAATAGTTTAATATGTGTTGAGAAGAGCACAAGATCAGGTACTTATTGCATGCAAGTAAGGAGAATATTGTTTTAAGGTTTGCTGACAAAAAAAAAAGTTTAAAAAGCTAAAGTAGAAAATAATATTATAACAATTAGAAAGTCTTAGAGGAAGGGAAGGTGACTTCATTTTAAGAACAAAATTATGTTACTCTGTCTCTCTCAGGCGTGCATACTCGGATGCACCAGGATAACCAGTATGTGTCCAAAACAATTTATCCAGCGTGTAGTGTCACCATTCTGTGCCACCTCCATCCTTTGTCTTCTAATGTGCGTGTCATGAGAAACTGCACATACTGATCATACAAGATCCTGTTCAAGGATCTTGATGACCTGCTAATCTAACTTCCACTAACACACACTGTTCTACCAGCCCCCATGTTGCCATTTGTTCTTTCTCGTGCTTCTACACCTGTACGTACCCATTCGTTCTCCAGTCATATCAGTCTTAACATTTTTATTACAATTATCTGTACTACATGCTGCTGCTGTTGTGTACAGTCCTGAAAGGAAAAACATCATTGTGAGTTTAAAGGTATCTGGACACGACTTTAAGAAATATGTTAAAAAGTAATTCCACAAGCCAAATCTCATTGTTTTAAAATAAATAAGTAAATTTGTCAAAGTTCCTTTAGGTCCTTAGATCCCTGCTGTAGGGCCGGTGTAGGATCCAGAATCGCCTGGAATTTTTTATATTAATTGCGCTATCAGTGCAGAGACCATGGTCCCTGAAGTTGGTGTCTGCTGATGAGTGGAAATATCAACAGCTGCCATGCAAATATGCAGTCACCACAATTTTGGAAACTACCTAGAGTAGAAAAAAACTCACTGACTGAAAGGAGGAGGAATGCGCTTCAGTGTTTGGGGGAAAAAATGGAAAAGTGAATGAAGTTTAAACGTACATAGAACATTAGGTGTTGATTTTATTCAAATATGTAAGCCTTCTCTGTAAAGTAACTACAGTCTCCTTAATTGTGAAGACTGAAAGGAAAATAGAAGATTTTAGAACAGTAGACAATAGAAGCTGCCAGGGGTACAGGAATGGCACCTCCTGTATGGCCTTGGATTAAATGCAAGACTAACTGCAAGACAGGTTGGGATTGTGAAGTCCTCTGCCAAGTCTGTGCGAGTAATATATTGATAGAAATACAGTAAGAAAGAGAATACCTCAAGATCTTAAAAGTTAAATGAGGAAGAATAAAATCCAAGTAGTTGGTTTGGGGAGGGGGGTGTTGACATTATTCTTGTCTGGTGGCTGGCTCCGGAAAGCAGGAGACCTGAGTGGCTGGAGGGGGTGTGTAATTGACTTGAAGCAAACTGCAACGGTTGTTTTAATGAAACACTGATTCTAGGAGGGCAAAGCCAAGGAGGGCTCGGCAACTGGGGCAGTGTTATATCTGTCAACTAATGGAGGTAACATCTCTGATTTGGATGCTAGCATAAGGTAACGCTACAAGGAAAAGTGCTAAAGGAAAAAAACCAAACATCTATCTAACCCTATGTTGTTCATAAATGGAAGCTGCTTCTCCCCCCTCCTCCTTGGTCACCAAATTCAGTGGTTTATATGTCAATGACAACAAAATGAGTACCTAAGATTTTGATTGAAAACAGATTTGGTAAAATCAGCATGATTTAAACCTGTTAGGATAATTGTACTAAAGGAATATAAACTAGGTAACTATTTGGATTTAGGAAGGATGAGTAGATGAGAGAGAACTGGACTGTGATCCCTGCTTGTTGTAGAGCTTTCAGTAACTTTGAACCACAGGTAAGTAAGTGAGGATCATTATCCTAACAGTGAAGTGTAGGTTTTGGATCCAGTGCAGTTCCATTAGAAACCGTTGGAGCAAATGTGATGTGTTCAGTACTCTCATAAGTATATATCTAAAGGTATTTTGAGGATTTTGTTTGGGAGATCTTACGCAGCCAGTTCCAACATGAAGGGTGCTATATCTTATACCTTGATATTTTAAGTTTGGATCTTTGTCTCATGGGGTATGCTTATGATACAGACATAAATTACAACACTGGAAGTTGTTAATAGACTAGGTGACCCCATGATCATAGAATCATAGAATGGTTTAGATTGGAAGGGACCTT
>RSEF01000003.1:79138427-79157233 GCA_003993805.1 Himantopus leucocephalus | reverse complement strand
GCTGGTGAGAACAAGGTCCATCTCATCAGAGGTCTTACAAAGCCACTAACCACTTGCTTGCTTTACTTTCATTCATGTCTTTAAAGAAAAAGGTAGCTACACAATTAAACACAAGAGCATTAAAAAGTCATTATTAGAGACATAACACTTAAGAACACTTTAAAGCTAGTAAATGTGTAAATATCCAATACATTTTAAGTAACATACTTATTAAGCAAATGCTTCATTTGGATCATTAAACCTGAATAAACGAGTAACTCCAAGAGAATGACACAGTCTTTACTATTTAACTCGGTGAAAGCTAAGAGCTTTCGAACCTACTCAGGTGCACAAATTAAAAGCANCCTCTCTACAATGCTTAAATAGCAGAGCTAAATAAATCAGTCTCTGACTGCACACATGGTTCTAAAATAGGGCTTCTGCTGGTATTCAGGTGACTCCACAGGAAAGCTGAATACCTTGCTGCGTTCTGCCATGGTTTTCAGTAATGGTTTCCAGACTGGAATTTAAACACTCTCCTGAAAGAGTGGGAAGCAGTAACATCTTTCCTTAACAGTGCAAAAAAGTGAAGTCACTCTGACCAGCTTGTAGGATGTGAGATCAACTCCATACTTCCTCTTCTTCAGAGAGGGGTGAAGTAGGTAGGAAGACTAATATTCATAGTTATCTTGACTAGATAACTGAGCTACTTCTGTTAACTTGAACAGGAATTTGATGCATCTCTCAGAATACCTTTTTCAGTTCCTCTCTAATTTGAGACAGTCCTTAATGTATTGATGTGCACTGAGTCCATGTTTTCAGAGGTCCTTCCACAACCTATAAAACCTGAAGTATTATTTTAAACAATTATTTAGAAAATCCAAACAATTTAAAAAAAAAAGCACTAGGAACTTGGGTAATAGAAGAGAGCTTGGTAGAACACCATGTTGTACCATCAGAAATCATGCAAGTCAAGCCCAAGAGTAAACAACTACTTACTCAACATTAATTATAGCAGCTATATTAATTCCTCTCTGGTGTGCATACATGCCCACACACAACAAATCAGATTTCTTTCAGAAGCAGTGTCTGTTCTTCTGTAACTGAGGTGGGGTTTGCATATGTCAAGAAAGAAGAAAAAACCCTTTGTGCCTCAGTCAATTGAGAATCCAGGTGGCAAAGGACATGAAAATAGCAGGAGAGAATGGCAGCTCAAAGAATCCATATGCACTACATATAGAAGGACTATCATTGTAATAACCTGTCTGTTTCAAGCCATCTGTCTGTACAATTCATCTCTCTGACTTGCAATACAAGATGAGTGCTAACACTCCTATTTAAGCAAAGGAGAAGAGCAAGGCAATCACCCGACCCTGAAGCTGTAACACAGGCCAAACTTCAGATGTTAGAGTGCTTTGCAAGAGGAGCTAAGAGGCCACCTAAATTCTGGATCAGCAATCTTTCACCTGGAGAGAGTCTAATTTCACTTTCTCAGCCAAGCAGAGACAGTTGAATCAAAGACTACCATGTAATACTATTCTCGAGGCTAGTAGCCAAGACATGCATAGTTTGGAGATTTTTTGAGTTTTCCCTGTTTCACAGGTAAGGTTTGGCTTCATACCTGCACAATGAGAAAAGAAGAGAGTGGGTGATTAAAGAAAAAACCAAAAGAAACAACAAAACAAAACAAACCACCCTGGAAACAAACAAGGTAAGAATTACTTTTCCTTTGTGGAGTAATGTATGGCATGGCTTCAGTGGTCTAAATTTCTTCTGCCATCCAAGCCAAAACAAAAATTACTAAAATAATCAATTTTTATAAGATGGCAGACAACAGGAAGAGTCCAAAGGGGCCAAATAAAATGGTCTACCCTGTTCTCCATTCCCAGGGAAGGTGTTTTCAGGTGAGGAAAACATACAGCTGAGACTGTGCAGAAGTTGCTTTAAGAGAGAAGACTGACATCAAACTGATCAGAAGGATATGATAATGCTGCTAAACACAACCTTATAGGGCAGATTACATAAATATTTTAAGGCATTGCAGTTAGTCCTAAACCTCGGAAAAGGGAAGCAGACTGCCAGAAGAGCTTCTGAAGACTTTATGAACAGGCCAGACAAACATCTGTCAGAAAGGACATCAATGGAGTTGATTGTGCCTTGGACAAGAGGAGAGATGAAATTACTGCTTGAAATCCTAACTTACTCCACATGAGACAGGCGAGAGGTCTGCCCAAACATGGAAAGTTCTCAACTGTGTAATACAGGCCAGCCTGGAAGACATTTATGTGTTCTGTATACTCCAGCTAAATAGCTGACACTGGACTAAATTGTATCCTACCTGTCTTTGTAAAGACCTTAGACATCCCACTTAAAATTTGACTTAGACGTTGCAAGAGTGTTGCTGGTTTAAACATACAACCCATCAGTGGAGAAACCAAATACTGGTGCCAGAGTAATACACTGACTTGCTTGATTTTTTTCAGGACTTTTTGTATTCACAATCCAGCAGGAAGTGCAAATCATTTCTGATGTTAGTACAGTAAGCAAAGCATCCAACAAATAGCCTGAGCTCAATATCTGTTCAAACAGAAAACCCTTCTGTCTATGGCAGATGCAGCTCACCTGTAAAAGATCCACTTTGAATATTTGACCATTTACTCATCGCAGTTTCATTGTCAAGTACTCCAAGATTAAAAAGAGTAAATACAAAAGGTTTTAAAACATACAAACAATGCACGATAATATGGCTATCACATAATGGCTGCACTATAATAAAAGGCATGAAAACAAGTGCACCACAGTGTGCCTCTGGAAGATTGAAGGAAGAGCTTCAGAAAAAAACCAAAGTTTTAGGGTCGGGATAGGAAAGAAACAGTCTGCACCTTTTTATAAACTTTCTTTTTATAGAGAAATCTTAAAAACTACTTTTAAAATTGTTACTTTTTATGCTGGGAACAAACAACGGGCTGTTTTTTCCCCTTCTCAGAAGAACTGTGTCTGACATAAGTTGGGAATTCTTCCAGACCCTCAATGAAACAACTTGAGAGCCTAAATCTTTTACAAGACTTTTATTCTCATGCATTTTTTTCTTCTAAATTTTTCAATGAAGTGAATACTGAAAATAATCTTAAAGTCTCATTAAAGACTCCTTCCTCGTTTCTTCAAATATAGTTTCCCCCTGCTTACTATGTTTTTAATCACAGAGAACTAATTCTCCAGTTAACCACTTTGTCCAAGAAAAAATGGAATTACGCAAGACTTAAATTTTGGGGTTTTAATGGGAAAAATGTAAGTTAGGGATAGAAAAAAATTCCTTTAGTCTCCCCCCCATGGCATTATGTGAGAGGACAACCAAAGTTGTATTCTTTTTTCATATCATTTCCAAATGACCACCTCATCTCTAGCCCTCCCTGCCCTATCTCCCCCCAACGCCTGTTGTCTCCACTTACATTCAAATATGTTAGTTGCAAGCAGATATCAGATAACATGCCTATATTTGCAAGCTCACCACAATGAGAATATTGCATTTTTCCACAATATCAAAGAATTAATAGAACAACATTCCTAAAGACCACGATTTCATATTTCAGTAACTTATCTCTCCATCAAAAAATGCATCCTGAAGAGTCTTTGAGGTGAGCTGCCTTTGCATATAAATTTATGGGGCTGCTATATTTAAAAACAGGTTCCATTGCCATATTTACCCATGTTTCTATGTAGCATTTGCATCCTACTGTACAGATCTATGTTAAAAATATTGTAAAAAAATACTTGCTTTTAGATTTGAATCAGGGTCTTTAGGACTGTATCAACCAACTGTACTGGATAACATACTTAGACAAGTGTATTCCACAAATAATCTCCTTTTCATAACACAAATAGGAAAAGAATCAGAAGATTTGATCAGCCGGCTAGTAAAGAATTGTGGAATCCTGATTATCCAGTACCCAACCTAAAGCTATCACATGCTGTTTGTACGCAAATCAAATTTACATTTCTTAACAAATTTAGCTAAAAGTTGATACAGCAATTAGGCAATTACTATAGGACATCAAACAGTCAGTATATATTTGATACTATGTAATTATGGTTTGGGAGCTTATTCACCTGACAGTACACCTGACGATATTATTCCATTTAGTAACAACTAGTAAACTGAGTGAAAATACAAGCCAGAAAATTCAACCGTGCCTGAAAGAGGAGGAGTAAATGTGATAATAGGGAGGTAACTCTGCAGGGTACTCTTCGGTATTCTGTCATCCTAATAAAAGCCGTAGTCAATGACTTTTGAATGAATTCCTTAAAATCCTTGGAACCTGAGAACTAGATGGAAAGGAGAACTGGAGAATTACAGACTAAGGTCAGGCCAACGAAATCTTCCATGTCTCTCTTGGCCCATCGATCACACCCATATTCTTAGAAGCCAGTCCCTCAGCAGAGAAATCAAAATATTCTTACAACTGCACAGAAAAGTTTCTCTGTTCATGATCTGGGCAGGAGCTTCCCTTTTGCTCCCAAAAGGTTTACATTTACAGCAAGGGAGGTTGGGACCAGCTGACTCAGCCACACAATCACACAACTGTGGGAACACATCAGACCAAAACATCTCAAACTTCAGCACACACATCATGAGTGTTACTTCTACCATTGCAGATACAAACCCCCTTCTGTGCAATTGCCTTGTCCTGCACACCAGTATTACTGCATACACATTACTGTGTACAAAATGACGTTGGGAATTCTCCTTATACATAATGCAAGACCTCCAGCACACCACAGACTAGAATTCTCCTCTTGGAGAACCAACTGAGACATACCACACATACAAAAGACATAAGAAGTCTGAATCACATCTTTCTAGATGTAGTTACAAAGTAAAGATGATACAGAAATTAGCAAGTTAACATGCCAAACAGGTCAACTCCTCCTCCCTTAAAATAATAATAAAAATGATCTGCAAAGTTATCTCAAAAACTACAAACAAGCTCATGGCAAATCAAGAAGAGAAATCTCACGTGTGGTACTTACCACTTGACATTGAGATAATCGTCTCACACAGGTTACTTATTGGCATCAAGTAATCTGAATCAAAAGGGTATCTGGAAGTTTTTACAGACCAGCACAACTGGAATCGAGGCCAAACTTTTTGGAAGGGTAGACTAGCACCAAGTTTATCCCCTTCCCAATTTCACACCAACAGTTCAAACCTCCTTTGTTAAGACCCATCCTACTTAACAACAGCCGTACCCTGCTTTTCACCAAGGATGTGTTTCTGAAGAGTGTAATGGTTAGTGATTCCGTGGGCAGCAAAGTACTTTTCCACCATAAGAATTAACGTAACAGAGGGGACACAGGTAGGGACCTAAGAAATACACGCTGGTTTAATACAGACAGGTCATGCATATGATGTGATCATCATCTGAGAGATGTGTTGGCTTTTAAGCTGGCTTTAAAACATCATCCACATCATATGTAGTCTCTGAGTACTTCAATGGTGTGCATTAAGTCCCTATATACATGCACTCACTCTGAATTCTTACAAGAAATACTGCTTTATCATCAAGCAAATTCAGCTGCTTCACCTGCAAGACTGAACCCCTGACAGAAACCTCCTAAGGGGAACACCCTCACTGTCTCTGGAGTTGCATCTCCATCATTATCACTATCCTCCTCGGATTACTCAAAGCCAGACAAACCAATCAAAGGTGAAGGATGGAAAAAGGGGGTAATAATGATGGCTAGCAGAGCAAAATACCAGGTGACTGGTAGGACAGCTCAAGCAATGGCCAGAGAAGCAACAGACAGCAGAGAATTGCTGTAGCTGGGCACAGCCCCACCACCCGGAGAGCAAGCTTTCCCGAAGCCTGTTCACCTCCCTCGAGGCAGGTGCTCTCACACACCGTCTGGCAGGAGGAGTTTTCCTGCTGAGCCCCAGATCTCTGCATGAGAACCCTTTAGACAGAAACAGGCTACTGTGGTCTGCTGCCGAGGCTTTGGAGAGAGAGACCCTCCTCAAAAGACCAAGGAGGGGATCAGGAAACATCCTGAACCGTCCTCTTTCGTATGGCAGCTTCCCCTCTCTTTACTACAATCCGACATCTACAACTTTTGCCAAAATATCTGATTTCAGGGAAAATAATTGAAACATTTAACTAAATGTTAATTGAGCTTTAGGACTTCCAGAAATACCTTAGTGAATAGCAACTGCTATGCGTTCCTGCATCAAGTGGAGATAAGGAATCTTGATGGCAGCACATCATTGGATTCATTTTTTTAAGACTACAGCTATTACTATATGTGACTAAGGTATCTTTGGAATGACAACGGATCTCCATATGTAAAACTGCATAAAAGGAGGTTCTAGCAAGACTCATTTAAAAAAAAAAAAAAAACAACAACCAATCCCGCCCAGCAATAACACAGCTCAGCAACAGAAAGAAAGTTCTTCCCTCCAATTTTGGCTTCTAGTAGCAAAAATACTGGAGAAAGATTGTTACTGGTGTTTTCCATCAACTATTTGAAAATCTACAATGATAATTTATCTTTAAAGATAACCTTATCTTAAATCAGTGAAGTTTGACTTCATAGGTACCTCACCAAAAAATGTTTCACCATACTAGAACTACCTGTGGTAAAAAAACCCAACCAAACAAACCAAACAAACACCTCAGATGAAAGCAGACAATTTTATTTCAATCTGAGTGCCACTGTTGCTACAAATATTTGTAATTACAAACACTTCATGCAAGTGTAAAAACTAATCCTGTTAAGATTGTCAAAAGTAATTAAAAATCTATGTAAATTCACAATACTTCCCCCCCCGCCTCCCCCTTTGGCATTATATAGCACAAAAAGAAAGCCAAAAATCAACTTTTTGGGTGTGGGGTTTTTTTGGCACAGTCTGTGAAAGAACTATGTCAGAAATTACTTGGCATCTGCTGTTCTAATACAGTAATTAAAAACCACATCAGATGAAAAGCCAGAATTCTGTAATCTTCTATTAAACCATTCGTTTTGAAAGGTACAACAGGGCAAACCGATATTGCATATAAAAAGGTAAAAAAAATCTACCTCACAAATTTCAAGGTATTGTACCCCAGCATCTAAAACCCAACCTACAATCAACCTACAATAGTTTCAAAAAGCAATTCTTCTCACAGAAGGAAGAATGCAATACGTTAATAATGTAGAAACTAATGGTATAGTAATGGCAAAGAAACTGTAAAATATGCTTCTGGTCACCTTTTTTTTTTCCCCTCCCAAACAGCATTTTAAGGCATCAAGATAATGTCAAAGTTATGTACTTGTTGGTATTATGATACTTTGAAACAACTATGTTAAAGAATTTGAGAGGTTTAGAGAGATGAGGCAACATGTGTGCTTATAAACATGAGAGTCGTTGGTTTAACCAGTTAAGAAAGAACACAAAACGAATTCTGAATACTTATACAATGCTACCTTTAGTTTTTAGGAAAAGTTTTCATACCTGTTGGCTTCCCAGAAAGCACTCATTTTCAGACTACTTCTAAGATTTTGAGTTCTAAGGATAAATAAATATCCTTGGTATTTTATTTTTGACAGAATGAACATGTCTTGGGATACTACAAAATCATTCAATAACACACAAAATCCAGAATATACTGTTTTTGGAAACTTAAATTGGATCTAGAGGTCTACAAAGGTATTCAAGTTGTTCACCGTCTTTTGGTTTCATCTATTTTCTCTTTTCTGTATATTAGTTTTCAGTTATTGATGCTACAAGCTGAAAATAGCAGGGAATCATATGCCAAATTACAACTAAATAGTGGCCAAATTTGTTTTATGCTTAAGTCCTCCAGTTCCCTGAGCTAACTTGTGCCGTTTCCTGACGAAGCAAACAGAAGAGGTCACCTCATCCTTTACAAGATAGTTTTGTGGCCTTTAGGACGAAAAAGATACCCGTGTAATCCCAGACAGAGATAACCACTCAAAGTCTGCAATCATTTAGTTCACAGAAACACTTACACCTCTTAAGCAAGCTTTCTTTAGCAATGCTTTTCTCGTTTTTTCCAAGGAAAAAGGCTGAGCTTTGTAACTAGGAACTTCCTGCAACTTAAAAAAGCATGTTATCAAGTGACAGTATTTCAAGTCATTATATACACCCCTATGTAGTATACTGTATATAGAACCATACATATATATCAAAGAATCTCAAAGTGTTCTGTATTTTTATCCTCGTACCACAGCTACAAAATGAGAAAGTTGCTATTACACAAATTTTACCGATGGGCAAAGTATGGTATACAGAACCAGCGCATCTCACAGCTGGGCACTGTCCTGGTCACAGATCAGCAGAACAAAGCTCCTGGGTTAAGTCCTCAATTAGTGCCATCAGCACTAAGTCAGAGAATCACAGAAGAGCTGAGTGTTGGAAGGAATTTCTAGAGACTGTTAAGCACAGGCCACCTGGCTCCAGCTCAGCCGGCCTCTACACCTAGACTGAAAAAAGCTGTCTACAGGTTTAGGAATCAGTCCCTTTCACACCTTCGCAACCAATGTTTGCAGAAGGGCAACCCCGTCCTGCTCTTTATTACCACAATCACAAGTGTATTTAAGTGACACCTTCTGGATAAAGACGTTAATGCAGGCAATTTTCATTTATAGATTCAAAATAAATATGGCAGCAAAATCATTTTCCTCTAGAGTATAAGCTGGCATTAGAAGAGGAAGCCTGCTCTCCCTCAAGCATAGAATTGCCTAGGTTGGAAGGGACCTTGAAGAACATCGAGTTCCAACCCCCTGCCATGGACAGGGACACCTCCCACTGGACCAGGTTGCTCAAAGCCCCATCCAGCCTGGCCTTAAACACCTCCAGGGATGAAGCTTCCACAACTTCTGTGGGCAACCTGTTCCAGTGCCTTATCACCCTCAAAGAGAAAAATTTCTTCCTAATACCTATTCTAAATCTCCCCTCTTCCAGTTTGAAGCCATTACCCCTCATCCTGTCTCTACACGCCCTTGTAAAAAGTCATTCCCCAGCTCTCCTGTAGGCCCCCTTTAGGCACTGGAAGGCTGCTGTAAGGTCTCCCCGGAGCCTGCTCTTCTCCAGGCTGAGAAGAGCATCCATCAGCTATCACCATGGAAGACACAACATGGAAAGAAACATGATGAAAAGGGTGAAAATTGGAATATATTTGTTAAAAATCAGCTGTCCCCTCCTTCCCTCTGCCCCTCCTACAATGTACTTGGGTTATTGGATCATTTTTGAGATGAAGAACTGGACAGCGATATAACTTTTGCATCCAAAACTTTATAACATAGGTTTAAAAACAGATGCAATATGAACACCATGTGCATCAGGTAAGATAAGAAAGAGCATGTATAGAAACAAAAATGGAATGAACCTTGTTACTGAGTGCAGATGTAGCCTTTCAAAAGTCAACACGCTTGCCTCCTCACAAATCAGCGCAGTGTAATTTGCAAGCTAGGATTCAGGATGTATGGGGGCACCTTTTTGTTCTCTACTGCTACTTGGCAGTGCCAGGGATACAGCAACACGGCAATTACTGAATTAATTCAATGAAAGTAATAGTCTTTGTAGTTAATTCAATTACTGTATTTTGGGTTTGCTTCATTTGGTCAAATTATGTCCTCCCTTATGTCTGCAAATCTGATTTACACCTTCACTCTTCTCCCTCACTCTTCACATTATGGGCTCAAATGACCAAGTTCAGCCCCGTGAGCCTGACACAGGATCAGAAGGCACCATCAAGGCTCTGCATTGCATGATTATTTGTCACTGGCTCAATTGCCCATTTTCTAGCTAGAGGCTTTCACTTTTTTCCCCACTATTTGCTTGCAACTCTTAATCTTAAAGATTTGTCCCCAAGCCAATAAAGTTTTGTCCAAGCCAAGAAACCTCAGACAATAGCTCTCAGAAGTATAACATAACCCATAACAGGTTATTTCTGAAAACTGCAGAATGATTTTATGGCAGCATTAACTCTTTCATCGCTCTTGGCATAAGAAAGTAAGAGTTGTTACTTTTACTGTGAAGATCCTTATGCCTCCTCTTGGTATCTAAAATTTCCAATGTCCTCTATTCCAGCTGCTAAAGTTCCAAATTTGTTCTTGGTCAAAGGTATCAAAAATTATAAATTATAAATACAACACTTGCTTTAATATGTGTGCAAAACAAAGTCCTTTCACCATTGTAATTTGTTTTAAATTTAGTTCATTTTGTATTTCAATTATAATTGTAATACAAACAAAAAAAATATATTTTTCTTCATACATTATAAAGAATTCAAAATATCATGCAACATGAAATACGTTATCTTACATTAAAATTTACACTCAGCAATAAGGAGACTGTCAAGTTCTACTGTAATTGTGGCTTTGGTTTCTTTAAAATACAATTTTGGCTGCATTGTTTATAAGGATGGAATACTTCATAATAAGCATTAAATCAAGATAATATTCATACTCAAACCATAAAGATGTGCATTACCAATTACTGTATACAATAATACCTTCATTGTTCATTGTATTCTTTAAATGTATCAATGCCACAAGTGCTTAAATTATGCTGTGAATACACTCTCAATGAATAAACATTAAGTCATGTATCAGCAAATACCAAAACCACCAGCACAAAAATCCAACATGTATAATAGTGGTCTTGAGCTAGTAGAAATTACATTTATAAATTGCTTTGAGAAACTAATCCCAACAAGTTACAGATTATTTCAAGCATATATAGAACTGAAGAACCTTCAGAAATGAAACCTTTAATAATGAATTTAAAGCACTGGGAAAATCAGCTGCATTTTGTGGAGGAGTACAGTGATGCAGGACAATTTTTTTTCTTTTTTTTTTTTTTTTCTTGTTTGGCCTGGAACAAGTTACTGAAAGTCACTGGACTGTCCTCCTTGTAACAGAGAGGTTGGAATAATTCAAGGGTGTTGGAAGCTTTGTTTCAGAGGTTTGAAACTGATTTTGTACACAGAAACTGGCACTCAATACATCAAGGAAATAACATTATATTTGGCCTTAAGAATCAGCAGGGCTAGAACCAAAGACCATAAAGTCCTCCGGATGGGTGCAGCTATCTTCCAAAACGGCAATGCAGTGCTTTTGGTGCCGAAGATACTAAGCAGCAGAACACCAGCATTGTCCGTTACAGCAGAAACATACACTTTGGAGCTTTGATTACATAGACAACGGGAATATTTTCAAATACAAAACCTATTCAAAGAAAACAGCTAAAATAACAAGAAACCATCATAAGAATTGCTCAGATGATTACATAATATGTTGTCAATTTTATTTAGTTTCCATTTTCCTCAAAATCTGGTCTTCTGTACCTAACAGGTACAATTATTAACAGCAGTTGATTTTCTGCAGAGTATTTTCTCAGAATTCATCCACTAGTATCATAATCATATAAACAGAAAAGAACAACAAATATTTTAAATATTAAAAGCAATTTTTCTCTTTTTTTGGGCATTAGAAAAACAAAAAATAAAAAGGAAAGAGTACTGTAGGGAGTACTCTCTCCTCCTACAGTAGGGAGATTCTACACCTGGGCAGGTACATGGGAGTTTGTTTTCATTTAATCAAAATCATTTATTTTATTAAAATGTTAATGCTGAACTTTGTAAAGCATCATGCAAAACCACAAAGAGCTTTATCAACTTACTGACAAAAAGGATAGGGAATCTTCCTCCCATAGCCTATGCTATTTAATCACACACCCAAATTGACAACGGAAAGAACAAGTTGTACTATTTACCCAGATGTGCTCTAACACCATACTGCATTCTCAACATTGGTTGAAAACTGTGGAGGAGGAAAATGACCCCTTTTTCACTAGTATCACAAATAACATGCAGAGGAGCCCTCCTTTAAAAGTAAATTAGAACATTAAGTCCTATTTTGCTTTTCTTGTTCTCTTTAGTGTTGCTTTTTTTAAAAAATATGATTGCTTCCCTTCAATAACTCAAAGTAAGTGTTTGCCTTGATCAGCCATAACTATAAATTCATCAGAGTGTTTACAAGCATAAAAGGTAGTCCGCCTCCTCATTTGATCTAATTTTACTGTGCTTCAATTCTAGTGCCGTAAGATACATACAAATAAAATTACGATACCCTATTGGAGAACACATGTTGGTCAACTTTTTACCTACTTGTTATCTGTATATTCATTCCCTCCTCACATTTTGGTAGTTACATCAAAATCTCCAGTAATATCAAAAACATATCACCCCATTTTTACATCAAGGTGGTTAACACAGGATGAACAGGGATGCCGTCCTTCTGTCACAAAAAATGACAACACATTGATAATTATGGTAGGACTTGTGCCTTTACAATTCTAGAATATGATGTGAAAAGAAAATTTAGATCACGAGACTTGGTGCTTTATTTTGTTTTTTATTTGGTTTATTTTTAAGAAAAAAAAAAGGAAACCACTGATTTATTTAGGAAAACAGTGGGCTAAACGGAATGAATGGATTTTTCTTTTGGTTTCTTTTTTTTTTTTATTTCAAGACAGAAATTTTACAGAGGACCGTAACACACACACCAGCTCTGTTCTTCTCACCTCCTTACTTACTTTCTCTTAATAATCACATACTTGTTATCAGTTAGCAGTTTTCCTTAGTGGATTCATGGCCTCGGATTCTTTTCTCAGAGCAGGCCCAGTTGGCAACATTACATTGCCAAGCTCTTGATAAACGTTAGCTTTGTTCCCTTGTTTGCTCCTTAGAAGCTCCAACAAGGACGAAGCAGTAATAGTAGCAGAAATTTCACAAAAATCAAGAACACTACTATATTACAGTTCTTTGACAAGTTTTAGAGAAGTCTAAATCACTTCAGAGCATGCTTGATTAATTTATCTATCCTGTCTTTTTTGCATCTAGACATCAGTTACTACCGAACATCTCTGTACTAGCTGAAGAGTACAGAAAGAATGTCAGCCTGCTTTGTATAGAAAAGCAAAGTTTTGCATTAAGGGAAGCTAATGGCGAGAAAGGTAATGTTATTTCTGTAAGTTTGTGACTTTTGTAACTCTAATCCTCCAAGTCAAATCCTATGCTACATCTTCATTCTTTCCCTTTTCCTCCTGTGATGCACAATGTATATTGTTAAGTGGCTTCATATTAACAAATAACACAAAAGCATCCTCTCCTATTTACATATTTACATTTCTAGAAATTTCTCTTCTGTGGCTTGTTAGCAACAGTGCCTTTTGTTTATATTTATGTATAAAATGGAAGCACAGCCTTAAATAAGCTTGATTATGAATGAATGATCTTGTCAGCTACAAGCAGATGCATGTCCATACACATGAAAGGCAGAAATGAATCTTCCCAATTTAAGGGCTTCAAAGTCAGGAAATCTTTACCACCTACATTCAATCTCATTTCAAGCTCTGTTCAGCAAAGTGATAGCTGAGAAATGACAGTTACCAGTCATTTTCAGAGTATACCTCACCTGCTGCCCTATTACAAGCATGAAGTCTCAAACTTCAGAAGTTACCAGAGTAGAATCAAGAAGATTATGATCAATCAACAGTAGAAAAAAAATAAAATTATACAATCTTTACCTCTGATAAAATGTTCTCGGATGTGAAAAGGCTTTGTGAATTAGAGCCCACAGTCAAAATGAGGTAAGGAGATTTATCCAAGATTTAAAGAAAGACTAGTGAACTAGAAACAGAAGAGAGACACCCAAGACATCGATTCAGCTCTATACAAAAGGCACTTCAAAGCAGGGCTCACCAATTTATTTTTTATTTTGAAGAAAATAATAAATGCTTCAACACACAGAGCAACTACGACAACATAAGTTACTGAGGGGCACTGTCTTCATGGTAATTGCCTGCATACCCCACAGCAAATGCCAATCATTCCAGGTAGTCTACCCTCCAATCTAACTACCTTACATTACCAAATCACCGTTACAGCTCGCTAGCAAGACCTTGGAGACAAACGTACACGATTTACCAAAAAAAGCACAATAAGATGCAACGAACTTTGTAGCATGTGTATTCGGTGTGAATTGCTTATAAATGAGATAAGGTACTATAACTTCAGATGCCCCTTTGACATCTAGTAGACAGAACCTACTGCTTCAGTTTCAGTTTTTCTATTACACTACAGCTTAACACCCCACACAATCCAGTGTCATAACCTCAATTCTGTGTACCAAAAGCATAAGCAGAAGTAACACACAAAAGCAAACTCTTCTTAAAATGTTTAATCTAGAACTAAAAGCTAGAAAAAAAACTGCAGAGATATTCCCCCTCCCCTCCCCCCATTTTGGAGCTCTACTAAGCAGTAGCTTTTGCAACAAGAGAAGCACAACTCAGAGTTTCCATGTAAAACAGAGTAGTAAGGTTGTAATACATGAGTAATGTAACTAGTGAGAAGTATGGAATTGCTTGTGATTTGAATTACTGAATTTACTGGGATACAACATTTGTAAAATGTCATAAAGTACAACAATCTTCTCAACTGTAGCAGGTAAAACCATTCCATCTTAGATAGGAAATACGTTGCAGCAAACAATTAATAACCCTGATTCGGGCAGTTGGGTAACTGTATAAAGAAGTAATATTTTACACTGTTAATGAAAAGTATTTAAAAAAAAAAATCTGTGTTCCATGCCTCAAATACTGCTAATATACAACAACAGTACAGATCTAGTAATTAGTAAGTCATTCTAAAGGGGAGAATGTTGATAATTACAAAGTTAATAAACAGGATAATTTCCCAATTATATTGCCAAATACAGTCTGGAGTACACACAAGAGAAAAGTTTTCACATTTTTGATTTCACTACATTGCTTAAAACAGCTGGTGAAAAAAATCACCAGTCCTCCACACGAGTTAAAACATGCATGTTTTTTATTTATTTTTGTTAAATCCAGAAGTTATTTTGAAAATAAAAAAATCTTATGGTTTTTGAAACTACCTTTGAATTTCCTTAATTTACTTTTGAATTTACATGCAAAATTCTAATTCACTTCATTAATGAAAAAAAATTACAGCAAAGGTTAAAAGTACTTGTTCCTACCTCCACTTTTGTTCGGTAGAGAATGAGACGCTTTAGGCTGCCTACTTTGGCTATGTGGTTGAAAGCCGGAGGTGGTATTTTATCACATGATGACAGATTTAATTCCTGAAGATTGGGACACATTTCAGTAATGACTTCCAAGCATGTTTCATTGAGGAAATGGCCACAAGACAACTCAAGACGTACTAGTTCAGACCCACAAACTTTCAAGAACCTGTAAGAAATACATTTAAGTGAAAAATAAACGTACTTTCAGGTGAGAGTCTGAATACTGTCAAAACCTTAAACATGTATACCAGGAAATAATTCCTTTCAGCAGTGAAAAGCCTACAGACCACAGCTCTTATGTTGCCTCAGTCAACTAACAGAAAGCATGATTAGGTTAAAGTAAATTAATCATAACCACTCTGAAGAAGTTACCTCTGAAGCAAATCTGTACAAATCCAGAGGAGATCAAACCAGTTAGAGAGCAATATTCAAAAACCAAAGGTAGTCTAAGAGTCAAGGCTGTTTCATCAAGATTAACTTGATACTGTACATAAACTAGATATTACACAGTGTTTTGTACAAAGGAATATTTGACTACATTTTAAAAAACACAGAAGGCTATGTAATGCTGTACACGGCACAAGGAGGCTAATGTCACTAAAGCAGTCTTAAAAAGCAATTCTACCTTGAAAAGAAATTGCAAAAGAATCATTGGGGGTGAGAACAGCATAGAGAGGACTTGTTATTAAATTAACATTAGTCTTGAAAACCCTGTTTGGTTTAGAATGTTGGAACATTCTTCATTGTTGCCATTTACTCTGGGACAATGGAGATACAACACAGATAACGTTTGAAATGCTTTTAAACAGCCCCCAAAGACAATTTTGACAATGGCATGCAAGTTTCCACCAGTAATTTCGTATCTCTTTTTATCTCAGAAAAAACTGCAAATGTAAAAATGAGGTTAAACAAATACTTTTAAATGGATGAAATATTCACAAGTATTTTAAGACTTTCAGAAAAACATCTAATTCCTTTCATTAACAAATAAGTCAAAATCAACACTTGGTAGCTGTTCTAGAACATGGAGATCCCTAAGGACAATTTCACATGATTTTCATTTAAATTATAAAAATTTAAGATACCTGAAGACAAAATATCCAAAATTTAGAAACTTTGATGGTCTCTGTGTGAATTACACATTCTGTCAGAGATCGTATCAGAAATTCAAGCTCTATAATATCTAATCCAAGCTTTCATTAAAACCACATAAGCTTATGTCCCTTTTTATTGCAAAGATAACCTTCAAACTGTAAATCAATCACCAGGCTTGTAAGTTTGATATTTCATAGGAAAAAAACCCCACAGGTTTGCCGTGATTTTGTTATACTTTCTTTTAATAGTTTCTCCAGTAAAAAAAATAAGTTCCTAACCTATGGGCTGCAACGAGTTCCTCTTGTTACTTCCTAGAATAACAGAGCTACTTGTGAGAGAGCATGAATTAGTTTCTCAAAATAAATACTCTGGTCTGCTCTATTACCAGTTCTAGCCTACAAAAACCTTCATGCAGACAAAGCAGCTTTAGGTTCTGATACTCTCACTGCAAAGTTAGTATTACTTTTTGGGTTTAACTGATAAAACAGAAATGCCAGAGAGACATGATGCTTCCACTTGCACAAAACCTCCTATTGCTACAACCAAACAGGTACTAGCCTCCCCAAGACTTTGCTCCTGCAGACACATTCAGGGAGGCATTCCTCGATGACACCAACAGTAGCACAGGACTTGAAGTCCATCTTTCAAGACCCAAGTTTTCAAACCTCCTCTTTTCCTTATTTTTTCATCACTTGCTCAAGACATACTTGCCATGCATCATCACCCTTCTTTATTCCTTTCATCTTGCAGGTTACGCGGCCTTGGTTTGGTAGCGCAGATCCTGTGCAATATGGAGGGGAAAGGAGATACCAGGGTGGCATGTCCATCCCTGGAGGCTTCCAAGAGTCACCTAAAACCTTGACTGACCTGATCTAGCACTGGGGACACTCGCACTTCAAGTGGGAGCTTGGAGCAGACAATCTTCAGAGGTGCCTAACATCCAACATTTCTATGAGCCTATGCAATTAGAAACAAAGAGAGGGTCTGAGACATGAAAAGGGAGACATAAGCCCCAGAGCCACAGGGGTTCTGCTAAGTATGGCCTTCAAATCTACTCGTCCGCTATTTTTGTCTAACTCTGCAGTCTCTTTTTAGAATCTATTCTAGCTTGTAAAATCAGAGTTTATAAACACCAAGCACTTATTTGCTGTTTTCATACTGGATACAGTGAATTCACCTAGACTGGTAGCCTTCTCATGGGAGTGTCAGAGCTGAAATTACATGACAATTCGCAGCAATTAACATCAGGTATTTAAACATTAGACTGCTATTTTAGGCTAGCAATAGAGTTCAACACTGCCATGGAGAAAGGCAGGATGGAAATCCCCTGGAAATCTGAACAGAGATGTATGGATTCATTGCTGATTACCAATTAGCCAATTCCTCTATTTAATGAGTGCCTTAACAATACATTCCCACAGCTTCTTTCATCAACAAATTATCAGGTTTGTTTGAATGGTGATATTTTCCATAAAACCTTTGTCAATCGCCACTGATTATACATCTAGCTTTTAATTTGCTAATGGATAAATATTTTATGAATTACTCTATTACAATAATGGATGTTAGGTTAACTACCATATAATTTAACAGGGCTTGGCTGTTTTAAGTGTTGGTACAGATCAATGCTTTTGTCCTTCTAGGACTATTAAAAGTTAACATTACCAGGTCAAGGAAACACTCGTTTAACCCCCTAGACTTGGAGAAGAGCTTCAGGCTCACAAGGCTGAGGAGTTACTACCCTCATAACGTTTTATTTAAATTCACTGCACTCGAAAAACACAGAGCAAACAGCAGTAGCAATAAGCATTGCACTTCATGGTTTTGTTGCCATTTTGGAACGGGTTATTTAGGAGACATTAAACAAAAAGGGGGATAAGAAACGTGCAGCAGGGTACAAAAACGAGCTGACAGGCATGAAGCAAAGAGATGAACAGAAACAGGAGGAGGAATTTGAGGAAGTCACCAACCAGCACTGGGCAGAGAACATTAGGCAGAACAACAGAGTTCTCTGAACAATCAAGGAACTCTGATTTTTGTTTGCACTTAACAGGCTGCTCAGGACAGAGGTTTTTGCTAGCATCTTTCCATATGAATCTCCAAAGCCATATAGCAATGTAGAACACGGGTTCTCATGCTTTCAGAAAAAAACGTGGCATTGCCTTCATACTTCTGAGACTTAACAGACACTGGGTGCCTGAGCCTGACTTAGCCCATTTGAAAACAAACAACCCCCAAAAAAGCATCTTCTACCCAAATCAACATTTCTTTACATACCTCTCCTTTAATCACTGAGGACTGACTGGTTCCTGTTCTGCACAGTCATCCATCCCTTTAGTTTTGCTTTTATTATCAATATTTTATACACACAATTCCTGAAGTGATTTCCCTTCATTCCTTCATGTTTGTTATGAAATCTGACTGACTAAACAACCTAGAATAACGCGAACTTGTACATTGTTCAGCCTGGAGAAGAGAAGTCTCTGGGGAAACTTCATTAGGAATTAAGTCAGTCCTAGTGAAGCCCTTCTGAAGCATCAAGTGTATGTCTTAGCACTTAGGATGCTATTTGCTCATGCTGATGTTAAACCCATTGTGATGGATAAGGAACTGGCTGGATGGTC
>RSEF01000003.1:79127912-79138417 GCA_003993805.1 Himantopus leucocephalus | reverse complement strand
GGAGCATCTGTCTGTCCCATCTGGGGTCCCCCACGTCCCCAGTAGCCAATTCGGTCTAAACCACAACAACTATGCAAAGAAGCAGAAACTTGTATGGATGTCCTCCTGAAGAAACAACATGTTTTTAGAACATAGCCTTTTATTTAAAAAAAAAAGAAAAAGGATCCAGTGCTATATAACTAACAGATATAGCTTACAGCAGACAGCTGCACTGTTGGGGTTTTTTAACCAGTCTTGTCTTCCTTCCATCACCATAGTTACCAAAGAATAGTATATTTGGGATGATTTTCCATTCTACTTTCCTAATTTGGGAAGTGATACGTCTCAAAGGGCTTTTTTTCTTCTCGTAGTACTTTTGTAACGGCTATGATTTGTGCCCTCTCAAACAGCAAGGTTACAGTGTTTGGCACACGGAGGCAGTGCTCCTTACCAACTGTGTGAGTAATTGTGTGAGACACCGTAGCGCTAAGGTTCTAGAGCTGCAAGAGGCAACTTGAAGGATTTTGCAAGTCTTGTGTAGAAAGTGTCAGTGAACTTACCCCACACTGTACCTTGCTACTCAAAGCTTTACACATAGCTTTATTTAGCATTGTCACAACTTAAAATTTTCTGCATTAACTACCTGAGAATTGGTAATGGATATATGTTGTAATTAAATTTTAGATGAACTATGGTGAAGTCATAAGGTACCAAATTTGTACAAATGGCTGGCTGTAAGTTCAGCATCTAATAAAACTTTTTTTTTGGTATTTCAGAGACTGAAATATTCAGTTTCTTTATAGTCAACTGTAATTCTTATGAAGTTTTGAGAAAAAGAAATAAAAATGTCCCACTTAATCAAAGGTGACAGAAAGCATATATTTACCTAATGACTGAAATAAACACATTTATTTATTTATTCCTAAATCATTATATAAGATTTAGTTCATTTATAAGTTTCCTACACACACATTGCTGCAATAAATTCACCAAATAAGTTGTTGCATTTGTACATAAGAATTGTGGACTTTAAATGAAGGCTTCCAAGAATATCATTGCTGTGAAAATACAAAAATTGTACAAAACTTATCAAAAACAAATCTTTCTGTGATGTCTGGGAATACCATGCAAAGAAACTGAATACTCTTGTGAAATTAAAACTAGTTCCAACTTACCTGTAAATTTCATTGGACCATGATCTGTCATGAAAGGTGATGATACGTGATGACTTCGTATTTCCCAACCTTGGACCCTTACAAATACAAGGAATTTTGTTAATCTGGAAAGAAAGGTACATCAGTAACAACTCAAATGAAAATATTTCTTTTTTTCTTCTAGCTACAAGTGGTAGATCAAAGAGGTTCCAGAAGAAACAGCCAAAGGAAGAAACAGCTTATGTCAAGATTTATTTCACAGCTGAAAGAAATACTATTTTAAATACCTGAATAAGGCTTTAAGTGGTAGTGATAGTTTAACCTGTCAACAGTTTTTAGCTGAAGTCATGGATGAGCATAAATAACAGCAGATTTTATTAATGGATCAACTGCATGCAGCCAGGGGGCTAGGTGGAGTTTAAGATGTGAGGGTCATGTCAAACTTTTTGGTACAGAAGGGATTAAAGCTGATGCTATTTTATGACCTTCTTATTTGTCAGTTAAGAGTCATTTGAAAGGTTATAGTGAGTGTCAAAACCTTAGCATGGACTTAATTTGCCACTCTAAATATCTAAACCTCAGCAAGTAACGAAACAGAGAGACCAGCAATCTGATTTTTTAAAATTAGTTCTCTTTATTTCTCCAAGAGAACGATGGGGTGTGAGAGATGACTGGTCATATGTTGCCCTTGACCAAGAATAAAATGCCAGGGATGTCAATGGGAGTTGGCTGCATGGGCTGAGAGCTGTTTATAGCCCTAGGACATCTGCATTTATGAAGCCTCTCAAGTGAGACAAATGGAAAAATAAACTCCTCCATTCTGAAAATTGCTTTTCTTTTTTACATGAGCAGAAAGTCAGTTTCTAATGTCTAAAAAAAGCTTCCTTCCTGAACAGAAACAAGGTAACCCTGAACTCTGAAGATTATCGGCGTGCAGATTCATCACAATTCCATTAGAAGTAACATATTGAAATTACAATCACACAGAAATAAGGAAAATGAAGGAAATTGTTTAATGATTTAATAAAGCATTAGAGAAAAGAGTACACCAGTTCACACTTAACTAAAAAGGTCTCCTATATTGAGAGAAAGTTTATCATTCTAGAAATAGAAAGTAACTTAGTGATTATCTGATGCAATTAGAAAGGTTTGCTCTATGAACTCAACATCAAATTCAGATTCACACCAAAGAAAATATAAAGCTTCAATTTACTGGATTTGATCAGAACTTATCTGAGTAGTTTCAGGGACACTATTAACCTTTCCTTCCCAGTTATATTGTATTCACTGCCATGGAATAGAAGATCATTTCATGTTCCTTTGGAGGACCTAAAGCCATTTTTTATTGTGCTTCCCTTCACTTTGTTTTTGTAGAGGATTTTTAGATCTTTATTTTCTTCTTCTAACATTTTTGACTCCATGCTAAACTAGCAAACAATACAGGTTTAGTCAAATTTAACCTATTAATGATTCTTCTTACAGATCTCCTTCTTAGTCTCTGGCTCTCATTGTACACAGAGGGGAGTAACTTTGCTGATAATATTACATTATGGTGCAGTGAAGTGATGTTTTCACACAGTTAAAAGATTAGAGAATGACAGCTTACCTCGTGACTTCTCAGCCTGACAGAATTTTGCAGCAGAGAAGATCTCTATAAGCGTGATGTCTAAAAAAACCTCCCCCCCCCCGATATTAATTTGATGCTTACAAAATCACGTAAAATGGAGAGTTACATAGTGGTACCACTGTTCTCTTCAGGATCACACAAAGAACAGGTCCTGTCTTGAGCACATTTCTCTATCACAGAGCAAAAGGGCAACTCACGTATCATTTTTATTTACTTGACTCCATTTTTTTCTGTGTCCTCACAGGCCCTTCCCCTCTAAGAAAAAATTCATGCACTGAGAAAGCACAGCAATCCAGAAACTCCTAAATTTAAATTCTCCAGCTTCTGAAGCTTGATTTAATCCCACACAGTCAGTAAAAATACACTCAACCAATTCAACCTGTTGCAGATCTGGCCAACAACCTAACTTAGGTTAGGTCACTTTATAAGTGGTTAAGGAGCATGTTTTTAGGGCAAGGGTAATTTCCAAATAATATAAGCTCTACCTTTGTTTCCAAATAATATAACCTCTATCTCCTGATTCTTTCAACTTTCAATGGGAAGAAAGCACTGCTTGATGTACAAGTTGCCTCCCAGACAGGTGCAGGAAGGGATCAGTATCATATGCTAACACAAAGCCTGAAAATAGAATAGAATAGAATAGAATAGAATAGAATAGAATAGAATAGAATAGAATAGAATAGTTTGGTTAGAAAGGACCTACAATGATGATCTGGTTCAACTGCCAAATTACTTTGGACTGACTCCAGTTGAGATCAGAATTACCTGGAGTTTCTACTGCATGAAAAGTTTGCCTGCCATCTGCTCTGAGCAGATGATACACTTTGATACAAACTGGATAATCTTCTCTAACAGGTGCCTAAATTCTTGGAATATATGAGAAATGTTAATGGTTCAGAAGCTTTTTCATCAGTACAGGTGTGCAGTATTGCCATGTCTTGTAAGGCTTGGGCTCTTCTCTTTTAGACAAGGTTACAGTCCCTCTGTCATCCTCCCATCCTTGAAGGTACCAAGGACTGTTTCTCCTTCCCCCAGGCTGAAGTTCCAGTGTCCACAGGCCCTATCAAGACTGACAACTCTTTCTGTTCTAGGAACAGGGTGTCTGTGGCTAAAGGGCAGAAAAGCAAAGTAGGGGGTAGGTGGTGGAATGCAGAGGGAAATCATAGAATCATAGAATGGTTTAGGTTGGAAGGGACCTTCAAGATCAGCAAGGTCCAACCCCCCTGCCATGGGCAGGGGCACCTCCCACTAGACCACGTTGCTCAAAGCCCCATCCAACCTGGCCTTGAGCACCTCCAGGAATGGAGGTAGGGAATAGGTAGAGAATTTCTGGAAGCAGGTGTTACATTTCTTATTTTGTGCTGTAAAACCACAATTAACATTGTCCCTCCCATTGCTATTTATGAATATGTTCACAGTCGCTATGTCATCATTTTGAAATTACAGCCATAGCAATTGTCTTCATGGCGTGGTTGAAGGACATAAGAGAGAGGGGAAGTGCCTGGGTGTGCAACATTATTGTGTTTTTACTACTCATGCAACTAGGTACAGGCAACTAGGTACAGGTTTTACTTGGATAATTATATGTTCAAATGAACAGCTTGTTGTCTGTGAATATGTTCTAATTAATGACCAAAGGAAATGATGGTCACATTGACCAATTCTGCTGCATTCTGTTATTTTAAAATTTACAGTCAGATTGTTGTCTACAAAAAGACAATTATGTCTATGACTTGATATGCTACTTTGTTATAAACTTATTTTTTTAATTACTTTTCTGATCTAAAACACAATTTCCCCAACGTACTCATGTGGTACATTCATCTACACATGGTATTTTTCAGCTCTGGGCCTAACTTCACTTACCACTTTTGATGATCTTTCTGTGGCTAACTTGTGCTGTATTTCATTTTAAATAGTTCACCAACTGCCAAACATTACCTGCCGGCTGAGAATAAAGGAGAGAGTTAAAATGTCTGGAATGAAACCTCATCATATGACTTCAACCTAGAGAGCTGAGGTGTCCTTAGGTAATGAATTATTACTGGGAAAAGGCTCAAGATAGCATTGCTTCTTAATACCATACTATATAGCTTTACTTCTGTGGCTAGTACAAGACAGCATTTTATATTTTGTTATCTCACTTCATACTAACTGTGGAGGGCAAGAGTAATCAGAGGTACAATGCATCCCATTACCACACTCGATGCAGTGAAGATTGATCAAATCTCTGCATAGTTTGGATATCTTAATTAAAATTCAGAAATAAATAGCCCTCAAGGAGATCCTTTCCATGGGCGGGCCTTATTACCAAGAAAAAAAAAACATCTATCACCTTTAGGCTAAACTATCAGAGATCAGGTTAAGGAAAGGGAACAGCTCCCAGTTCTCTCATTTCTTCAATCGGTTCCTAACAAAATGGAAAGATTTTCAAGAAGGAAAATGCAAAATTGAACTGTATGTGTTTGTACATATGTATCTAATACTTTTCTTCACTAGTTATTATTAATTTCTTATTATCTGATTGATGTTGTAACAAGACTTGAGATCTTTAAATAAATAAATCAGAAGGGAAAAACATTGAAACAACTTTTCCAATAACCTTTCACCATATTTCTGAACAAATTCACAAGAAGTCATGTAAAAAGTGTATCAATTAATGTACGTGAAATATGCACTGTTCTATTTGATACATCAGAATGAATTTACCATGTCTATGAGTAACTGTTTCTGTTGCTATTAAGAGTTACTATGCCTCTTCTAAAAAAAGAGTTTAATACATGACAAAACGTCTTTGTTTCTGCTAAACATGAAACAAAGTCAAAATACTATTTGGCACTATCGTAGACATCAATGAGTACAATCTGTGTGTGTGGGAACACAACTGACTTGAATGTTCTTGTACACTGTAGTTACAAATCGAAAATAGTTACAAATCAATTAAAAAAGACAGGGAGAACTGGTAATACACAGGTTAAGGAGCAAAAAGATACACTTCTAATTCCACTTATGTCACACATACAAACCTCCAGCACGTTGTGTAGAATTAGATCTACATATGTTACTTTTACGTACATCAGTTCATTATTAATCCATCCAAAATGCCAAAGTTAATGAGATTCTTCTGTTTACATACGTTTATATGTAAACAGAAGAAAGCTTGATTATGTTGCGGGACTTTATTCATAAATATGCAAAAGCATCATGGAGACTGGTAAAAGGAAATTTTTAGGGTTGTGTTGTTAGAACAATTTCGTGTTTAAAAATCATTCAGCCTATTTCTTATTTTGTAATTACCCTACATCTTTTGTTAGCTGAAGCAAAATTTGGAACAGTTGGAAGTTCTGAGGTAAATAACTGAAGTTACACCACTAGACTACAGAAGACTGTTTCTTTGCTTTCATGTGTGACCTTTTTTTATACAAGGCATACATATTTGCCAAGTTCCTGATACTATTCAAAATACTATTAATTTTTAATGAAAGCTAAAATTTCGCTTGAATTTCTGTAGTGGAAGATGTAACCTAAAGCTACATTAACATATCTTTCCAAAGACCAACATGAGTATTTTTTTCATCTCTGATTCATACATTATTTGAGAAAATGCTTTTATATGCAGTTAATTTACTTGGTTCAAGCAGTTAATTAGTGGGTAAGTTTAAATATTTTTCAGGCACAACCTGGTAGTGACATTTCAAAATCTATCACTTTAGGCTCATTTTCTTTTCAGAGAGTAACATTAGTCTCCTGGGTAACTCAATCAAGCAATATTTTTCTCAGCTTTGCTTAACCCTCGACACCAAATGCATTAGCACCTTATTTTGGAAGTCTTGACAGAGATTGCTAGAGGTTAAGGCTATAAATTCCTCTAAGACTGTTATTTCTAATACAACACTTTATGTACCAAAACCTTTAAAACATGCTTCATAACATACAGTGTATATAAAAAATTACCATTAAATTGTTAAGAAATTGTCTTTGCAAAGATTGATTTTATTACATTTTGTATAGGTTTTATGTGCTGATGCATACATTTTTTTTTCAGTTACACAACATGGAAATAATTCATCAGAAATGTGATACTGTGTTTTCATTATTCTTACTATGAACTTTGTGAAATAGAAATTACATTTTTATTTTGTATTTTAAAAGATTATTTGGAATAGAAACTAGCAGCAAATTTTCTTTTAAATAGTCTGTCCCAATACAATAAAAAACATATATTACTATCTACAGTGCTACGTCTAACACCCTACAAGCAATAACTTAGTTGTAACTATCTTAATAATATGCGTTTTCTATTGTATAGGGACAGATTATTTACAAGGAAAGTTACCATCAGTAGCATGTACAGAAATCATGCCCAACATAACATTCCATTGTCAGAAGGGAAATAGAAAATTATGAAAATGAATCTTCCATATCTCAACCTGTGTCTTTGATCTTTAGCATAAATTAGGCTTCTTTAAAATGTCTTATCTGTGGTTTAGGCACAACTTAATCTCAATATTTGTGCAAGTTTTTGTAGGACACAATGAAGACATTAAATTAATTCTCACACACTAGTACATTCAACAGAATAATTCATAGAATATATATTTGAAATTATTTCCAAAAAAAGACAATAATATAAAACTTAGCTTTTAAAGTTATTTATTAAATAAATTAAATAAATTGTGACGCATCATGTGCTCTGATTTTATATTAAAATTACTTTAAAATTCATTTCAAATTGTACAACAAGGATATCCTTGATAATTTCTGCATAAAGGGAATCAATTCAAAAGTATTTATTTATAAACATTGATTATCAGAATATCTACATGTCAGCTATGGAAGTTACAAATGAGTCTCAGATATTAAAAACGTGCTTTTCTAGATATTCATTAGATTGCATATAGTCTGTCCTCAACTGCCTAAAAGAAATTCAGAAACCAATCCAAGAGGAGGCGTGCAAACAGACTTGTCATACTACTCATGTTATTAAAGATAGGGATTTGCATTAAATACTTTGAGCTAAATTTTACCATGAGTTTTAAGGCATTTCCGTGACTTGAACATTGATAACATGATAAGCGAAAAAACTCCTTCAGAAATCTTGAATAGATAAAAAATGGAATTTGTGTACTTCATGCACCTAAGAGTAATCACATAATCTACACTCAATATAAGCATAGGCTCAGTATGAGTCAGCAGTGTGCCCTGGCAACCAGGAGGGCAAACCACATCCTGAGGTGCATTAAACACAGCATAAGCAGCCAGTCAAAAGAGGTGATTATCCCAGCTTCACCTTGAGTACTGTGTGCAGTTCTGGGCCCCACAATTTAAGAAGGATGTTAAGGTACTTGAACAAATCCAGAGGAGGGCAACAAAGCTGGTAAAGGGCTGAAAGTCACATCCTGCGAGGAGTGACTGAGGACTCTGGGTTTGTCTGGTTTGGAGAAAAGGAGACTGAGGAGGGGAAGTGGAGAGGGAGGTGTTGATCTCTCCGCTCCAGTATCCAGCAACAGGACATGCAGGAACGGTTCAAAGCTACATCAACGGAGGTTCAGACTTGGCATTGGGAAACCTTTCTCTACCAAGAGGATGGTCAAACAATGGAACAGCCTTCCGAGATAGGTAGTTGATGCCCCAAGCCTACCAGTGACTTAAAAAAAAGGACTTTGGACAATACCCTTAATAACATGCTCTAACTTTTGGTGAATGTGGAAGTGGTCAGGCAGTTGGACTATATGATCATTGTAGGTCCCTTCCAGCTGAACTATTCTACACATGTTCATTTTTATCAGATTCTCACCTTGTAAGCACTGAGAATGGCATCTGAGTATTACTGTGATTATATAAAACAAATACACAGCTGTCACTGAGAATTAAAATAAGAAATAAATATACACAAACAGGAAACAGAGGTATTTAGCTCAAGTTTGAAACCATGAATGAAGTTTAAAAGTCAACAAGCCAACACATAACTATTGTAACATGTGAAGCATACTGATTAACACAGTATAGCTTAACTATACCTATTCTAGCTGGTTGTGAATTTTATTTTATAAGTTACTTCCAAAGTTACTAACAATTTTTTTTCTTTCTTCTCTATATAATCCAATTTTATTTCTACTTCATGTTCCCCTCCCAGCTAATATCTCACTGATTGCTTTCTGTTGTCAGTCTATGAACACACTGATTTACAACTCTACGTCCCTCATCTTCTTTTGAAATTTTCTCTATCTCTATCACAGAAATTCAATTTCTTAAGAAAAGATTTAATCTTCTAGTGCTCCTTGCTTTTCTTTCCTTTTTTACTTACCACCACCACTACTAATCCATTCTCTGTCTTGGGTGCTTCTCCACATTTCTAAATGAGTAAACTTGTTTCTTTCTAAACCTTGGTACTTTCTGTAGGTAACATAGTTTTAAAAACAACTTTTATTTTTCAAATGTCTCATGTAATAGTGCTTTATCATCCCAAAAGACTCTCAGTCTGTTGGGAAGAAAGTGAGGTCACGCTACTTGAAATAGACCAAGCTGGAGTTGGGAAGACAGTATCAGATTCACTAGCAATAACCACAGGAAAATTTTTTCCAGTTGTTGCATCTAGTCAGGGACTTGTATTATAGGCCATGAGAATTACAAAAAAAACCAAACCAAAGCAAACCCAAACAAGACCAAAAAAAACGAAACCAAAAAAACAACAACAAAAAAAACCAGTCTCATATTGAACACACAGAAGCCTATGGCCAGCTGTGTACACCACTGAGAAACACATTAAAAGTAGTTTGGCCTTTCCCTCTGAATGAAGCACAAAGATAATGGACGGAAATTTTGCCAGACAGGAGAGAGTACTTCATTCTCCCTTCCATGAGGTCTTCTAGTTGGTGTGGTAGTTTTTTGGGTTTTTTTGTTCACAGTTTCTATACAATTCCTAAATGTTGACTTTAGAAGACAACCCCTCAAAACACATGAATGATCTATCTGGGTGATCCAGATGATCAGGGAATTAAGCAGGCATGGTGGGAGGCTGAGGTACTCCTGTCTGAATGCAAGAAGGGGAGCCTATGGGAAATGTACAGCAAGTGGAACGGGGTATAAGCTGCCCAGGAGGAGTAGAGAAATGGGCAATTGGGGACAGAATTAAGAAACTCAAAGTTCAGCTGAAGCAGAAACTGGTGAAGCATGAAGGAACTGGCAGATGAAGTTGTTAAGCCACTATCCATCATATATGAGAAGTCGTGGCAGTCTGGTGAGGTTCCTGCTGACTGGAAAAGGGGAAACATAACCCCTATTTTCAAAAAGAGAAAAAAGAAGGACCTCGGGAAGTACAGGCCAGTCAGTCTCACCTCTGTGCCAGGCAAGATCATGGAGCAGATCCTCCTGGAAATTCTACTAAGGCACGTGGAAACAGAGGAGGTGATTGGTTGCAGCCAACACGGCATCACCACAGGCAAGTCATGCCTGACAAATTTGGTGGCCTTCTACAAAGGGGTTACAGCAGTAGTGGACAAGGGAAGAGCAACTGATGTCATCGACTTGGACTCGTGCAAAGCTTTTGACACTGTCCCACATGATATCTGGGTCTGTAAACTGGAGAGACATGGATTCGACAGATGGACCACTTTGTGGATAAGGAACTGGCTGGATGGTCACACACAAAGAGTTGTGGTCAATGGCTCGATGAAGTGGAGATCAGTGACGAGTGGCATTTCTCAGGGGTCAGTACTGGGACCCATGCTGTTCAACATCTTTGT
>RSEF01000003.1:79056306-79070578 GCA_003993805.1 Himantopus leucocephalus | reverse complement strand
AAAGAAATGTTAAACATTTGTCCTAATTTCCATAGCATAAAACTACCTGAAATAAATATTGCACAATGATGACTATTTCTGTTGTACTATAACAAAATAGTAAGATTACTACCCATTTATCATAAAGATAATCCACTGCACTCAAACCAAGTTTAAATTTTCAGCATTTCCCCTACTCATTGGCTCAATCTTAATGTAGATATATTTTAATCAAAGGGTCTTACGTATTTCAGATGCAACAAATCCCATTCCACAGTCAGTTGTTCTACTGCAGTTTCAGATAAAAAGATAATTGATTTAACTGGTAACAGCATGACTAATCCATGCTGTTTTATAGAAAATTCATGAACCTCAGGAAATGAAGTTCAGATGTCCCTTGTCCTGGCATGTAAACAATTTCTAGGTTATCTTTCCCTATTGCTGTACTTCAGAATGTTGTTGGTTAAAACATGTATCTATGCATACACACACACAAATATATATATGTATACATATGTATATACACATACACATTTTACTAAATACATTCCCACTATCCCTTCAAATTATGAACATTTACTAGTTTCCCCTGCTTTTTTTCTAATTATGCGTGTATACACTTACAGCACTTTTGTGCCAGCGTAAAGCCTGTTTTGCTACTGAAGGTACATTCAGAAATAAACATATATGTTACTCCTGGGGACTTCCACAGCCTCCCGCTCCTGACGATACTTTTCATATTCTGCTACTTTCATGGAGGTGGTAGCTCATGAGATTTAGGAACAATAATAAATAAATAAAAAAATAACTATTTAAATACTATAAAGGTCAAATTATTTTGATATTATCTTAGGAGTACTATTTAAGAATGTAAGTTCCTACCCTCCCCAAAGACTGAAATGTTGTCTTTCAGAATGCATATATACATTTTAAGCAAAGGCTCATAACATGTAAAAGAAAAACTGCATGATGTTTGGATCTGCTCCATTTAGCACCAAATCATATCACTGAGAATTCACTGGACTTAGGGGGACAATTTTTGTATGAACAAGTAGCATACACAAAGATATGAAAATTATATAAGCACACCAAATAGAGCTTAGGATTGACTTTGGGCCATAATCAGCATTACAATTTCTTCAAGCAAGTACAAATTATGTCTCCTCCAAAGCATAGTACCAGAAGAGTTATGTGCTATAAAAGAAGCTTGGAGTAAAACACATCAGACAGATGCAAGTAACAAAAGGCACCAGAGAACCAGCAGCTCTTTTCAAAGCTGTACATGCCACAAGTGACTAGACTAGAACTAAAACCACTTCTTGCATAGTATGGCTACCCATGTCACTATTAGCGGTAATCACAGAATCATTTAGGTTGGAGATCATCTATTCCAACTCCCTGCTCAAAGCAGGATCACCTACGTCAGGTGGCCCAGGACTATGCAGTTAGGTTTTAAATATCTCCTAGGGTGGAGACTCCACAACCCCTCGGGGCAAGGTGTACCAGTGTTTGACCACCTCACAGTAAAAAGAATCTTTCCTGTGTTCAGATGAAATTTCATATATTTTAATTTGCGCCCACTGCCTTTGCTGCTGTCACTGAGCACCACTGAGGAGAGTCTGGCTCCCTCTTTGCTAATCATTCTCACATCAGGTATCTATATACACTTGTAAGATTTCCCCTGAGCCTCCTCTTCTCCAGCTCTCTCAGCCTCTCCTCACATGAAAGATGCTCCAGTCCCTAATTACATTAAGAAGCCAGAAGAAATGCCTGGAAATGACAGACAATGAACCATAACGATAAAATCATACTCTGACATCCTATGGAACACAGGATCACAGTCCATGAAACTTTCCTGAATATGTTTTTAATTCAAATTAAACACTATCTTTTAGACNGTTTTTAATTCAAATTAAACACTATCTTTTAGACTGATTTTTAAAATCGTCACCACATTCACCGGTTAATGCAATAGTATTTAAGTAGCAGTAGCCATCAGAAACCAGGGAAATTGTCATACTTTCAAGATATATTAATGTCATTAAGNCTGATTTTTAAAATCGTCACCACATTCACCGGTTAATGCAATAGGTATTTAAGTAGCAGTAGCCATCAGAAACCAGGGAAATTTTCATACTTTCAAGATATATTAATATCATTAAATTCAAAACAAACACTGCAAAATTTTCCTAGATCCTGACAGAGAGTTCACAAGAATAAAAAAGTGTCCATATACATATATTCATTACATATGAAAGCAATACCTCTGCTTAAAGCTATCACAGCACACAAGCTACAAAAATTACGATGGTTTTACTTTATTTGGAATGCTGCTTTTAAATCCCGATTAAACACTTCCCCGGCAGACTTTCAGACTTCATGTTTGCCAAGACACTGAAACTGTTATTTTTCTGACAGCTATTCACTTCTCAGAAATGTGAAAATTCTGGATAGGTCATAACAGCAAGTACTTTTCAACAAACAAACTTTCATTAGAGAAGAACCACTCTCCATCCAGAAGTCCAGAGCAGTTCCATTAAAAAAAAATTGCCGTGAAATCTACTAGTATATTAGTCTCCTGCTAATATGGTAACTTAGGCACTTCCTTGAAAAAAAACCCCAGCCAATAAAAAAAAATAATCAAAGAATAAAAAAACTCCATGTCTGTGTTTTTTTCGTTGTTGGTCTGGTTTGGTTTTTTTTTTGTTTTAAATCATCAGTCCTGCCATCTGCTCTCTTGAAGAATAGAGATCTATTTGAAAGCAAGAGGTTTTAGGGAAAATATTTAACTTCATGTATGACAGCTAAGAGCTAACATGCCTGAAGTAATTTCAACAAAAATCTTTTTAAGTCTATAGATACATTGCCACCAACATTATCTAAATTATTCTCTTGACAAGCTACACTGTACAAACAACTGCAGCAGTCATACCTTTTCTACAGATTTCTGAATTATTCAACCACTACTATTGTATTAAAAATACAACATTGAGAAATATTCTTTGGTGAAACATATCGGTTAAAACCAAAGACTTCTGCATGTATAGACCCAAAATCAATTTGATGGAAATGATGGGAAAGCACCATAGCTCCAAGGCTTTCACTGTTGTGAGTTAAAACACTGAAACAGCTTGGGGAATCTCCTCCCCTCACTGGGAGAATTGTTGTGTTCCTCAGCCTAGTTATAATATGACAAGAGTTTATAGACAGAATGATTATACCCTCTGGTGATTTGATTTGAGGAAATAGATAACAAAGTGTTTCAGAAAGATTTTTCCATAAAAGCAACTGTTTTTACAGCACAGCAAATGTACATAAATTTTGGCATCCAAATAGACACACAGGCAAGATTCTGATTTCAGTGACAGTATTGTAAAGTCAAAAACATCTGATGACAAGAGGATTATTCCAGATTATAGCAATGAAATGGAGATCAGAACACAACCTCCTCTTAGAGCTTTCTGATGCCATTTGTAAATTACACACAAAAATTACCTGGAAGCAATGCAGCTAGTAGGAAAACAGCAAAAGGAAAACTGGCGACAGTTGTGGTATTTCCTAATAACATCAGAAGTTAAAATTTTATGAGGATAGAAGGATTTGAGTTTAATTTTCTCACATTTCATCCCTATTAACAGTATCAAATAAAGAGGGTTTCTTTCATTTAAAATTAAAAAATAACTTAATGCTATACAAAGCTAAGAGCATGGAAGAGTGAAATAGAAACATCTCTACGAGTTTTAAAACACTTAAAATGTTGTTACCCTTAACAGCAAGGTTCCTATTGGATTACTACGTATTGACATCTCCACTACCACCATCTCCCTGACTTTTCTACATGGAACAATGAGGAAACTGATGTTTATATGCCACAGCCTATTCTACTGATTTGGGGTTTGGTTTTTTTTTTTTTTTTNTTTTTTTTTTTTTTTTTCAAGTCAGAGAACACTCATAATTTCTTACACTTGTATGCAACTAAAACAGACTCCTAGCTCTGCTGATGGCATATTGCTCCCTTAATTTATTCCCCTGGGAAACCACAGTGCACCTTTTTAAAAGGAAAGAGGAAAAAAAGTATCACTGTTACAGGCACACTGTCTCAAAAGCAACTGTAATCAAAGAGTTAATACAGAAAACCCTTTTCTAGTTGTTCAAGAATATAGACAATGCAAGAAAAAGGGAGAAATCCAACAAATAAGAAGGAAAGATAACAAGGGCAGTGTCAAAGGAATTACAAAAGTTCTGGCAACTGGTGAGAAAAAAGTTCCTCTACGAACACACCACAAAAACTGAAGCCCTTTTATGCAACCAATACAAAATATTTTATCTAAATTTTCCCAAATAAAAAGGTTATGGTATGATACGAAAGTACACACAAACTACTTTTTGAAAGTTGAATTCTTGCATGAATCGCCATTTCTGAACTAGTTGGCAGAATTTTAAAAGAACTGCGACATACCAAGAGAGATGTAATTTATTCTTTTCCTTCCATATTCTTGTTGCAGTTTTGAAAGAATATGTCACTACTAGCATTAAAAAAAAAAAAAAGATTTCTAAGCAGTAAGTTGTGTTGATGAGGGCATACATTCATCTCAAAAAAGGTTTGACTACTGCAGCTTGCCTAGACAGATAACTAGAAAATCTAGTAGGGATGGAGAGTACTGACAGAAAAGATCAGATCAAACCTGAAAAATGGTGACCATGAGGAAGAGATAGACATCAGACAAAAGGGATCAAAGTTCAGACCCTCCCATACCACACAGGCTTATGTGAATGATTGAGATATGGGTCAGGATAAAGACACAAAACTTCTAAAGGGCTGCATCTGGGCATTTCCATTCAGCAATCCTCAGGATTTAGATTAATGGAAAATTGAGACACTGGAAATTACAGAATCACAAAAAATGAAAAGCTGATGAAGAAGATAATTCTTGCTTTGCAAACAGTACTACAGATTTAACAGAGCTTTCACACGTACTTTGAAAAGGATACATGCTGCAGGTTACAACTGGACCAGACTATTTGTTTTGCTGCTATAGTAGCTATGGATATGCTAAACAGCCTTGTTTCTGATGTAGGCAAATTAGTGATGCCAAACTGGCAAGAGACATTCTTATGTAGCTTAAAGATACCTTTGCCAACAAGACAGGAAGTCTCCATCGAAGAACTATGAATGGCAGGGAGACAGTCTCATGCTTAGCAGTCCAGAAAGTTCCACAGGTGTCAAAAGCAAGGGGCAGAAGAATTAGAAACACAGGAAATTATCTCCTGCATAGTCTCAGATGACTCAGAAAAAATCCCCATCCTTTTCAGATTCAGTGAACAAAAGCAGAGGAGGAATATATGCACAGAGGTTTCCTTCATTATATTACGTTCAATGATAAGTAATTCCTATGAATGGCTAAATAAAATCTTCTTCTATATTTTGTTTCCTGCAAATGAAAAGTTCCTGTTTCACTTCTGTAGATTAATTTCCAACGTGATACAGAGGAAAGAAATGGTTTCTACCATTATTGTTGTTGTTATTATTATACAAAGCACACCTATTTATTCATATGAAAAGAAAAAAAACCTCCACTCTTATTTGATGTGTTCAGTTCCAATATTCTAACTGAAAGATTAAGTGGCAGGGTAATTCCAATTTTCCCGCTAGAATTCAGAAAAAAAATTTTGTTAGAATAAAATACAAAACACACACACATACACAAAATCTGTTTCCTGCTTTGTGAGACTTTACATTACTTGTTGCTCCCTGTTGTTCTGTGGACTCAAAAAACTATTACTCTTCAAAAATTTTAAAACTTCCACTACATTAGCAGTCACCATGTGATCTTGAGGTTAATGGAAACTGCAAGTCTGAGATGAATGGCCTATCAGATATAAAGTCAATCTTCTAGTCACGTAGGTCCTCTATCCCAAAAACCTTTTAAAAGCATTTAAAACTATTTGGCAATTTATAACTGAATCCTGTCATGGACAATCTCAGTCCCATTTCCATTACTGAAAGACCTGGGACATTCTTATCCTAGATAAGAGATCTGTGTCTCAAGGAGAGTACTGAAACTTGTGCTAATTAAAGTCAAACATGAAAATCAGACAAACTATAATTTGCCTAAAATATTTTCCGTGAAAGTTAATCTTTTAAATGTTACAGCGTATCAGAATTAGCATACGCTTCCCTCATCTTTGAAAATTCTCACTTTGAGGTTATATTTCTTAAAAATGAAAAACAATTTTAATCCTGAGTATAATTTTGATTAGAAGTTGAACTACTACCCTGTATTTCTCTTTAAATTGAAGACCAGTTGCCCCTAAGAACAAAAGCTTGCCTTCAGGTATGCTATCAAAATAAAGCAGACCACTGCATTCTTCTTCCACATTCGTACTATGAAATTCTATTGAGAAATAGCTATCCCCTAAACAGGACACAGCATAAGCACATTATTCGCTCCCCAGTCTTAATTATCGAAATGACTAAAACTACTTTGAGTTCTTTTCATTAAAAACTTTACAGATCTCTGCATGTGCTTTATACCAAGAAGTCTTTACATGTTCAGTCAATGACATAAATGTGCCTCCCTAAAGAACGAAAAATGAACATTTAACAAGTTGTTTTCTCAATTTAAATATTTCAGTTATTATGATCATTTAATGAGGTCAACAAACATAACAGCTGCAAAGTCACCAGGTAGATATAATTGGATTTCAAATATTGCAGTGATTAAGTACAAGAGGAAAAAAATGCTGTGAACCAGAAAGCTGGATTTCTTTGAGCTACATGCAGCTACACTGTGGCAGAACATCTCTACCTGAAATGCTTTTTGGATTTTTACTCTACAAAACTTAATACACAAACAAAAGCCACTCAATTTACAGTCAGCTGAGCACCACAATTTCGAGCCTAAATATTGTCTTCCTTTGCAAGCAAATTTAAACCTGTCTTTAAGAGAAGGGTAACAGTATTTCATATTATTATATACTTTTAAAGTACAGATATCTTTCAGTATTTTTATTTTTAAATACACCCTAATTAAGTCAGTACTATTTTATGCACACAAAGGCATCAGTTCTAACTGTTCACGCACAAACAAATATTTAAACTGTTAACGTAGAAGCCACTTCAGATAATATTTTCAAACCATTTACTTTAGCTCGCATATAACACATGACATAAACTCTTTCTTCCTAATAATACCTACCAAAAACCAAAAAACTAAGAGAGTGCTCTGAAAGGTAATTATAGTTCAAACTAGTAATAATTTTATCTCACCAAGTAAAAAATGAAAGAACAGCAAACAGAAGAATATTCCCAGAGGAATAACTATTGCTGTCATAATCTTTCTACACCTCAATTTTCTTCTCTGTTTTAGTTAATTTCACATCACTGTTAACCAAGAAGGCAGTACTGTTTTACAATATAGATGTTAAACAACTTTATCCTAAATTTTACAAGTGAAGGCTACAAACACAACCAGTCGTGGTTTTTTTTTTTTCCCCCTACAAGAACACAGCTATTTGGTTCTCCCAAATCTCAACTAAACCAGCACTACTCACAGAAGTTTTTCTACCTGGTCTGCTGTAGGAAAATAAAGGTAGGTGAAGGATGATGAAACTGTGTGGTGAAATCACCAATTTGGGGGAACAATGAAAGTTCAAGTATCAAAAGACAAGTAATACAACAGTTTTAAAAAATATTTGGGAAATATGTCTAATGACTTCTGATTGTAAAAACATTTTTGTGTGCACATTATCACCCACAACAAATCAAATATGATGCAATGAAAAAAGAAACATATACTCTCATGAAATCCCCTGAGATCCGTCTCTTTAACTAAGCCAAACAAAAACTGGAAACCTGCTCTTCGGTAGCATAATCTCTTCCATACTGACTGCATCCTTTAGTAAGACACTATGCACAGTGTAGCTGAGACTTTTGGCAGCCATATCTGGGTTTGTTTTTATTAAAAAAAAAAAAATAGTTATAAGTGAGCAGCTTTCACAGACTCCTATTGCTCAGAAGCGGTTCTCTTTTGCACAAAAAAAACACTGCGAGTTTTTTTTTCTTTTCTTTAAGTATTCAGAATTAGTTTCACTGGTTGAATCTTTACACAAATTAAAATCCTGACAGGTAAAAGCAGGTACTTTGTTAGATTACTTCCAGCTACAGGCAGATGCATCTATTCCCACAGTGGCTCGGCAGGTGCTTTTCAGCAGCTGGTGCCCTTTACTGGTTTGCCTTTGCAAGTGTTCCCATCAGATTTTCAACCATTTCAGAGGCAGCACTACACAATATACACACACTTGGCAGCTGTGTAGAAAATGAAATAGGCTTAACATTTTATTCAAATCAGATGCAGTCAATTTTACCTCATGTTAATATTAAAAGATGCATTTCCCTATTCATATTTACTATTTGCAGGAAAAGGAGTAATCAAAACCCCAAATAACTGTACAAATATGCAACTCTCCTATGACAGTATCTACTAAGTGTTTTTCAGCAACTTTTGCTTAGTATATCATACACAGCCCTGCTAGTTTAAGCAACAGACTAAAAGAAATGAAGTTCTCTATATTCACCAGTACAGATATTCTCAGTATTAGACTTTGACCCTTACTGTCAATTAATTGCTTATCTTCAAACTTATACTACCCAAGAAGGGATAACTCAGATTTTACAGAGCTCTTTTCAATAAAAAAGTTGTACATTACTAGTACTTAAAATAAACAGAGTATCTATTAATGAGAAGATCTGTTTAAGTTTCAATTACAACTTAACTAATGAAAGGACATCACAAGGGCTTTTTTCTTGCTGTATCTACATTTATCAGTGTTTTTCACATATGTTTTCATTAATATCAAGCCTTTGAAAATAAAAATGTGTGTAAAAACACAATCCAGACTGACACAAAAAAAGGCTTATTTATCAGTTTTTCATAGCATCCTCGCTGCCCTCAACATCTCTGGTGTCTTAAATGTGGCTTGCTCACACAACACAACCGTCAAACTTCTAAGGTGTTAAAAGACTCTTGTATGAGTATATAAACAGATAAGCCCATACTAAAAATAAATAAAGCTATAATGTATTATACAATATACTATCCTAATAGTGTTTAGAAACTGATGTTTAAAGCAAAAAAACAAAAGCCTTGATAATCTTAAAAAGAATAAAAGCACAAGACCACAAAACGTCTTCAACTAAACTGCACATGACACTACGACAAAAGCAACTTAAAGAACAAATAATCAGATCGTATTTTAAGCAGTCAACTTTAAGACACCACAGAACAGGGAAAGGCATTAGGTTATAGCTGAATAGCAAGAAGCCTACTGGCTGAAAAGAAAAAGAATTTTTCACCTTTGTGAAAAGTCACCTGAAAAATTTTGTATATGAGCTAAAACGGCACATACTGCAAAGGAAACCTTCATTCAGCCCGATTCTGAAGGAATCAAACTTGCCCAGTGTCAAACCAAAGCAAATAAGCCTCCTGTGAGCCTACCAAAAAACACGTTTATGACAGAGGTAGACAGAGAACACTATTTTGGAATAAGAACAAGGTTACATTGCAAGTTGTTGCATTGGTTGGTTTTTTAAATCTGTGAAACATTGTACAATCTGAAAATGTGGGTGCATGAATTTATCCAATAATCCCTGTAACCTGAAACTTTAAGAAAGCAACTGCATTCCTTCCCCATTCTTATGGGACAACAATCAAAGCCTGTTTTCATTACACTTCTCTGGTGAATGTTTTTGCAGTTTCAATAAAAATAATCTGCTTTTAAATGATCACATTACAGTGATTCAATTCACACCATCATAGCAAAAATAAAAGCCACATCATATGAATACACCAAGGAGGACGTAGTTTTAGCAAATACAGTCTTACATCTGATCAGCTCTATAATGCCTAACTCAAACTCCTGAGTGACGTGATGCATTTGCTTCCTTTACCTTCATTTATCCCATCCCAAAAGAGGTGAACTATGGCATTACTTCCACAATGGTGTATTGACACAGATTGTTTCAGTATGTATAGGCTGCTGCCTCAGTGAAAGCTGCTTTTGCTCTTCATAACATCTGACATCAGATCATACTTCAGTCCTTGTCTCTCTCCAATTATTCATCATCTTCCTCTCTTTTTTGCATCCTACATACATCTGTATAAAGGACACATATTGGCTTGACTATCTTTTTTGCATACAGAGCTTTTTTTCTATTTAAAAATAAAAAAAGCAAAAGTCTGGCAGGCTGGGGGAGGCAAAGAGGTGTATATATAAAACAGTGGTGATGGGTCTCGTCAAAAAGCATTTGTTACTTTAAAAATCAACTCTGCCTTAATCAGAAATATATATATACACCCCCCCCAAATACATGTTGTATACATGTGTTGTGTATATATAAAAAAATATATTTTACAAATATATTTTTTAAATAGCTGCAATTTATATATTATTGTCTTTTTTTATGTCTATGATAATCTTGGACTGAGAATAGAAGAAGCATCATGGATTAAGGCAAAGACTCCAGTCATGTCACACCTGCCTAATGCAGAGATGTTTCAGAGAAAATAGTTTCAATTGCTCATCTTGTGTTATGAGACAGGTCCTCTCAAAGACTGTAATAGTGTCAAACACATCTTTTTGCCGAGTCAAAAATCCCAGTTTTCAAATGCTAAGGGTGTACTACAATCCTCACTGCCAGATACCACTGCATTTCAAAGTGTTTTGAAAAATACCTGTACAAGTTACAAAATAACATGCTCTGGAGGAAACCAATGAAATGGCTACAAGATGAACATATCCAATACTGTGTTCAGCTCTTAAGAGGTAGCACACACCTGGGATGCGTATCTTGGGATAAGAAGTTGTACTATGGATTTTGTCAGAAAACAAAGTGTCAATCTCTATTTCTTGCTTTTTTTATTTTTAGAACAGCCTTGATATCACTATCCATGATGACGCTTCCCTTTCTTTTTGTGTTTTACTATTGCTACTTTAAAAAAGAAAATCTTTATCCTCAGTATACCTCTTCTGAGATAGCACATTCTTTTCTCTCATTTCAGCACTAGCATCAGCTCTTATTCTCATGTTATAGGAGAACTACTTTATATATTTTGATACAGACTTCAGAGATGCAAAAATACTCTCATTTCAGGAAAGAGTAGGTATATGCAGAACCATGTTTAAAACAACACTCTCAGATTACCAGACAAAATTATCCATTTGTAAAGTATTGCTTGATGACATATTTATTCTTTTATTATCTACCTACTTCATTCCTAACCTTCCTTTTTGGTGTTAGTTTTCAACTTCTCAAACTCATGGCTATTGGAGGGTAGCTGTAATCCTTGATCCTCCCAAGTTTTGCTCCTAAGAAGTCTGCTTCGCTGGAGCTGGGACATCCATGTACCATGTTAAATCAAGGAATTCAGACTTTGAATTAATTCTGGAATGAAACATGAAAGTTGTTCTGCAACATTCAAAGCCTCACTATCACTGCAGTCTATCAGTATTTCAATTACCATATCAAGTCTATTTGATATTACCGTATCAAGTCTTTTTCCTCTCTTTAAATTATTTAGATATGTTTTGTTTTAAAGGTGTTACCCAAAATAAATCAGGTTAATAATCTGGAATGCAATAAAATCAGTGATTCTGTTGAACAAAAGTGCAGCACCTTACTGGCAAAAGAACATTAGTATTTAAACTAATAGAAAGGTTTTATGAATCCAGAAAAATACTATGGTATCATTTGTTGTATTAAAAGCTATATCAATAAAGTGAGAATATTTTTCAAAATCGTTTTCAGAGATTCATCACAATGGGAAGATGTTTTCTATTGCTGAAAGGAAAAGAACTATTCAGCATTCAGGAAATCATATAATGGTATCTAAAAATTGGAAAGCCACAATCAATTGAGGCACATGTTTTAAAAATATTACATCCAATGAATTATATTCAGGTACAGCAAGTGTCTTCTTCCAACAGTGAATTAGTAGCCAGCAACGGAGCACATGATTGCATTTCTCCAACTTCAGAATACAAGTAAATTTTAAAGACCAGAATACTACTCTGCTTTACAGGTTGCATGTCATAGCAACAGATCTTTTTGATGAGAAGTTAATAAACTATTTCTAATAAGAAATAGGATTTTCTTAAGAGAAAAGATGATAATTTTACACCAGATGTACAATAAACTGCTGGTTTGGCATGAAGCACTTACTTTCATGTGCTTTCAGTCAAAGTTTACTCAGACAACTTAAAACAACGCACAAAAGCCTCAGCTGAGGGTAAGTTAGATATTCAAACAATTTGATGCAGGATTTGTAAGTTTTACATCTGGAATTCTAAAGTAATGATGAAGTACTCATTAACTCACATACTGAAGAAAATTAAGCCAGAATCTGTAGGCTTGAAGACTGACATCAGTGTAGAATCTTAACTCCAATATTCTCGTTAACCTGTTATTGCACATATTCTACCTTCTTTGGACCCCTGCTCATGAAATATGAAGACAGACTGTAACTCCTAACATACACTACTAGCTATTAAAAACACCGTATCATGACTTACATGGCTTTTTTCCTTGTCTTAAGTTGGGACTAATGATTATGGAACTTGTAAACTTTCCTCAGAGCAATTTACTAGTATACTTCATTGGATAAATGACAAAATTTCAATAAAACTAAAATTATATTTAAAAATTATTCAATTCAGTCCAACTGTCAATTGCTGTTTGGAAAACAGGCAACTGAAGTATACACTGAGATCAACTTTGGAATAAATGGTCCAACATTCTGGATGTGAAAAATGTACTATATGCAAAAACATCCATACTTCTATTTAGTAGAATATTACTTTGTACAATTCTAAAAGCAAGAAAACATTACAGGAAAAAGGGAATATTGATTTTGTAATAATTCCTTCGCATAATACCGAGAAAAAAAAAATCCTATTTAGACCATAAAGTAGTGCTAGTAGAAGGAAATGGAAATAACATGAAACAAAGAAATAAATCCTACCTTGAACACCCACTTTAGGTAAAAAGCTGAAGTCATTTTTCACCAATGGCAATTTGTTAGATAAAACCTGTTTTCATAGTCTTGAAGAGGAACTTTCCCTGACCTGAGCTTATGACTTTAAAGGTGCATTTATTTGGCAAAAAGGCTGGCACAAAAAAAAACTTATAGTAAGTACAAAAAATATATTTCGGTAATGGTCAAGCTGCATGTCAAGCGGCCAAAGCTAATAAATCTAAGCTTGCGCTTACTCCATTTTTTTAATTCTCGTTATTAAAACAACCTAGCTAGCATGCCGCTTTTGCAAGTAGTAGTACTTCAGACTAAACTGATGTGACCAACCAGCTACTTATAAGCCACGTGTACTTATACTGTGGTGAAAACACAGCTCTCCAAATAATAATAAATGCCAAGAAGAATAATTATCTATGTATCAAGTTGGGGGTAGGTTTTTCCGAGTTTGCGACTCCTTCTGAGGGATGCAGTGCACCCTTCTGCCATTGCACGCTAGAGATGTTCCCGAGCAGGAGCACAGCACCCTCCGTGCAAACCACTAGCTCCTGCTACCAACTCAATAGGGGTAGGAAATAAAGAATATGAGATTACACAGGTGGACTTAGACTGTGTCAGGAGGTGAAGTAGTTCAGATCATAGTGCAGAAAGGTAGGGGTGACAAAGCAGCAAGAGGAACACAGATAATAGGAGATCACTAATGTCAGCAGTTTATGACAGATGCTCTGTTATGCTTTTATGGCTGCTAAATTGTGAAAAGTCAGCCACTCCTGATCTCATGTTTGGAGTGCATAATGGGATTAGGTAGGAATGGTAGCTATAAAAATACAGATTTTTGTAAGTTTGTAANTTATGGCTGCTAAATTGTGAAAAGTCAGCCACTCCTGATCTCATAGTTGGAGCGCATAATAGGATTAGGTAGGAATGGTACGGATTTTTGTAAGTTTGTACNTTTAACCAATCATGAAGTTAAACACTTTAGAAAAGCTCTGATCTTTTGCAAAGAGGATTTAACTAAACTAAATACTTTCTTTGACAATACTAGCCATAAGAGTTCAGATAATATCATGCCAAACCTAGCTAAAATGTGTTACTTCTTCATTCTGGCATGCAGTGGAAGGTGCATCCTGATTACACTGCCAATCCTATAAATAAGAATCTTCTGTTAATGCCTGTGCTAGTTTAAGGAATTGCTGCTCCCTTTGGTGTTGGTTCATAGAAGTTTTGTCATTTTGCCGTATACTTGGACAAAAGAAACAAAAAAA
>RSEF01000003.1:79031280-79056296 GCA_003993805.1 Himantopus leucocephalus | reverse complement strand
GATCTTTAAGGTCCCTTCCAACACTAACCATTCTATGATTCTAAGTAAATGTGCTGGTTTGCTGCAGTTGATTTCAGGGCAGTCATTCTAGGTTATGGCTACTCTGGCATACAGCCTGATGGATCCTTTCCCTCAGGCTGTGAAAAAACTCCTCTGTAATTTTGTCAAACTCAGCTGGAAGCAAACAGCTTAAGTATATGCCACATAGTAACTAACAATTCACTTGTTTTGTTCTGTTTTGTTAACATTTTTTAATTAAAAAAAAAAATCAAGTCTTTTAAAAATTTGAAAAATGCTACTCAGCCATCTCTTCAGTGCAACACTCACGCTAGCTGAGGCCCTGACATCAAACCTCTCCCTTTTAATGTATTTACAACACCTCAGAATGTTTTTTCTTGCTCTTGTCCCTCTGAAATGCTACTCTGTTCTGCTGATAATTTTTCAAAAAATGAGTTATTCCAGGAGAATTGATCATGATTAAGTAGTGTTGAGATCTATCACTTGAGATCAATCACTTGCAGCATCATTTGGTTGAGGCTAAAGAGTATTACAAATGTCATAAACCAGCCCAGGTAAAGTAGTGTCAGGATTTCTGCATCCTTATTAAACCTTATTTGATCACTATGGAAACCTCTCATCATCAGCTATAACCAGAGAAGGTGAGATTTCATTATGACTTTTCTTAAAAAAAAGAAAGTGACAGCAAATGCCGTTATGACTGTAGAAGGCATTCTCAGAGTGGGAATTCCTTCCCAAAAGACGTCTGCTCCTGTGCCTCTACTGACATTGAACAAGCAGATGGGAATTGGTTTATTTGCTTGAGATTAGACAAACTTCCCTCAAAGGGAATGTCCTAACCATGAAGTTGTAGCCTGCTTTAGGTGGGCTTGGGTGTAAGGAGGAGAAAACGGAGCTTCAGAACCAGTAAGGTCAGAGGTAAAGAGAAAATGAGCACAGGCACCAAACCTGGTGGTTTCAGAACAACTTAGAGCTGGTGTATTTCTAAATCTCTTTAATACAAAATACGCTGACAGCCCCAGAAACGGATGCTGGAGTCTGAGGTTTCCCTTCCAATACAGGTCCCTAAACACCTGGCCACACATTTCTCTTTGGCCAAGGGCAGCTTTAACTGTTGCGTACAAGTGGAAGATCTCCAGTTGGAGTGACAGAATCAGCCGCTTCGTTGTCTCCTTTTTGTTCACATGGAAGTTTCCAGGTGTCTCTTCTGTGCACGTCCAGAAGTGTTTGATTCCTGAGCAAGCTGAGCAGTGCAGAACTTGTCTGGTGCCCTATTACCCCAGGGATATTTAGGGCACCATCCTGGAGTGCTGGTGGTGACCTGTTTGTTCCTGTTAATGGAAGGTCCTGTGAGGGAAATTCAAAGAAAATTAAATTCATCTGGGAGCTAAGGCACACTCTGGGAAGGGGAAGCAATAGATGGAGTTCCCTCAGACAGAGGGACCATGTTTTCCACTTCCTAGCAGGTGAGCACCTCTAAGAGTGTGCTAATGAGTAATAGCATCAGTATTTTAATGGCAGAGAATGGTCACTGAGCAAAACTCTTTGAATATTTCCAAAATGAGATCCTCAGGTATGATACACAGAAATATATCTAAAGGTACTGATCCTGGTTAGACAAGAGCCAAGCTGCTTGCCCTTAAGCGTAGAATAATGCTGGGCACATGATTTTAGGGGTGTGGGAACATAGTGTGAAAAGCAAAGGTGGTTCTATCAGTTCTGATAGAAAATGAATGTGTATTTTCAAGGTAATAATTTTGAGGGTAAATGTCTAGATTCTGCCTAAATCCTGCATTAGATCTCCCTATATCTCATTTTGGATTTGTGCTCTCAGCTCCATGTTTTCACAGGAATGTTGAAAAATAAATAAAGAAAGAAGACAGGAAAAAAGCCATAAAACCATCTGAATGATGGAGGAAGCTCTTTGCAGGGAGAGTGTTAAAGAGCTCTTTCTCTTTAGGTTATTCAAACAGTGTATGAAGAAGTGTGAAGTATGAAGATTAAGTTTGTAAATACCCTCATAGACAGAGAATACCAATTAGAGAAGGACGCTGGCAGTGTCACAGAAAGGTGGCAAAGACCAATTGCCAGAATCTGGGATCAGACACATGCAAATGACAGATTTGGTACACATTTTTGATACTGAAGGTCACTATTGATTGGACAATCAATGGAGAAAGTGTATTTTAAGTATCTTGATATCTGCATGTGAATGTTATTTACCTTTTGGAAAGATATGCTTACATTTTGTGAAGCACAAGGTACAGAACTAACTGGAAGTGATTAAGAACCCCATCTAATGGTCCATTCTAGTTTAAATTTTAAGAATCCAACATCTTCCCTGTATTTTCCTCATTCTGTACTGAAAAAAATCCAAAGACTTGCAAGACAGAGGATTAATAGTAGTGTAAATTCATTGGCAAAAGGCACGTATAGCAGTTTTTCACACTCATCAACTTGCTCTGAAGTAAATCTCTTTCCACTCTGACAGCATAATATTTAGTGAAGTGATATCCTGTCCCCAGTACCCCACTGATACCTCACTGAGTGTGGCTCTAGGGACTGGGAACTTAGAATTACCCTGAACGCAGCTCAGAACACTGTGAAAATAAGAAAAGGTTTTCCTCTGATTCATAGCAATATCTTGTATATTTTTATACATACATACAAATTGTGCAGTCGTGATGATGACACCTGCAGTGCAGATCTCAAATTCAGGTTTCCAGTCCTGAACAATGATAAATTTATATTGAGCAATGACAATCCAGCAGATCAAATTTAGTTAAATAAGTGGGAGCTGCAATAAACCTTTGAAAGCAGAATAACTATCCTCAATACTCATTCTGGACTTGGATATTAGAATCTAAATCCTGCGACTCTTACTCAGGACATTGGTGGAGACAGTTTGGGATATTAATAAAGCAGCTGGTTCCCAAGACATCTGCGAAGAAAAAGCCTCTGCAAAGCTGCTGCAAATGCTCCTAGGGTCTTGGCTGTCCACATGTGGCAGGTGGCTCCTTTCCTTTCTCCTCAACTGTTGGAAGTCCAATGCCAAAGTCTCAGTGCCAATGCCTGCCCCCACTTCTGCATGCCCTGCTCTCAGAGCCACTTTTGCTTGTTTGAATGACTCATGTCTTCCTAACACAAGACTGTCAGGTATCTTTGAGACCTCATTTATAAATCTATCCTCTCTTTCTCACTTTATTGATCGTATTTTGATGTATTAGTTGTTCTGGACTGGAGCTGAATCACTTGAACAAGTTAAGACCTGTCTTTCATTCATAAGCTCTGGGGTCAGTCCGCACACCACTGGTGTGTCTGTCACAGTGTTGTCTTGATAGCAAGGCTCCGTAATACACCTGTGGTGTATAGAGAAAAATTGATTCGTTTTCCAATACAGCTAACAGTCACTCCCAGCAGCATAACCCAGGAAGGCAGAAAGACTTTTTTACTGCTGTAAATCATGTCCATGTGGGGTTTTCGTCAGCTTGGTGGCATCAGTAGGCTACCTAGTCAAGCTGTGCAGTGGTGTCCCCGGAAGTCATGTACAATACCTGGTTCAGGGTGTCAGAAGTCTTTACTCTTAAAAAGATGGGGTTAATCTGTCCTGGCAAACTAAGGCATTCATTAAATGTCTTTGCCTCCTCTTTTTACAGCATCTCATTTGCCCAAGCTGAATGGTCAGGATGTAGGAGCAATTTTCCTGTGTTCAAATTGCACAAATTATCTTTGTTCCAGACTTGTAGTGTTACAGGGAAAGGATGCCCTGGTCATTTATCATCAAATGTCAAGTTGAAATACTCACATCTAACTGATTTACGACAATCTTGTTCTGCAGATTTGGCTATAGATTTCAGGAAACTCACAAAGCATGACAGCAAATGGACATCACAAAAAATGGATATGGCAGAAAATGGATATGGCAGAATGCGACAGCTAAAAAGCACGAGTGTATAATAACCTACACTTTCAGCTGGTGGGCTTTGACAGGGCGTTCTGATAACAGAAGGTAGCCCCAGAGCTGACCAGTTTTTTGGTGACTGGTCATTAAGGGGGATGAAATATAGTGGTATATGATCCAGTGTGCAGCATTCTTTGCAGCTGCAAGACAGGTGTCCCTTGAAGCTTAAGATGAACAGGGAAGTCTGAATGAGGTTTTTCTATATAGTGCATATCCCACTGCCAATAAATATTCTTTTCCTTTTAAATATCTTACAGGTTTATCATAACAATCTGCTCAAATCTAAATGTTCATTTCAAACAGTCATTGAAATCATTACCAGTCTTTTCCAATATTTACTTTCCCATATTTTTTAGGAACACTGAGGTAAGTCTTCTGATCCTCCACAGTGCCGATTACCTATTATTCTGACAACACTTGTTCCATCTGTCGCTGAACACAGTTTGCTTTTCATGAGGTCTGAATTAGCATTAGGGTTTCTTTTCACTTCACCAGCTTACACTTTTCAACTGGTTGCGTATATTAGCACAAATTATATTTTTAAAGTGTCTTTCTTTGGGTAATTTGCTTTACCTCATAAATCTGTAATGCTGCACCTCATTTGCCCCATGGTACCAATAGCTCAGCTCCCTTCACAGAAGTCTAGATGCTGTGCCTGACCAGCACCACCTGCCAAAGGAGGGAACCCTGCAGAATCTGCGAGCTCTGAAGCACATTGAGCAGCTCCACTGAAGTCGTATGTGTAACAGTAAACATATGCTTAAATTCTTTTTTGGAACTGCCCCAGAAAGTTCAGTGCTTTGGAAGACCAAGTCCAGAGTCCTTCAGTTTACACCACGCAAGTGAAGGGGAACAGCTGTGGGGTAGCAGAACGCACAAGCAGCTTCGGTCTTGGCTCCTGGAGGCACTTTGCACTTTCTGTGGGGATCTTAGGTGGAAGAGGGAGGGAGGGCAAGCCTTCTCCTTAACCTGGCTGCCAGGAACACAGAACCAGAGGTACCACTGCCATTGCCACCTCTGCAGTCATAAGAAGGGACTCTTAACTGTGACCTGTCCCTTAAAATGACCTCCTTCACTATACAAATCTTAGTCTATGCATAGCTAACATCATAATCATAAATAATAATTACTAATAGTGTAAATCATCAGCTATTAAAAATCAAGCTATTTTTACTTAGGTAACCACTTTAAAAGTGTCTGCCTATTTCTAGGTGTCCAGGTAAAAAGGATTGACATGTGCTTTTTCTCCTGTTGCACTTCCATGCACCTAACTTCATCCAAACGTGTAAGAATATACTAAAGAAAAATTTTGAATATAATTCTAAATTTGTATTTAATTTAATCCATTTTGTCAATTAAAAACAATTATTTTATGCTAGACAGTACAGGAGTTAATCTGAACCACTGGAAGTTGTATTGGGTAAACTCTTCCAAGCTATTTACTTGGTNTTTGTATTTAATTTAATCCATTTTGTCAATTAAAAACAATTATTGTATGCTAGACAGTACAGGAGTTAATCTGAACCACTGGATGTTGTATTGGGTAAACTCTTCCAAGCTATTTACTTGGACTTTTTTATGGGCATGCTGAAATGCATTTCACAAAGTGACATGCAATGTTATAAGATCGGTTTTCCCAAGCTTAATTCCAATCCTAGCCTTCAAAAATCAAATTTTTCAAGCAGATAAGAACTCAGTTTTTGTTTTGTGAACTAGATTTTTTCAGGACCCAAAATTTGCTTAAAAAAAATTTGAATCACCATAGCCATTTTATGATTATAACTGCATATTTAGTATAAATTCTCTTCTCTTCTCTTCTCTTCTCTTCTCTTCTCTTCTCTTCTCTTCTCTTCTCTTCGCTTCGCTTCGCTTCGCTTCGCTTCGCCTCGCTTCGCCTCGCTTCTCTCCGCTCCGCTCTGCTCTTCTTCTGATTTCAGTGTCATCAAGACAACATTTGAATGCTAGGGGTGCAGTAAATGACATATTTAGTACATATGGACAGTCTATATATGTTCTACTCATAAGTAGACATATTAGGTGTGATTCATCTAATCAAATGCTGCATTTGTGATGCATGTGTCTAATCTGCACAGGACCTTGGACTCCTTTCATAATCGGTGGAAGAACAGTAAATGGGTAGGATTCATCTCATTCTAATATGGATGTCTATAATAAATCATATGAATTGCCCGAGTCATAGATTTTTCCCTCCTTAGCTCTAAAGGTTAGCAGAAGGATGGCAAAACCTTATTGCCTATTTCACCACAAATCTTCTACTGTAGTATACTAAATTACACGTTGGCAAGGCATGAAATAACAAATGGTGGCTTGGTTCAAAGTGCAGTGCTGCTTTTCTATACTAGTAAAAGTGATAGGAGCAAACTTATTCCCCAGTGTATGGACTTTCAGCAGTAGCTTGAATAGACCTTTCAATATAAATAGGATCATTCATGCAATACAGTATGAATTGACTTATAGCCGGCTATTGTATCAGGTTACTCATAAAATATTGCTGAGCTGCAGTCGAGAATAAGCTACATACTTGCACTCATTATTGCTGGTTTAGGCACCCTTTTATGGGAGATGACAGCCTTGTTCAATTCTGCTGTGTAATGGTGGTCACAAACTAAGAATGGCTATCCTGTACTCCCAGGGGCATTGAATTAGAAATTCAGGTCTTCCTGGGGGAAATTAAGTGGTTAAACAGTATTTAAACATAAAGTAGAAGAGGCAGACTGCCTTGCTTTTTCACTTGAGCCCATCACAACAGATCTTCTACCTGCTTGAAGACTGGGATTGCACCAAGGTTTTTCACAGGTTTACTGAGTGCTCATGACCAAACTGTTCATTATTGTTGCTTGCAGCTTGTGCTTGCAGAAAATTTCATTACAACTTGTTTCTTTTCCAAGAAACAGATGGTATTTTTCAACAGAAAATAATTATTAAAATTCTTGGAACTTGTTCTAGTAAAACAGAACAGTTCTTCAAGCTACAGGAACTTTCCACTTTATTGTAGTTTTGCGCTGACTCACTGAAAATACTCTAGTTTTTGAAATGGTTTCATTCATGTTGATTTTTGGAGAAAATGGCTGATAACTTGGAGCAGGGTGTGCACCATAAGCTTTGCCCATGTCAAGGATCCTCCACTGCAGAAGATGAATGCTCAGAAACTTTTTATAAAAGTGCCTCTTAAGATGGATAAGCTGGGGGCTAAAGTCACAACACCTAGATCTGCAATGAATTTCTAAAAATGTATTGTGCTGCTTTTCTGTTTATTTAGATGCAGCTCTGTTAAGTGGCTAGTTGTCTTACTAAAGGTGAATTAATGTACTGCCACAGTGCTTTATTTAGAAAAGTTTCTATTTCAGAATTCACTAATGAAATATTGAAACTAAGGGAAAGGTTTAATAGGACATTTTCATTTGTGCTGGAAGTAATTGGGTAAATTAACAAAGTTATCCTATGCTGTAAAAATACAGCGAAAAGGAGGAGTTCCTGCTAGAATAGAAAAGTCATATGAATTTTGCCCAACATGCTTTATCAAAGACCTGGTTGTTAAAGTAGTGCGGAGGGCCAAAAGGCACAGTAAATATGGCCGGTGAGCACAGTCCGTGCTGCTACAGCCGGACTACAGCTGGTACTGATGTTAGTTACCTCTACTTGTAGTGCAAGTCAAAGTACAGGCAAATTCTAGTGAATGTGGTATTCACAAGGATGTGTGAGGAAATGCCAAGCAATGTGTACATTTTTTCAAAAATTTGATTACAGTTCAGCAATTAATTTTTTCTCCTCTAAAATCAGATGGAAAAATTGCAAGGTTAAATATTTCATTGCTGCAATTGTAGATTTATAAGGATTAGGCCTTACAGCCCAAATCCTTACAGGTTTCTTGTACAGCAGAATCCTGAATGAGACATAATTGGAAAAAAATTAATGTATTTCTCTTTCTGCTCATATAGTTCTACTTCCAAAGCAGTAATATCACTATTTCCGTAGTTAAATTGCTTTTTTCATCCACAGAATTCTGAAGGTGTAGAAAGCAGTGCTGAAAAAGCCAGGCCCTCCCCTCCTCTCATTTTTCTTTTTTGCCACTAATGCTTACTGGACTTTCAGACTATACATACAAACTTTAGAGAAAATGGCTTATGTCCCAGGAATGCAAACTGTTAGTTCTCTCTCCAGCTAAAGGCAAGGATTTAATTTAATTTTTTTTTTGTTTGTGAGACTTTAGCCCAATTTATTTAAATAGAGCAGATTATGAGACTATTCAAGTTCCTTTTGTTTTCTTTTGCTGCTGGTCTAATGAATGGCAGCAGTTAAAAGCACCACCAACGAAAAAAAATGGAAAAAATCCTCCTCAAGTTTAAATGAATACATTTGTTATTAATTATTTTCTCTCTGTATTTTCCCTCTTCCTTATTGAAAATACTTTCAAGAAGATGGTGTTCTGGTTCTTCAAATACTGCATTTTCCTTCTTATTTTGTCTTATCTGCTCTCTCCTATCCTCTGCCATGATTTCTGAATCACAGAAGAGGGAGAGGGAGAGGGAGATAGATTTGAGGGGCTGAAACTAAAAAGGAGAGGGCTGAACTGGATGATAAAGCGTTTCTCTGCTCCCTTCCCAGATCCCAGGGAACGGTGCCAGCCCCCAGCTCCTTCCCAGAGCCCAGAGCTGCCAAATGCCGGCGCTTCTGCCCACCTCAGTGTTCCCAGGCCAGAAATCCTTTGCCAGTCCTTGGTGGCTGGAAGAGGCCTTGAGAAGGCTGCCCAGACAGGTTGTGGAGTCTCCCACCCTGGAGACAGTCAAAATCTGCCTGGACGCCATCCTGTGCAATCTGCTGTAGGTGACCCTGCTCTGGCAGGGGGATTGGACCAGATGATCTCCAGAGGTCCCTTCCAACCCTGACCATTCTGTGATTCTGTGACACTTAATATTGTTGATTCTCACTTGTGCTCCTCTCCCTACCCTTCAGTAACATTGTTTTTAACTTCTTGACAATGGGCTCTATTTCAAAATCTTTCTCTAAGGTGTTTGTACATGAAGGAATTAGGAAATCCAGGCTCACAAGCAAGACTTCCATTTTGAGCCCGCATCTTAAGGCAGACAAATGGCTCGAAATCTGGTCAGGTGCATCTTTGCTCAAATGTCTGCTTTATCCAACTAATTTGCTGAAGTGATGAGCACAAGTTTAAGTGTTCCCATTGTTCCCGCTTAACTTGTAGCTCCGGAGCTGGCCAAAGGCCCTCCAAATCTCAAACCACGCAGGAGACAAAGCAGTACATCATATCACAAAGTGAAGATACAGCTTTATTTTCTTCAAGGGGTGATTTACAAAAAGATAAGGAAATAGCTCTGATATTCTCATTTCTCTACAGGAGAGCAGAAGATAGGCCTGCCAAAGTATTCAAAGCTACTCCTAAATCCAGATGAATTAAATAGTCAAAAGCGGGTGCGTAAGTATTCTGCTGAATCAGAGCTGCAATTCGGTATATTTAGAACAGACAATATTTGTAGTATACAAAGATCTATTTTTCTAAAATGGCTACGCCCACGGAAAGGTAAAGGACATTTCTACACAGTTTGTAACATGATTTATTAACCACTGAGAATATCCCCCAGCAGTTTGTTGCACTGTGCAAGAAAACAAGGAAGTGCAGAGACATTGTTATACAAATCCCATGTGGAAAGAATTCTTTAAAATGAAAACCTCATTGAACTAAAATGTCAGAAATACTTATGATAAAAGGAAGGAACCATTACTTTTGTCTTAAAGACCTTATTAAAAATACTTTTATTAAAGCCTTTAGTATTTTTAACTTTTCAGTACAAATGGCCTAAACGAAACACTAGCTAGCCTTTCTATCCCTCCTGTTACATAGAGCGTTGCATGAAAAAGACATATGGATGAAGTTTAAAGCTTGAGCTGAGCCTGAAGCTCTTGGCCCAATCAGTTCTTACAGCTATGGTGTTACTTTCAAAGGTGCTTCTTTTCAGTTTGTAGGGTAAGACACCCAGTTAAGAAATATATTTTATTTTCTCATGTCTAACCAAACAGAGAAAAAGTTACTATTCTTTTATTTAGCACCAAGAACAGGCCTGGGTCATTGTTAGCTACATGGTAAAGACGCAGTCAATCTGCATAAGGACAAAACTAGAGCTTCGTTCAGTATCAGAGGTCTTTCTGGTGTACATCCTACAGGTCTTGGGGATTAATTCCAACATCCTTTGGAATAGGAAAATACAATGGTAACTAATGGTCCCCTCAACTTCATCCCCTTCCCTGGAACAATGGAGAAGGTAGCCACCTAAGACAGTGTGGTATGGTCCATGTTAGAAGGCATCCTCTATCTATCTATCTATCTCGTGAGATAGTTCATACTTGGACACAGTCTTTTGTGTCTTTGCACACACAGAGTGTGTGCAAAGACCTTGTGGCACTGCAGTATGTACAGCACTGCAGTATGTATGCACTGCAGTATGTACAGCAGCAAACAGCATGTCAACAAAATGACTGGCCAGTTCCTCCTGGGTGGGAAGGCAAGAAAGCATTGATAATTAGAAAAAAGAAAAAAAAGGAACAAAACACACAAAAAATAATTATTTTATGAAACTCACAACCTTTTCGGAACAAACAAACCATTTAAGAAAACTCATCCAGCGTGTTAGTTCCTTTTATTTTTCCGGTTTTGACAGTGATGCCATAGAAACTAATTTTCTGTTCCACACAGTCCTGCAAAACTGAAGGTGAAAGATTAAAAAGTCTGATTCAATACATAATGCGGTTGCAACCTAAGCAATTTGAATGTTGACGTCCAGGTGCTGGACCTGTGGTAACAGATCCTTGGACCTGTGGACTCCCTCAAGCACAAATAAAAAGTCCTTTCGCAGCTTAGGTATTTCTGCTAAAAGTCTAGAAATAGACTTTCCTTTTTTTCTGCTTCTTTCAAGGACTCTGAAGACTCTAAGACAGGTTTTCATAACTTCTCTTAGGATCGAAGGAGAAATGGGAGCGTACATTAGCAGAAGTTACTCTGAAGCTCTGTCTGCCAAGCAGCTCTGAAGTCTAATGTTTAAAATAACAGTAATGTATGTGCAAGACTGGTTAAATGATTGTGGTGACTGTCATTACTATTTGATCAACACTACATCACACATAGTTTAACTGAATTACTGAACAGTGAACACACTTTTAGCTTTATGCTTAACTGTGTGGAAAATTTCCCGGCAAATATTCAAATGTGCAAATGTGTTGTATGCACAAACAAACATGAAATCACTGCATTAGTGAGACTGCTGATGATTTGGATGGTGCTGTTTCCCTTTGAAGAGCTGCCCAGGTGATGCTGACTTTCTTTCAAGGTAGGAGGCAGCTGACAGACAACACAAGGGACAGAAGACACTACTGCTCTACAGCAACACTGCCAAGAAAGGGGATCCTGTCCCAAACACATACCTGGGTATAAACTCAGCTCTTTGAAATCCAGCTCCAGGAAATATTTCTGAAGACAAGAATAGCCTTCTTATTGTAATCCTCAGCCAGATTACCTCTGGAGTGCCAATTATGCCTGCGACTCTTGCCAAACACTTACCTGCTAGGAACCGCACACAGACCTTTAAATTGAGTATGACCTGCAAATTCATCTCCAGATGGTAGTGGCATTTGGATAGAAGGTTTGAGGCCCAGTATGGCAAATCACAGCCACATTCCTACACTGACTTCTGTGAGACTATCTACATGCTTAAAATGCAAGAAGTCTGTTATGTGTTTTTACTGGATAGGGAATGCTGCATATATCATACCGTTACCGACTCCTCAGCTATCCAATTTCACTTAGGCATCCAGTTTGCTCATGCAGGCAGTGTTTTAGACTGGATGATGGGATTACAGTAGTCATCACAATGTATGTAACAGGTGATATGTTATTAAATCCCAAAGGTTTAACATTTAATTTTGTGGAAGCAGTTTCAGATCCACAGTGCCCTGGAGTACAGTCAGGGTTGGCTTCCTGATGGTTTGGAAGCTCTCAGCTGGAACGCTCTGATTTAATGACTGAATATTTTACCCCTCAACCTATTACCATAAGTTGAAATACAATAAAAGCTTGAAATGTTGAACTGGATGATGGTTGCAGCACAGTGTTAATAGTCCTGATCAAAAATGCTGCATTTTAAACAAGCGTTACATGCGAAATAAATAATAAAAAAAGTTATCTGAAGGTATGACCGTACCCCTTATCTGTACACAGATACTAGTCACCAGATTGCAAGTAACTTGAAAGAAACTTTTTGAAATAATAGTTTTTGTCTAGCTTATAGTTACATGTGATGGTGCAGTGGCAAAACTACACAGAAAAGTCATATCATCAGCAGGGAATGGACTCAATGTTCCAGTTTGATTCCAGCAATACTTTACCTTTACGTGGCCTTCTATAGCTTTTCCCTAGAGGAAAGTTTTTCCCTAATCTGTCGCTCGCCCAGTGGCTGATTCTGCCCAAACCATGACACTATAACAACATTCTTCCTTCAGATCCAGATTTTCTTCATCAGTACTATTTCAACTGAAAGACATACGAAATCACCTACTTTATAGATTTTAGAGCTATTTAAAATTCAATAGGATTGCAATATCTTCTTTTTTTTCTCCATATCTATAGGCTGGTTTTATTTTCCAATGAACTGCTCATTCTAGTTACGGGGAAAACAACATAATCAAGATCAGATGCTCCAAAACATTAAAGAAAAAGAATTATTTCTATCATATTCCTCTATGAACTTTAATTAACATAGAGAATTTAGTAAGTAATAAATAAAAATTTGGAATATTTACACAAATTTCTTTGAAATAAATCAATTTTATTTTCAGATACAGAGAATTAAAGTCATATGGAGAAAGTGAGAAAAGTGCCAAACTGTAAACTATTTTATTAGTGTCCCACACAAAAGGACATTCAATGTCCTGTTGACCTTGCTGTTGTTTGGATAATTTCATGAAGTTGTGTTTCTGTGGTTCTGTTTCACTGCTATGAGCTCAGAAGCATAGAAACTTTAAAAGTGGAGGTGTGACAGGCAAAAGAGAAAAGCACCAAGCCTATTAAAAAGGACTATTTTACCGTTGTTATAAGTGTTAAATACCGCATCCTGAGTTACTGAGTAATCGATGTAACTCATTGAACAGCTAAACAAGTTTGAGAAAAATCTCCTTTTGGGGGGAGAACTTGCACATAGTGATCTGCTTTGATTCAAAAGGCCAGGCAAGGGGAAAAAAAAAGGAAAAAAAAGAAAAAGACCCAAAACCTGTAAAGTCAGAGTTGTAACTCAGAAGCAAAGGTGACACATGCAGGCACAAACTGGAACAGTGAGCTAACAAGCTTGCACTAGCAAGGCCTTAATTTGGTAATACTTGATAAGCTACCTTGTGTGCAGACTGCTAATTAATGAATGAATTAATTATTTTTTAATGACAAGGCCTGTAGGTAGAGATAAGACTTTTAATAGACTAATTCATACAGCTTGGAAAAGTAGATAACCTTTTCAGATCTAAACAAACTGATCAGTTGATATCTTATCATTTTGCATCTGTCCTATACAGTTTAATGACAGTATTTCCTGCACTCGTAAAGTTTGAGTATTCCCTTAGACTACTATGGTTACAATAACACCATCACAAATGTTTTATGGTGCATTTTCCATCTAAAGCTTTGGCTTTACCCTCTGAATAGTGATTTCAAACCCCTTAAACTCCTTTTTCTGTATGTATGAGTCGCTACGGTGCTGACAGATGTACATGATGGCAGAAGACAGGGCAGTACCTCAATCCGCAATCTGAGGGTGTGCAGCCCAGCCTTCCCCCGGTGAAAGAAGTTTTCTTCTTTCCTGTGTCATGGGTCCTGCAGTGGGTTGGTAGATCATGGAGTGGGATCACAAAGCGTGACCCCCACAGTGCTGCAAATAAATGAATAAAAAGCCCCAATTGGGCTAGGACAAGACAGGACCTAACTGCAAATGTGAGAAGGTGTATCCTAAGTGTTTCAGATTCACCAGGTCTCTGAGTAACAAATACTGTAGCCATAAAGCCTCTGGTCCTGGTGAAACATTATCTTCACCCAATAAAGTGATAAGTGAAGTCCTGAGAAAAGACAAAGTGGTCTGAGAAGAGAACATGATGCAGATAAACCCACAGTGTGGTTGACACCAAAACTGTGAACATCTCTCAAGAACATTAGATTTTTCAATAGTGTTTTTTTTTTTTTCCACCAATTTTCTGTATTACCTTTAAAGGTGCTAATAATACTGCTTGATTACATCTTCCTACTAGAGATCTTATGGATTAAGTGTTGACAACAAGCAGACATTCTTCCACCCTTCTTGAAAACAGTGAGAGTGCATCCTGGACAAGCACCAAGCTCCCCTTGGCACTGGTAGTGAGATTAACACTGAGCTCTTTCAGGACTGAACACCCTTCTCAGGTCTGTCTTGGAAGCATGGATTTTGAAAAAAGAGAAGCAAAGACATGTCCCCAAAACATGGAGCTCTTTTCAAAACTTAGGTTTAATAATTTCCGATGATGCACACTGTGAATTCACTTCTTTGTTTGCAAGGACACGTACAAAGGTTAATTCAAAAGTAGTTTTCCTCCAATAGGGCCTTTTATGTCTCTCCCCTGCCTTTAATAGCTGCAGAAGCGAGTGCCAGATGAGACAGCTGTAGATAGGATAAAAATCGATAGTTGCTCCCTTCTGAGTCATCAGTAACTAAGTCTCTTTTGGTCATTAACTTACAGTTTCCATGACTTCACACACAGTGTCAGATCCCAAATGGCTGCCACTGTCCTTCTTTCTTCTTACTACCAGAGGACTACAGTTTTTTAAAATCCACTTTTATCTCCATACATTTGGTTCATCTATGTACAAAATCATGATTAAAGAAAGCAATGACACAGTAACGAAGAATATTTTTGCAGAGAATCCCTTGCCTAGGAGTTCTAACCTTTCAAACAGTGGTGCAGATCCTCTTCTTAAATCAGCTTAATTCTGGTGCAATTCCAGCAACAAGGCCACTTCTGAGTTACAGTTTCACAAAGGAAGTGAAATCAGGCCTATCTATTGCAACCGATAAAAAGTACATGTAGATAATACATTTTTCTTGGGAGAAGACCGTCCTTTCAAAAACTTGACTTGAGGGTGTTTTGGATGATGTTGGCACCCTGTTCTGCCATCCTGGCTTCCTTGTTTGTGCAGTGCTGGAGACGCTTCTGGAAGTTCCCACTAAGCAAGATGTAGAGAAAGGGATTTATGCTGCTGCTGGCATAGCTGAAGCAGATGGAGACATAGTAGCTCACGTAGAAGGTCAGGCTGGGATGAGAAACCTGAAGATTCATGAGCTGGATGACATGGAACGGTGCAGCGCTTACCACAAACACGCTGACCAGAGCAAGCACCATCTTAGTGAGCCGCATGACTCTTTGCCTGGGGATGCTGGTGGTGTAACTGCAAAACAAGGAAGGATCCGTAGTGTGGAAAGTCAAGGTGGGAAAATGATGGCATGGATTGAGTGTACTAATGAATGGCAGTTATCGGAGACCAATTTCATCTGCAGTGCAAGGAAAGGCCAGCTCTCAGCAGCTACATTTTTTTGTTGTTTGCGCATTATTGTTTCTTCTGCTTAGGCTGATTTTGATCCTATGCTACACACATACTGGAGCCACTGAGAATTGTTTACGTATATTTGATGAAATACTGACAACTGTTTTCATTAAAAATGCTTCCTCTTTTTCAACATGGGAGCTATATAGCTTTGCATCCTTTTTCGTCTATGACTACATTTTTTTGCTAGCAACTGGAAGAGAAATATCCAGTTAAAGCATGACTATTATGAGATTAAAGGAGACTTAGAGAAAAGAAGCAAATGATTCTCCCACCTGAGTAATTAAAAACATACTAAAATGGAAATCGATTTCCTTTTTCATAGAAAGTTGGTACAAGATGAAATCCAAAGCACGTAGTTCTGGAACTAAAACACTCTGACCAGGAGCTGCTCTCATGGAAACTGGGAAATTGTATTTCATCTGTTTCCTGTGTCAATTTTCTTTTATTGCCTAGAATCCCCCAGGCTGTGAAGAGTGGCTAGGGATCCTTGTAGGGCCTGGTGTCACCAGCCCTGCAGCTCCCTGGGGCACGGCGGCTGGTACCAGACCTGGCACCCACGTTCTCCCAGGGTTTCCTAATCCCTGAACAAAGAGCTTGGAGCCATGAGACCCAGATATGCAGGTGCCCTCCCACAGCCAGAAGTGCAGGGCTGGGTTGTGCCTTTTTGTTGTCCTCACATAAGCTGAGGACTTCAGCCATAACTTTCTCCACAGTGTTTCCTTCTAACTGGGTTATCTTGCTCTCTCCCATGAATCCCATCCCTAGTCTGTTTCCTGGGAACCTAATGCAGTCTGAAGCACTGAAAGTTACATGATGCAGTGCCTAAATGTCATTTTAGGACTGTTCCTTTTGGCTTGTTGCATATAAAAACTTTGCAGTCTGAGCAGAGCATGTGAAATAGGAAGAAGCATGAATAATACTATACCTTCCTGCTTTCTTGTTTTGCTGATACGTCTCCCATGTGTAACATAAAATTAAAATATAGCAAATAAATATCAGTGGTAAAGGAAAAAAGAAAGTCGTCATGGTAAGATAAAGCGTATACCTGTAAAACAAAATGAAAAAAGGACAAACAAGCTGATTACACAAAGACAATCTCATAAATGTAAGAAAATATAAATGACGTTTCATAATGTGGTCTCTGATCTGCAATTCTTGATTAGAGATACACAGAACCTGTTTTACGTAGCAGCAAGTGACTAGAACTCCAAGTACTTTCAAGTATTAAAGTCTGTGTTCAGCACTTCTAAGAATGCTGTTGACTACAAGAAGATAACTACAAATTATACCACGTAGCTTTCCAAATTATGTATGTGTGTGCTTTTCCCAGCATCTGTATAATTAGTGAAAATTCTTTCAAGCATTTATGCAGGATGCAGTCTACTTAGTCCCCTGATATTTTGCTAGTCTGATAGTAGACCAGCGATGCCCACCTTCTGAGCACAGTTCTTTCAACCATTCTTGCATTGTTAGTCTAATGTAATCTACACCATCTTTCCTAGTTGGTTTGCTGGTATTTTTGTTACAATTCAAGTTATTTTGTTTCTGTTTATTCTTTGTCAACTTGAGAACTTCCATCAAGGTAGGAAATTAGACTGTTTTGTTACAATTTGTTCCTGACAAATAGAGGTTTTCTTACCAGCTTACAGATTGAGAGTTTAATAGTTTGTTGAACTTTCTGGTTATTGAAGTTCATTGTTTTTCACTCTATCTACCAGAGTGTCCTTTTACTTGTCTTCATACCTCCCTGTGTTAAAGCCTCCAATGTGGAATTAAACAAGCCTCCAACAATTGGTCATGCCATCTGAGAGAGGATGGACTAGACTGAATTCCCAAAATTCTTTCAAACCTGTTTTTCTCCTATTTTCTCTGATTTCTTTCAGGTTATTGGAGGTGTCATTGTCCTTCACAAGCTCTTGAAAATAATCAGTCATCTTTCAGGGATTGTTTTTACTAATATCTTCAGTCTTCAGCATTGAATTTCATGAAGCTTTGCTGGCATTAAAATATTTAACTTCTGTACTGTTACATATTTTTTTCTCTTTTTCTGGTGCTCTGGAGTTAGAATTAATTCCATTAAAAATCTGGTTGCAATTCAATTGCTGGGGAAGGAGGGGGAGGAAGGGGCTGGAACAAAAAATACTCAAATACACTCTTTTAGGCTTTGTTTACATTAACAAGTAATACAAATGAGTAGTGAAAATCTATAGAGTGAAGCACTTGGTGCTTAGGACATGATACATTGTACTCATGTTAGGGGGTTTAACTTTGAATTTTCTCTAACTGGATCCTGTGCATTGACGCCTGAGTACACAATAGTGGTTGGAGTCCATTCATTGGGTTCCCAGAGCACTTTTTCCAGTCTGATTTCACCTGAAAAGAATACAGATCATGTGCTCTGAGACTGCTGAATAATGCAAATTCGAGTGTGGTAATTACAGACAATTTGGGTACTCAATGCAAAAATACCTTCCTTATCCAAACAAACACACTAATATAAAAGCACCCAGAATCAGCCAAAATTTGCTCTCTGTTACATAAGGTTTTTAAAATTTTCTTTTATGTCCCTTGCTAGCCATCACTGAACAAGCTAGCTTGAATTTAACAAATAGGCATGAATCTGCTTGGCCATGAGATACTGGAAAGTCATGTATGCAATCTGAGCAGTGTTTAATCTCTTCTGTGATCTGTATCTTCCAAACATGACAGTCTGCTAGGTCAGAAAGGGCAATGAGATCCCATTTGTGAGCAACAGTTGCCTAAATGAAGCAAGAGAAGATAAGGAGAAACAGAAATCTTTCAGTTACATTTGCTATGTGGGAGCTGACTTGCTGAACTTGATCATGCTGCGGCTGCCTCTATATTACCAATACAATCTGAGATGCAATGACTTGAACGATACGAGGCTCAGCTTCAGCCTTTAATTCTGTTCCTTCCTTCCATCCATCCATCCATCCATCCGCCCGCCTGCCTGTCAGGCATGTCAAAGACAAAATGGGTGGTACCCTCAACACCAGCCGAAGACATGACCCCCTGAGCTTTGAAAGCTTACCAGAGAACATCATCAGGTGAGGTTAGATCAAAAGCGCAACTTTCCAAACCGTCTTTGAACTTTATTACTTTTGAGTAGACCCACACAGGGAACATCAGAATAAGCGATGCCACCCATAAACATAAATTGATTCGAATTGTCTTTGATCTTGTTCTCAGGTGAGTTAGGCGAAATGGCTGGACAAGAGCGAGGTACCTGTAAAAGCAGGTAACAGTGATATAATAGAACAACAATAAAATATTTAGTTTAATATTATTGAACTCAAAATAAAAATTCTAAGAATAGCTATTGCAGGGGAAGGAAATTGCATTTTAAAAAAAGTTGTCTAGTATGACATGCCAGAATGGCTTTTATTCAAGCAATTCCCTTAATGTTCAACAAGTGTTGTTATAACTGATCATGCTTTTGGTCACAACATTATTTAATTAATATTATAAGAGTAGATTATAGTAGATTAGCGTGTAGGAGATGATAGAATTTAAAGACTCAGACATACAAGAAGCAAGCAGAGACAAAATCTGAGATGAAGTTAGTTCTGGAAAAGGACTGGAGATAATTTAGCACAGACAAGAATGCGTTTTTTTAAAAAAATAGGACTTTCTGATATATTTTAGCTCTAGGAGTACTCAAGTCTGTTATAATTTAAATGTTTAGTCTCCACATAACTGAAGATACAACTGAAAGACTTCACTACTTTAGAAGTAACTTTCAATTAGCAGTGGCTTATGATACAAAACAAATTCAGCTTCTTTTTTATGACCTTCGCATTTTGTAAAAAATCAGTGTGAACTTTAATCTATCAGATCAAAATGGATTAAAATGGGCAATCTTTGAGCTGAAAGCAGAATACTAAATGCAACAATTCACATGTCATAAAAAGAAGGGTAAGCTAAAGGAGGGTGTATTTTCCCTCTATTTTTTTCAGGAGTGCATGGGACAGGTACAAAGTCCACTGCATTTGGTGTGCCTTTCCATTTCCAGACGAGATCAGACTACCTACTTAACATGACCACTGATTCACAGTTTAACAACTTGTTTGGGAAGAATAGTGTCAGATCATTTTAGAATAAATTCAACAAAGGTAAAGAAACCTGACAATTAATTTCTTCCTTTATCTTTCCATCCTTTGCACACGCAGCATCTGGCACACTGGGACCAGGCATAAGCCTGGCCAAAAGGTACTGGGTGCAGGCAGTATGCAACGGAGGGTGAAAATTTCTATTGTCCTGGATCTCGGTACTGCTTTGTGGCTGTCAAACTCACTGTGCTCTGTAAAGCAGTTTGAGAGGAGCTGCAGCACAGCCCTGTGATGGCTTTGGGGTGATATAACCACACCAGAAAACAGCACCAACCAACCTCACTTTGGTGCAAGCTGCTCCGGATACAGCTCTTAGTGGAGACCCTGGCAGAGGGATGATTCTCATCACCTGGCTACCAGCTTAAGGATATGATCAGTTATGTTCCCCTCTCAGCTGTGATGAGAGGTCTACCACTGAGGTCCTGGCTCTGCTAGTGGTGGCTGTACCCATTGCCACCCAGATTTTAGGTGACTGGAGGCTTATGCTTCTGTCTTGGACCCACGTCCACCAACTCACTCCCTATGACAGGGACAAGGGCAGGTGGAAGAACCCAACCTCTGGCAGCAGGAACTGGTGGGTGGATGAGGAAGAATAACACCAAAGAGAAATGGGCAAGATGATACTTATGGAGAAAATTCAGTCGATCCATTCATCAATTTGTAATTCTTAAATTAATAATAAGTGATACAGCTAAATGAAAGCTCCCGAATGTCAAAGTTTTACACAAAAAAAAAAAAAAGGAGAGAGAGGAGAGAGGAAGCTTTGGGACATTTTTAATTTTTGCTAGAAAACATCTATTTTATGACCAACTTCTACAAAATGGATCAAAAATTTAATTCTGTTCCTTTCAACTATATAATATATGCCTTTTTTCATGCATGATGCTGAAATAATTTTGGGTAGTAGCAGTGAAAGACATCTCTCTTGTGGGATTTACATTGACTCAGTTTCTTTNAGAAATCTTTTGAAACTGTAATTTTCTGAAATTAACTGAAAATGAGTGATTTACTAGCTGCTATGAGAAAGGCAAATTATATAGAAATTTAAACAATGCTTGAAAATAATTTTCTTAGTGATTGGTTATTAGCAGCTTCTCTATCAAATTCTATTCTGTTGCCTTCATGTCAGAGTATTTAAAACTTGTACAAGGTGAAAGGATAAAACTGAGAAATGTTTAAATACTGGTGAAATTTTCACTGAACTCCAGTGCTTGTAGAGCAGAAAAACATGACAGCCCAACAAAACAAGACCATCCAAGTTCATGTAATATGACAGTTAAAATGGTTTCTGGTACTTCCTAAGAAGGCACCCCTTTTCTAAAGGGTTATCATCTACACATGGAATCCCACAGGACTTGTGTTCAGCTAATTAAGAAAGCTGATTTGGAAAGTACGTCATTCTTGTAGAAGACTTCTTTTCCCCAGGAAGTAGTATTTTCACTGTGTGTTCTGAACAAGGGCCATTAGAGATTAATTTTCTATCACTCTCAAGCTATACCATAGCTAGAAATGAAAAACTATCTCTCAATCAGTGAACTATTTATGTTGTTCACAGATCAAGTGAGAAAAATGCAGAAAAAAACCACAATAAAAACCTGCAAGGAACAGTCTTCATAATAATGTGATTCCTTCTTAACATTTCATGAAAGAAAAACAAGTGTAGACATGTATTAGGTTGATTAAATTATTAGAAATAAAGGAACAGAGCTTGGTGGAGTTATTCTAGATTTGCAGCCATATATAACACCAACTGCAATGCATGCAAATTCAACTATGCATTTTGTTTTCAGGTACTGTGGTATGCATCTATATTTACTCTACTAAAACCAGGAACACTGCTGTGAAGTTTCTTCAATGCAGCTGAGAGCAGAAGCTTAGTACGTGACGGGCTGCTTAAGAATGCGTTCGTCAGGCTGAAACCTTAAGTGTAGTTAGACTATGGGTTAACTTGTTCAGTACTGGTACCAGTAAATAATCAGAAATATCATTAACTGGACAGCAGTAAGTTTCAATACCTGTCATTCCTTTGCTGTGTTGCTGTATCTGTGTTAATACATAGCCATACTTGTACATTTAACACAATGTAAGTATCTGATGCAAATCAGAAGATCCTTGTCTGTAGGTGCCAGCAACATGTTGCCTGCAAGAACCTTAAAATGTCACTTGAGGTCCTGTACTTGTTTTTCACAGGTCAGGTTCACCAGCCTGTCAGAACAAGGTGCCTGCAGCACTTCAGTTGCTTGGTGTTACTGCCCTGGGGCCAACAAAGATCTGGAACCAGTGCGTAAGATCAAGAAAAATTCATATTTCTTGTGATAAAAAATTATTTTTGGTCTTGCTTGAATATGAGCATGAAAGAGATTTCTTTCTTTATTCAAGTTTTGCAACAATCAAGTTCTTCTCACTAAATAACGTTAAAGTAATGGCCATTATTGCTAGAATCACAAAAGGCTTCTCTTGCATATGATATCTTAAAAAGCTATGCCTAATTTCATGCAGTTATTCTCAGTCCTCATGATGGTGACAGAAAGAACAGAAATCCTCTACATTTGCAATGGTAGAACTGCTTTGTACCATTCTCAGTGCAGTTCCCTCTCCTATTTCACTGGCTGCTTCATGGAAATAGCTCCTGACACTGATACGCTTACAGGATTGCTGTAATTGAGAGTAATTTACAGGCTTCTCAAGTTCTTAAAACTTGTGATTACTCCTACTTTACACAAAATTTGACCTCTTAGTTTCCGTGTAAGCATACTATGTATGCTTTGAGCTCGCTTTCATTTTTCAAGCAGTGCAAACAACAACATCTCCATGCAAAGTAAAGGAGCAATACTGCAACTCTTTTTAAAATTGGTAGCAGAGATGTTTCCAAAAGAATGAATACTGAAGAAAGTTACAATGGGGATTATAAAAAAAGAAATTAAAAAATCAGCAAATAAACTGTGAAATTAAAGGCAGTATTTGTGGGAAAATGAGTGTGGAAGATGGAAATAGGACATGTTGGGGAAGCACAGAAAAGTGACATTAGTAGCTGACATGGAGTAAAAAGTGCACCTAACCAAGCACCCCTCTTCCCGCGGGCTGCAAAGGTGGTGAGAGGACATGATTTTCCATCCTTTGCTGTGCTCTCCATACACCCTGTGAGTCACCTCTTAGACATACATGCCTGCTGCCTGCTATTAATTAGAAATTGAACTTTATCTCATGTCTGCGGTTGGATGATATAAAAATGCCTTAATGCTTTCATGTGCTTTTCCTTAGCAGGGAGGTTTCAGCAAGATCTCCCTTTTGTTTCAAGCTGGTTAATCTCACAATGTACCTAACCACAAAGACATTAGTTATTTCTAATTAGCTCTTTCATTAAGAACTGTGTATCACACAAAGGTTTTTAAGACAGGTTCATACGCAGAGATTTATTAGCAGGGTCTGTAGCTGATGGCATATAGTTACTTTAAGGGAAAAGTCAAAGTGAAAAGAGAGAGCGTGGAAAGGTAAAGTTGTCCTGAGTGGCCAGCTGGGAAGAGAAGCAATGGGGGGTCCTCAGACAAGCATCCTTCTCGGGGTCTCTTCTCCAGTGCCATATGTGGTTCCCCCATAACACGTTTTTTCCACAGTATCAACATAGTTTTCATCAGGACTCACTTCTTACCAGTTGCTCCCGCCTGTGATGCTGTTGGTGTTGCTGAGAGCACGCTTTGCTGAGGCTGCACGCTGACTTGCTGTTAAGTTTGGGGCGTGCATGTCTTTGGGTCCACTAATGTCAACCAGAAGCTTCGACCACAGGGTAGGAAAAGGGAGGGGAAGAAGGGGTGATTCCCACGCTGGTGGCAGTCACTTCCCACGAGAACCCACCGTAACAACGCGGTTGGGTTTGCAGGTGCAGGGCCGGAGGATAACAGCGCAAGATCCACAGCGTGGGAACAAGGGGTAAGCGCTGCCCCAGAGGCTCTGGGAAAGGCTGCTGCGGCAGCTTGGGTGACGGGGCGCAGAGCTGCCAGCAGAAACCCAGCTACAGAGCTTCAGAGAGAGGGCTGTTAGCAATGCAAAAGGCTGAGGCTCTTAAGGCACCGTGTGACGTGTGGCTTAACAGATGATATTGCCTTTGCTCAAAGAACCAGGGCCCAGCGCAGCTCAAGACTTATCAACAGTGAATGTAACATTTTGATAGCAGCTGCAGTCTAGCGGTTATCAGATTAATGTAGTTTGTAATCAAACTAACTGCATTAATGAGCATTGAAGATCATTAAGGGAAGGAATGGCACGTGCAAAGGAACCCTCTAGCCTGGGACGGGCACTGAAGCCACATCTTCTAGCTCCAGAGATTCTCATCACTGCCTATTTGTTGGCTGATCGTTGCTCCTTTTGGAGTGTGTACGTTGTTTTCCCGGACACACAGCCGAGTTTTCACAGGATTACTCATAAAGGGCAGGTTACTAAGGATGCCTTAAAATCTGGCCTGCATGTATTGTAAGATGACTTTTTACACTTTCTGGATCAATTGTTTTGCTGTACATTTTCATATATTGGTATGTGACTATAAAGGACAATTTCCCTGGGTTTCTAATTCTCATTGTTAATAATAATCTGAGCAAAGGAAAAAAAGTCATCTAATGAACTTAAAGATGAAAAGGAAATCATTAGGCTGGATGGAATGAAAACACCACCACAAATTCAATTCAATGTAAATGGAAATGATTCTTTTTTCTTATTCCAGCCTGCCAGTATTCCGACTTACCCTTCCCCAAACAATAAGAAATTAATCTCACTCTAAACACTTATCAAGCAGCTTTTGCCTCCATTCTTTTGCAGCGGTGGGTTTCTATGGTTGTTTCAGTTTGGATGTAATTTTCAATCTTGCCTATTGTACAATGCTAAATTTCTGAAATGAAATGTGATTGGTGCGTTTGGGGAAACATGCTAGTTTGAAAATAAGGGGTAATTTCCACTTCAAACAGAAAGTGGAACTTAAAGGCAGACATGTGACTCATCTGACAAAGTAATTACCAGGAATAGAAAAGTCTTTCATTGGGAAAAGTCTGAAGAATACTTACCTGAAGCATACATTAACGGGAGTGTCTGAGCTGCATCTCAGACACAGAGAGCTGGAGAAGGAGGCAGTGACAGAGCCTGCAGAACTCTCAAAAAGCACAAGGCACCAGGTATGTGGTGCCAGTTACCCATGCCTATTACAGCATTTCTTTTTTGCCTTTCTGCAAAATTTGCTGTTACAATGCTGCCTGGAGGAACATCTATGAGTCCA
>RSEF01000003.1:78998613-79031180 GCA_003993805.1 Himantopus leucocephalus | reverse complement strand
GGTTGGACGGGGCTCTGAGCAACCTGATCGAGTTGAAGATGTCTCTACTCATTGCAGAGGGATTGGACTAGGTGACCTTTAAGAGTCCCTTCCAACCCAACTATTCTATGATTCTATGAAATTTTGCCTAGTGTGGTGAGTATTTCACATGACAATAAAACCTGAGAAAAGTGATTGGCACATACACATGTATATATATGTATTTCTGCTGCTAAATTATCATGTGTTTTTATTACAAGGGGCTGCAAGTTTGAGATGTTGATGCTACTTCCCTCTTCTTCAAATATCATGCCAAACCTGGCTATCAGGCTTACACAGGTTCAGCAACATTAGGCAGGGGGTTGCCCTGAGATCAGGCCTGTTTCATAGAGCCCTTGTACTCTGCCATCTGTCTGGATCCATCTGCTGCCTTGAAATTGCAAGCTTGTTAGGATGGGACTGTGGCTTTTATTCAGTGGTTGCACATTTCTGTTCCTCGGTCTTGCCTGGGACTGCTAAGCACAAAGGTAATATTAATGACAATAATAAAAAGTGAAATGCTGCTGCTGTGTGTCCATGGATTCTTTTTTGTTTTGTTTCTTCCTGAGGGGAGAGCACATATTTTAGCAAGTGAGGTCAACTTATCTTCTGTTTTCACAGGACAGTTATTCTTCTTTTGATGGACCTGGAAACTAGCCCATGACTCCCACTGATGAGAGGAACTGCTTAGGTAATTCCCCAGTGAAGTGAGTTGCTGGAGCGCTTCGTTCTTCATCAGAAACACAAATTTTGACTTACTGTGCTCCAGTGTGCACTCCATAACAAGGTGGGCTGTCTGCTGGAGAGGTGTTGCCCTCACAGGTGCTACCTCGTGCTTTGGTGGGCAGGAACCTTGGGTGGAGGTCCCTGGGTACCAATCAGAGAGCAGAAGAGATGGAGAATAAAGGAGATGAACTCTAATGTGGGCAGTGGAGATGGCAGTGGGCACAGAGGCTCTGAAGATGATAGTTATAAATTGATTTCATCCAAATAAAGTCAATAAAATAATGCCAGATGATATCCATGGGGATTTCTCATTTTGGCTGCGTTCTGTCCTCAAATAAAGGATAATTCAGAACAATGATAGTATTGTGCTGTGTATACCTAGGGAAGATTTTTCTTCCCCTTCAAGATCTATGTTGTGTCAGAGACTTTGCACTGTCTTTCAGTTATGCTCTTAATTCCTCTACACTTATATAAATATAATATTAGTGTATTTGCATTATATATTTTATACTATACTTACATAAGCATAATCATGTCTGTAGAAATGCAAAATGAAGGTTTTGTTATACATGCATTGATAATTAGAACACCTTTATTCCATGTTTGCCTTTGCTTTTCACTGTTGATCAATATATGTAGCAAAGGCAAGAGAAGGGAAGCAGATCTCGTTGCTCATTAACAAGCCTTTTTCCGCCCTCACCTGATATTTTTCCTCAGTAATGATACTTTCAACCTCATAAAGCCATATACAATTCTTGGCAGGGCTGTGCCTGTTTCCTATAGAGACTTGCAACCCAAATGCAGCTGGCAGGAGGCTTTACCAATTATGCATACCATGTTAGGAGGAAATCAAGGGCTAACTTTCTCTGCTTTGAGTTGCAAGTGTGTTTTGCCAAGAGGTACACCAGGAGGAGCATCGATTCCTCTCCAATCTCTGCAGTAGGTGGGAAGACTGCAAATGCATTTCCTTGCTTGAGAGAGTATCAGGCCAATACTTTCAGGGGAAAGAAATATACAGTCTATATCTGTTAAAACTAACTGTTATGGTTTCATTTTTTGACTGTGGATATTTTCAAGGCATTCAGAAGGTTATAGAGTGAAATGTGTTGATGAAAGCTGGTAAAAAATTCCAAGTAATGCTGGGGTGAAAGAAGTTGTCAGGTACCACTAGCAAGGAGAAAAGGCCAAGATTAGTTTAATTCATTCTCTAGTGCAGATGATATGTCAATCCAGGTACAGTTCTCAAACTGTAAAACCAGTCTGCTTGTACCTCTGCCAAAATAGAGACAGATGAATGAAAATAAAATATACTGTCAATACAGCAAATCACACAGAGCACAAAGTGCAGACTTATTCCCAGGACAACAGAAACACAGCACTATTCTTCCAAAAGTTTTATTTTTTGTTTTAAAGAATGGGTCAGTTTTCTCACGCTGATTTTAGTGTTCTCAAATGTACTGACATGCACCACCTCAAGCTGAACTGAAGGAAGGGAGAATGACTGTGTAACAAAAAATAGCAGCCCACCTATTAACTCATCCCTGCTGAGTTGCTAGATTGGGAAAGAAATCTCCACAGCAAGAGCTGTCTCATTAAATCCATCTGGCCACAGGAGACACTGCTGAATCTCTTTCCCTCTACATAAATCCATCTTTGCTTAAAATGTTGATGGTTAACTGAAATCCATCCATTCCCTGTTGCAACTCCAGGTTTGCCTGGCTCCCTGGGAAGTCCCTAGATTGTTTCCAGCTCCTGAAGCCAACTGATTTACCTATTGCAGAATGAGAGCTTTGGAGCCCTGAAGCTGTGTGAGACCAGGAGACGGATTTCAGGGAGTGTACGCTGCTGTGCGAGCCAGAGACTAGATGGAGAATGCCCTTGGTAGCTGGCATTGCACAGGGCTTACTCAGCCCTAAGATAATCAGTAGGACTGGGTCACCCCAGTGGCTCAGGAGCTGGAGGTGTGGAAGCCTCATGTTGTGGTGGGTTCTGCAAGGTGGACAGTGCTGGTACTCAGAGAAGTGGGAAGAAAAGGCATCTGTAGAAGAAAAAAAGTGGGTGGTAGAGTCCTCTGGTAATTTACCTGCTAAAAAAGGATTTGTTCAAATGAACTCCTGTATAATTTTAATTTTTAAGACTTTTTGAACCTTTACCAGCAGTGAAAATGAAATTGCATTAGTGGATTGGCCTTCAGGCTAGGAAGTTCCCCCTCATTTCCAGCCTGGTTCACAGGACCTTAGAAAATAACGTACAATTCACAACTTCACATCTTTTTTTAATATTTATGGGCATCTGTATTTTCTTTTTCTTAGGGAAGGGTGAAGTAAGGGACATTCTTCCTTTTTAACATACTTATCTTTAGGAATGGTACGGTACATATCACTACAGAAAATGCTGTTTGTGTATGGCAGTTTTGGATTGTCGATACAAACTTGATTGTTTGAGATTCATGTGGATTCAGAAGACTCTCTAAAGCTTTTCTGTCTCTTGGGGAGAAGACAAAAGATTCTTCCTCACATTATTTGCAAGCTGAGAGGCAGCTTCTTCTCTACAAAGCAGAGCATAGCAAAGCTACCAGGTACTGCTGATTTCTACATGCATAAAGCAGGCATAGAAGGCAAGAAAGAAAGAGCTGCTACTACTAAGTACTTATGGACAAAAAGTAGTTTTAAAAAGCATGTACTAATTTTATTCTGACTTTAACTGGATTCAGAGTTCTAGGGAAAATTCATTGTACTCATTTCAATGTTACCAAAAACAGGTCTAAAGAGCATTCAAACATTCTAAAAAATGTCTACTCTAAAATGTCTCAGGTGACATGCTAAGACTTTGCACTTGTATTCAGCATTTAATAAAGATAAAATTATTACCATTTGTGTCTTAGTTTACAATTTTATTAAGAATAAATCTATTCTCTACACTAGATGTGGTGTCAAATATGGAAGAAAAAATGTTGGAGAATTTTACGACCACTGGATGTCATTGTTGTTCTTTTTAACTTAAAAAAAAAAAAAGCCAGTTCAAAGACTGGGACTGAGACTTGAGCAACATATTCTGGGTCTTTCTACATTCTTCATTTTAAACAGCATTAAAAATACATTTACATAAAATAGTAGACTGTGTTAATACTAATACATTCCATAAAGCCAAATGAGCTACGTGAACATTTCATAACAGCAGCCTAACTTTTTTTCTCTTTGGCAGCTCATCCGTCACTGCAAATTTTGGTGTAACTAGTTAACAAAAATGATGATCTGGGTTGTATAATGAATGTGTATAAGTAGCTCATTTTATTAGGTGTAGTCTTCATCATTTTTTACACAGCTCATATTAAATCTCACTTGTGAAAGGTTATGTATTGAAAACCAACAACAGAATGCAGAGTTCAGATAGATCTTCTCATACAGTCGTCTCAAAATGAAGTACTGATAAAAGTCAGTAACAGCTACCAGGAGACAAATCCAGCCCTTTGCTCACTTCTGAGAGCCATCCTGCAAATAAGCATCAGTGTCTGACTCAGGAGGAGATGCAGCTGTAGCGGTTAGTTCTCCGCAGGAAAGCAAAGGAGCAATGGGATCACTACTGAATGGAGACAGGTGTGAAAAGGCTAAATCCTCTGTTGAGCCAAAGTTTCCCATCCTTTTCTGTTGCAGACACACAGGTAAGCCACAGACCTGGAAGGGGCTTCCTTGCGAGGCTCTGCAGCTGCCTGGTGGCCTACAAGAGAAGATTTCTTCTCAGTGCTTCCCTGCAGTCCCTCCACCGTACATCTGCCCAGCACCTGGCCCGGAACTTGGAAGGGTTCTTAATTTCATTCTATGTGCACACTTATTACCCTCATAAGAAAGTAAGGCTGAACTACACTCCGTGTACAGTGGGTGGGTTGAACACAGCTGTGCAGCAGACCACTTGTTCTCTTTCTACTCTGTGAGAATAATGTTGCTTAAAGTATCCAGTCATCTTTTGCCATCAAGTGATTTGGGAATGAAATTATATCAACAAGCAACAAAGGAGGGCAAACAGATTTCGCTTTCCTTCTCCGGAAGTCACCCCATTTACCTGGAGCATTAGCATTGCTCTGAACTATTGCCCGAGGCCGGGGCTTTCTGCTGTAGCCGTATCGTGAGTATTTCATGTCAGGAGAAATCTAGAGGAAAAAAAAACAGTGATGTCACCGGAAAAGAAGCAGCAGGCATCTAGCTTATCAACTGGAGACAGACTTGCTATTAATGGATGGGCTGCCTTCCTCACCTCTGCAACTGAAATGAATGTTAGAGGCTCTAATGCGGGGAGGACGCAGGAAATGTGTCTAACCTATCCTAATACAGTTCCAGAGTAACATTTAGATTCAAATATGGTGGTACCATAACTAAAAGTTAAAGTCTGCAGCTTCATTGTGCAGTTGTAACAGCTCTGGTGACAGAGAGCTTTTGCTGTTCTGATTAGTCTCTTTTCAAGCCTGCAGAGTTAGCAAAGGAGCTGTGCGCGCTCCTCTCTGCACCGAGTATGCTTAGGCTGCAGTAAAAGGTCCGAATTCACCTTGGGTAGAAATCAATACATTAGTTTCAGTCTCTCCAAATATTAATAATACTGCAGATGTGGCAGCGAGGGCAGGCTTGTGTCAGCCATTGTAGTCCATCACTGTTGTACAGCATAGACACCCCTTCTGAAGCTGCAAGAAGCTCTGAAATGTTTCTTCAGGACAGGATAGTTCTCCATCATCCCCAGAGTATGACCGCTTTCTGATGGTACATTGTACTGCTGAGGGTCAATCATCAAAGTCAGTCCAATGTGCACCTATGCTTCAGGGACTGGATTCTATCCAGTCCATCTGGATTCTATTGCAGGCCCCAGATGTCTGAAAGCTCGTAGTGGTGATACCCAAANTGCTTTTTTTTTTTTTTTTTTGGTCTGGTCTTCGTCTCTCAGTGGGAGTTTGGTACCTAAACGCCTTTGAGGATTTGGGACCAAGATTTTATCTCTAGTTCAAGTGCAGCCATTAGAAAACTGACAGGAAATTTTGCATCCTCTGGGTTGGACACTGTGAGAAAAAATTAGTTCTGTAAGAACTAAACAAGGGCAGAGACTTCCCAAGCAATGGAAAACTTTTTGCTGGAAACAGCAGCTTATCATCACCAAAATTGTAATAAATATGGACAAAGAAGGTATCTGCATCAAAATAATTTATGGAATAATTGATAGTCTAGTAACATTATACTGCCAGTCTAATGTGCAGTTCACATGAGCTGAGGACTCCTAGGCACCCAGGGGGAGGCTCAGGACCCAGGCTGGTGTCTGAACAGAAGCCCACACCTTGGTGCTCCTTGTCCTGGGCAAGTGCCCTACCTAACCAGCTGCTTAAATGCGGATGCCGTGAACTCACCCGTTCACACTGTCTCTTTCTTTCTGTTCTTTTGACAGACCTGGGCTTTGTTATCTTTCTCCCTCTGTCATCTTTGGCGGGCCTTGGGTTCATTCTGATGCATAATGGGAAAAACGAGATCTCGAAAACTTTCGCGGGACAGGAAAACCACTTCCTACCCAGTTCTATTTCTGCTTCTGAAATTCTGTTTGGTGGTAGTTTCAGTGAACTCATTCTTCCTTTGTGTGCCATATGATCCACAGTTGTTTTCTAAATCACCAAAAGCCATTGACAGGCTGTGTGGTTTTGATTTAGGACAAAGATGTTCTTTTTAAAAAATCATTAACTCAAAATATAGGAGAAAAAAAATTATCCATGTTTACCTTGTTCTTTGCCTTCCAAAAATTTCATTAGAGCAAAAAGCACTTATATCCACACTATTTATAGATGTAAAAGAAGATTAAACAGAATTGTGTTTGTCTCAAATTAGATAGCCGGCATTGAACTGAAATGAGATGCGTATATATATATGTATATATTCAGGTACACATAATATGCACATCTGAACCATGTAGAAACATTTCAGTAGCTTTCATAGATAAACAGATCTGCAGGTATGTGGGGAAAACAAATACATACATATTTATAGATAATTTTTAAATTAAAATTATTTACTGGTTCAAATGTTCTGTATAAAGAACAGATAGCTGCATATTTTTATTTGTATTAATTTTGAACTTTCTGAGTTTTGCCTAGTCTTTCAATATTTATCTAACTATTTCCTCCCAGATGTTAGATTACATTTTTCCAAGGATGCAGGATACTATATTGCTAAAATGCCCGCAGCTTTACAGGGCAAAATAAGGAGGAAGATGAAATGCTGCAAGCACTTATTGAAAGAATAGTATTTTCCCCCGGGCCAAATGACATCATCCAACAATATGAGGAAGGCAAAAATACAGATCAGATCTTTAAATTGAACTCTGTTTTCTTCTGGTACAACAAAGCAATTTTACAGTCGGGTCAAATGATGATCAGAATTTAGGAAACCTCAGGATTCTGTGTGTTCGCTGACTCAAAAGCTCGTTCATAAATATCACAGTGTGAATTCCTGGATGCTGAAATACCACTAATGAGGAGCTGACCATCCGTCACCTCCTCTTTACACAATAACTTGGGGACAGGTAGAAAAGATTGCTGCCTCTATAAAGTTCATCAAGAAAACAGGAGGAAATAGGAAATTCAGTAGCAGATGGCCTAAGAGACCCTGCTGTGCTCTGGTCACCTGTTGACAATGGCTCCAGTGACATCAGCAGCAGTTTCCAGCCATATACACTTGGAGGAACATTTGGTTCTAGTATAGTAATCATTGTACCTTACTACAGCTTGGACCCTCCTAGCCTAGAAAAGTTTGGCTGTTGCTGCCTTTCCAATTAATGTAATAGGAAAACAGATTAGGAAAAGATACGAGACGATAACCTACTCCATCTTCATGCCCCAAACAGAAAGCCAACTATGTATCCTGACAGACATTTGTTCAAATTGTTCTTAGAAACAACAGTGAAGTAAGCGCTTCAACTCCCCCATGGCTTTAATGTTCATGTGGTTCACACAGGTACAGACAACAGTTAAGATCTTTCCTCTTTGCACCTAGTTTTTATGTTTCTATGTATCTAGTTTAAGTATCTGAAGACTCTTGGTAAATTTCTCTTAGTCTTCCCTGTTTTCTGAATTAAACTTCTCCCCCTCCACCACGAGCAGTTCCTCGCAGACAGTGCCTTTCAGACCTCTGACCTTTCCTGTCCCTCTTGACATTGCCATCAACTGGTCCACATATTCCTTTAAATGAAGATGAGATGCCCATGAGGGTGGATGAGACATTAGGTAGAGATGAGACCCTTAGGGTGGATGAGATACAGGTAGCCAAAGAAGCAGAAGCAGTAGTAGCAGAAAGTTTGCAGCTTGCACATGACACTCTCTGTATACATTAATATGATGCTTATCTTTTTCTCAACACCACAACATTGGTGACTTGGGTTTGGCTGGTTATCTGCTATAACCACAAGGTGCTTTTCTGCTGCATGGCCTGTCATTCCTTAGTCTGTTCATGTAGTTGGTTATTCCTGCGTAAGTGAAAAAGTTTGCATTGGAGTTGCATCTGTGTTTTTATGCAAACCATTTCCTCATTTTTTTCATTTTGAATTTTAATCCCGTCTTTCTGTGTAACTCACCCCGTACGCAACTGTAATAAGTATGTTTTTATTTTATCAGCCACAGCATTGGCCAATATACCCCTAAAACACCCTTCCAGTTTTAGAGTAAAACATTGATAAATGAACTTCCTATACCATTTTTACATCCACTCAATGAAACTGTACTGCAGTCCACATTTCCAAAGCCTGCTCACATGGAATCAGTGAGGAGAAATGAGTTGTTAGGAGAGTGAAAGTGCAGTGAGGACGTAGGTGGTAGTGGTGGGTTTATCCGTGTATTCCTATTTTAACTAAATCAAAACTGGTGTGATGATGAACTTGGGTTTTGAACCAGATTTTATTAACCTCTCTTGTTTTGCTGTAAATCTGGTGTGTGTTTCTAAGCCCTTTTTGGACTGATGCACCAGATTTTATTGGATTCTTCTCCTCCTTCCGTCACATCCTCTGGCAAAAGAAGGTTATGTGGGAACTGCCAGTCTGAAATTCAGACAGTTCTCAGCTGAGGCCTCTACTTTCTGTTAGATGATAGCCCTTTCAAAACACTTAATATATTACATGAATGTATTATTACCTGAATGCTTAAAGCACTGAGTTCAACATTTGTGTCTTCACCTTTAAGACCAGAAAATCAGAAACTATCTGACAGATTTTTATTCAGAGCTACTAAAATGTAACTATTTCTGATTTATGAGATTTCAGACAGACAGGTCTTTGATTCTGGGAAGTTGTGTGTGACTTCATGAGAGATATTTTCATCACTCAATCAAACCAGCAGTTCTGCTCATCCTTCAACTTCTATTTTTGATAATTCAAGTGACTGGATCATATACAGGCAGTGGAAAGAGCTTAAAGCAGATTCATCTTAAAATATGTATGGAATATAACTGTACACATGCACATGGACTAGTAATTTTCCCCATAGATACTCATATACAAAATGCGGTGATATAATTCTGTATTCCCCACCACATGATAGCCAGTTATTTTGAAGTGAGAAATGGATAGAAACATAGACAATTTCCCTCCATACATGTGGAAAAGAATCCAGACTGTCCAGGAAGACATTATTTCCTGGTAAAATACTCTATGTGGTTTGGTAATGTATTGAAAAAAACTTCAAAAAGCCAGATGGTTCTCCCTGTTATTTTAATGTTATTGTTTAATGAGTGGTCCAAGATATGCATTTAAGTAAGTGAATAAAATCCAGTTGTTTCATCATTGTCTTATCTTAAGCAAACACAAATAAATAAAAGCATGCCAGTAATGAAATGTTTTCCCTGTAAGAACTTGGTAGAGTAGTAGTGCCAAATTCTGCAGTGATGTAAACTGGATGGATGCAAAGCAGATGTAACTTCATCTGCTGATTGCAATTGAAAGTTTTTAAAATTTGCTTGGAACATATTTATGCCTTGAGATGCATGGAGAAATGAAGTTCAACTGGAGTTTAAGGAGTATTATCATTTCCCTCCACCAAATCTTTTTCTGTGTCACTGATCTCCTCAGACAAAGGTAGGATTTTGGTGTCAGGATTCTTTAAAGCTCTATTCTCTTCTTCAGACATGTAGTCCTCTATATGCAGTATATGCAGGTATTTAATGTCTTTACCTATCAGTAAATCACTCAGAATACCTCACAGTACTCATAACCCGGCAGAGGAGCGTTTATCTGCTCACTCGTCTATTAGTAATGACTCATACCAGATAAATATCCTGTATATCCATTGCTGTTGGCTAATGCTGAAAAATGTTTTGAGCCAAGTTAAAAGCAAATTTAAGCTAATGATAGTGCCTATTAATGAAATGTCTGTCTTGGGTGATGAACTTTACTGCCCTTGGCAACACGAAATATTAATTCAGTATACATAGTTAAGCCTATTAAGAGGTTTAGACACTAAAGTGGGAAAGTGGGGGTTGGTGAGAATTTGAACACTGAAGTTGAAGCTTTTGATGCTCCAGCTCCACTAACTCTCTTCAACTCCAGGGAGACTGTGGTGACTAACTTTTCATCAATGGAGTTTCCACATTTCTAGAAATTTTCTTCTGCGTGTGTTCCAAACTACTGCCATTAGGGGACAGAGCAGCTCCCTGCCTACAGATACCCGAGACAGCTAAACCCAGACATAAACTAAATCATCCCTTCACCTTCTTCCCTCTTCACCTTCTTCTCAGTCTGGCTAAATCAGTGTTCTTAAACTATATCAACCCAAAACACTGAAATTAGTGCAATACATGGCAACTACCTTCGCTGTCACTCATCATTGGAATAGGTGGCGTTGAGGCTGTGGTGTTACAAAAGAGCATTCCCTCCAAAATAAGACACCTTGGTTCTATTCTCTATTCAAGTACAAATCTTTGTCTTCCAGTAACACAATGGACCTTAATTCTAGGGCAGGATGGGCTACTCTTCATCTCTGCTATTGAAACTACCAGCTAAGCATTTCATAATGCCAGAAAAAAAGAGGTACAAGAAGAACCATTCTCTAGCACTCACCTAGGGAAAAGTCCCTGTAGCAAAGTACAAGATAGCTGAGCACTAGAAAACACTGCTTTGCACCTACTCAGGATGAGGAGGAACTAAACCTCTTACTTTCTATTTCCTAAGTGAGTGCTGTAGCCACTGGGCAACAGTATGAAGACGGTAGCATCAGCACCAGCTCCTTCTGTATCCAAGTCCAAATCAAACTTCTGATCTCTAAATAGCCAGTGCAGATGCCTAACACAAGGAGAGGCTCCAGAGAGTGAATTTAAGTGTCCCTGAGCAGACTCAGCTTTTGAGAAGGGCAGTGTTTCTGATACCCTCCTCCTGTCTGTAATGACATGTATTTGTCTCACCCATCAGTACTTTGTGTTATGGATCCCATTCGAACCTTTCTCTTTCCATAGTCGTTTAACATCAGCCTATGGATTTTTACTGATGAACACAGTGATAAAAATTGGATGTGGTGAAAATCAGCTTTGTAGTGCCAAAGTCCTGGAGAAAAAACCCTAAATCCTGCAGGTGGATTACCCCAATGAATTCCACACCAATGTAGGTCTGCAGCAGTGACTGATGCTGGTTTCTGATGAGAGGTTGCGGTTTGGGGGATCCCGTTGCAGAACATAGTTCCCCTCTCAGCTAGGCACAAAAAAAAAGATATCTAAGACTAAATATCCTAAATTACAGACAATCTGTAATTACGGTCAATTTCCTTAAGTCCCAGGTCACGTAAATGAGCTTGGTCTTGTAACCATGCCAAGTTGCCTTGGAACTCATAAGTCCATCTGAATTTCACAAAAAGACCTGGTGCCCCTATGAATGACCAATGGCACCTCGCATTGTCAGGAAAAGTATCTCATCTTGATCGCTTGATAATGAAAAGTAAAGTTATTTTAAAATCTGTCTATAAACCAGCTCCCCTCTAAATTTTCTTAGGTTATGTTTATAGACCTTTATCATAGTATTACTATATTTCCAGTGCATTTTCTATAGATTATTTACGTTTAATATGATATTGTTATTTAATATATCTTATGTGTATACAAGTGAGTACATAAACTGTATTCAATCAGTGTGCACAATTAATTTTCACGTCTGCTGAGGGACATGCTTCGAGAAAATCCTCAAGGTGGCAGCACTGTCTTAGTTTTTAAGCTCACACCCCAAGCTCTAGCTACCAAAAAAATAAAAGTACATTAAAACAATGCATTGCTAAGGTGAACCTTCTTTTAAACTGTTTTCTACCCACTTGTGTACAAATGCCTTATTAATCAACCCACTGGTCTTTCCTTTGGGTCTGAAAAATGTCAGCTTGAAAGCATAGGTGTCTTCAGGTGTCCTAAAAAATAGGACAATGTAATACCACTGGTGCTTGCTCTTCTACCCAGACATGAGAAAAATTTGGTTTATGGACTTTGTTTAATAGCTGGGCAGATACACGTAAGCTTATCTTTCAAACCCTCCTAACTATGGCTCTCATCACTTAAACCTGAAACACCATTGCATTATACACAAAACTTTGCCACACTTCGTGCTATTTGATAAACCCATCTTATGCACTAGCTCTTCACTAGTCTAAATTGTCTGCTACAGTTAATATTGTTTAAATATAATCCTAGCTAATTCAGTTTTAGCCATAATGAATACAGGGACTGAAAGTGTGCAGTATCCAGCACTCTGTTGCATAGAACTAATCCTACAAATTGCTTTGAGTGTTGCAAGAGAGCACTTTCTCATAAATGTTTTTTATTATCACTAATATGACATCATTTGTAAATAAGAAAAACTATCTACAGTATCTGCAGACACTAACAATGATGAAAACAGCTGGAAGCTTCCATTGTTTTACTTTTAACAATATATCCTTTGATACTCAAATCATTCATAGTTCTTCCTAAATAGTTTTCAAGTTAATCTGACAAATTACAAATTTAGAAGTGATGCGTACTCTAAAAATAATGTTATGATTTATATGCTGCTGGATGCTCTACTTTTACAAAGAAGAATCTAGTCGCACTTTTGGTTACCTTTCTGGTAATGTCAAAGACTGTTATTAAATAAATTGTTTTGTTTAAAACACTGAACAGGCATACAATTTAAAAGATATTCAATTTTTCTCTACTACATGTACATCCAGTCTGAGAACTTGTTTGGCCCAATTGTTTTTAGGAAAACATAATCCGTATTTCTTATCTCCATATGCTTTTAAGAAAATGAGGATTGGAATTCATGCACTGACTTTTGAATTTATCTTTTTATAAGATGATTCAATTTCAATAGGGCTGGAAAGTAGCAGATAACATTTACCACTGAAGGCTCAGTTGGAAAACTGTCAGTTGGGTATGATAGTAGTCAGATTTTTATATTTTCGAGTCCTGACATTCGTGAGGGTTATCTTGGGCAAAGCAGCTACAAATGTAAATTCAGAGCCACCCTCCTTCCCTACCTTAGAAGTTTTATTTTAACAGAGCTCATCTCTAGGAACTATCTTAAAGATGGACAACAGCTGGGAAGACACAGCTTGATTAAAGATGGGAAGCATAAAATCGGGCAAGAGATCTCATGTTTAAAGACATTACTAACATGGTAGATAAGGAGAAATCAGTAGATGTTAATATACAGTTTGGTTTCTGAGACACATTTGGCAACCTCTCACATGACTACAATAAAGACCAGTTAAAAAAAAAAAAGGAAAAAAATAGGTGCTAAATAAAAAAGTAGTAAAAAAGGGAACAATATGAAAGACTCATTTGGACAACTTGCTTGGACAACAGCTTGGCTATTTTATCTGGTTTTTTCCCACTGAAGTTCTTAACACACTGCAATATATAGAAAATTAAATGTTAAAACATAATGAGCAACCTGGTCTACTGTCACATAAAGGAAAAAAAAAAGAGGGTATATAATCTGTGGCAATCCTCAGCTACAAACAACCTCTCAACAAGTATCATTCCTTATTTTCCTGATCTACAAGTTTCTCCACTATATTTTTCCCTTTATAGAAAGAATGAATGACATGGGAGGCATCAAGCTCTCCAAGATCCAAGTTCTTAGCTATATTTTGTAAGATGAATGCGAAGGGTCCTCAAATGTTGGAGGGGTAACAACCACAGAAACACACACCTGGACATCAGAATACCAGGGTATTTACTTTGGAGAAGACATAGACATGTTATAGTGTCTTAATACTGCAGTGTGCTTCTATTTCATTCCTTGTTCTACTGATGAAGGAGAGAAGCTTTGAGGCAAGGGGGCAGTCTGGAAATGTACAAACGGGAGTTACCCCACTGATTTAACAGGTCATTAAGACATGGGATCTGTTTTGCAGAGGTCTATGGGACTTAGTTACCTAAATCTTCTGCAGAGTAGGCCAAGCAGCTGAATTAATTCTGAAAAGAAACCTGTACTCTGCAGACATTTTTGAAAACAGACTCATGATTTGCTTTGTGCTAAGGAAAATATGTGAAGTGTTTCTCTTCCACTCTTCACTCTCAGGATAACATGATACTCTATTGGAGAAATCCCAGGTTTCTGCAAGGTTTTACTGTCCAATGGCCAATTATTTTGTGCAAACAAATGTAAAGGTACTGCAAGTTCTTTGTTTTGTGCACCTGTACAATTGTTTATGTTAGGGAAAATTAGAGCCTATTAGTTTTAGCACCACACAGTATTGTTACAACTTTTGCGGTGCAAGAAGGTCTCATACCTGGGGGATAGAAGCAGTGGAAGACTAGTAAAGAAATAAGACTACGAGGCAGCTACTGAAGTTGCAGCACAAATACAAACAGATTAAGTTAACATAAACCAGAGTGTCAAATCGATTTCAACCTAGTACTCCTTGCTGACTGTATGCAATGTGCCTGTAACCAGTCCCAAACTTTGATTTGGTATAAGCAGGTTTACAGGAGCCAGGAGTACAAGATATCACATGTTAGGAAGAGAAAGAATATTCAAAAGTCCATGTATTGGGTTTGTATGGCAAGGTTTTGGTAGTGGGGGGCTACTGAGGTGGCTTTGTTGCAAAGCTGCTAGAAGCTTTCTCCATGTCCGATAGAGCCAATGCCAGCCAGCTCCAAGATGGCCCCACTGCTGGCCAAGGCTGAGACCACCAGCGACAGTGGCAGCATCTCTGGGACAACATATTTAAGAAGGGGCAAAAACTCTGTGGCAGCAGCCAGAAGAGAGGAGCGAGAATATGTGAGAGAAGCAACTCTGCAGACACTAAGGTCAGTGAAGAAGGAGGGGGAAGAAGTGCTCCAGGCACTGGAGCAGAGATTTCCCTGCAGCCCGTGGTGAAGACCATGGTGAGGCAGGCTGTCCCCCTGCAGCCCATGGAGGTCCAGGATGGAGCAGATATCCACCTGCAGCCTGTGGAGGACCCCACGCCAGAGTAGGTGAATGCCCAAAGGAGAGTGTGACCCCATGGGTAGTCCATGCTAGAGCAAGCTCCTGGCAGGACCTGTGGAGAGGGAGCCCACATTGGAGAAGGTTTGCTCCAGGTTGTGACCCCATGGGACACCCATGCTGCAGCAGTTTGTGAAGAACTGCAGCCCATGGGAAGGACTCGTGTTGGAGAAGTTCGTGGAGGACTGTCTCCTGTAGGAGGGACCCCACGCTGGAACAGGGGAAGAGTGTGAGGAGTCCTCCCCCTGAGGAGGAAGGAGCGGCAGAGACAACACGTGATGAACTGACCACAACCTTCATTCCACATTCCCCTGTGCCGCTCAAGGGGAAGAGGTAGAGAACTAGGGAGTGAAATTGAGCCCAGAAGGAAGGGAGGAGTGGGGGGAAGGTGTTTTTAGATTTGGTTTTATTTCTCATTGGCTTCTAATTGGCAATAAATTAAACTAATTTCCCCAAGTCAAGTCTGTTTTGCCTGTGACAGTAATTAGTGAATGATCTGCCTGTCCTGAATGATCTTCCTCCAGCACCTTGAACCATGACCCTTTCATTATATTTTCTCTCCCCTGTCCAGCTTAGAAGGGGAGTGATAGAGGAGCTTTGGTGGGCACCTGATGTCCAGCCAGGGTCAACCCACCACAGTGCAGAACATGAGATCTAGGTGAGGCAAGGACTAAAGTGGAAGCAGATGTACCTCTGTGCCACCCTGGTTCTGAGCACTCAGGGAGGCCCAAAGCAAAGTTGCCTCAGAGCTGCTGTAACTTTTTGTTGACTATTTTAGCCATCAAGGATGACCATGAGATAGTCTCAGAAATTCATCTTTGCCTGGAAATTCCCTTCATAGAACACAGCCTGCCCGCTTTTCCTAACAGTTATGACTGATCAAAAATGTTTGGGGAAGCATTTGCCTGTCTGGAAACATTAATTCATTCAAACTATAAACCTAGTGGACTTATAGCTGAGAAACAGAATCACCCTGTAATACACACCTGAATATAGGTTTCTCATATCTGAGACAAGTGACCTACCACTGAAGTAGTAGATTTTCCTTTATAGTTTCATTCTGATAAAGAACCAGATCAAATTCCAATACCACGAAATATTTTTTCACATGGAAAATGGCAACATTTTTTAACCTCATACCATTTGGCTGAAAATTCCCAAATCCTCCTGTGATGTGCATTAGAACGATACTGCAAGTCTTTGTCTTCCTGCAAGTGACTGAGGCTGCTTGTCCCATCGCGCACTCTGCTCTTCTGTCCTGCTGAGATACTTTATAAGTCTCTCCTGGGCATGGCTTCCACGTTTCTCCCCAAACATGCCACTGTACCAGAAGGGACAAAATAGTCCCTGCACGGCACAAATAGGGGGCTATTAGAATCACGTAAATAACGCTTAGTACATCAATGTACAATATTTTTAAAAATAAATGATTAATTTATCTAACAATAAGGATAACTTTTATTCAGGAAGATAAGGGACATTTGCCCAGCTTCTGCTGAATTTTCATCCTGCTTATTCCCTCAGCAGGATTTTCCTGTAACGCTTCTTAAAGTAGAAATAATTATGGATTTCTCCTACTTGTTCTGCAAGTGACATTTTTATTTTTCATTTCTCAATTTTGCCTCCTGTGCAGCAGGCGCTTCACCTTCAACTCCAGAGGATTGCCTAAAGGCTTTTTCATTTAACTGCTGCTACATGCCGGTGCACAAATTGCCTGGCAGGGATGACGTGGAGTGATAAGGCCTACATCCTACAGCAGGAGATTTACCAGCTACCCAGCTTCTTAAAGCACATAGAGTTTGGCTCCACACTGGGTATGGGTCCAGTTTTTGCAGCATGATGTACTGCTTCAGAGCAGTGGAATTAGATCAAGATGTTAATAACTAGAAATTAGTGATGGCGAAAATAGAGTGGAGTGTCACTGTCTGCTATTTCTGTTTTCGTTATCTGGATTCTCACATCTACAAAATTATTTATAAAAAAAAAGCTCTGTTCAAATGCTGCTTAGTTTTTACAGAGAGTTTTGAAACATCACTTTAGCACCTCAAACACAACACNCGTTATCTGGATTCTCACATCTACAAAATTATTTATAAAAAAAAGCTCTGTTCAAATGCTGCTTAGGTTTTACAGAGAGTTTTGAAATATCACTTTAGCACCTCAAACACAACATGGGGAGAATGCAAATGCATGAAATCAGAGAAAGTAGTGCCACAAATCCTACCTGGAATCCTGATGTCCTACATTTCCCCCAAAGCTTCCTGTGGCAGCAAAAGCTGTGCTATTGTGAATGTCCAGAAAAGATTTCAGTTATCTTCCCCATAAAGCTGTTCCTAACTCACAGACAAAATGTCTTTGCTGCCCAATACCTACCCTGAAAGCTCTTGGTTCAGCTCAGAACAGAGCCTGTGCAGTGCGCTGTGCAGTGCTGTGCTTGAAATGGTTTGGGCTATAGCATACCTTCCAGAAAGTGTCCAGGCTTCAAGGGTAGGAGAGACCTTATGGTTTCATAGTTTACCCCCATAATTAAGAAAGCAATTGCTAAAAGCGCTGCCACTGTGTCTGAACTTGCCTGGCTTCAGCTTCACCCACTGATTTTTGATACAGTCTTTTTCCCTGGCCCAACAAAAGCTTTGGCATTTAAGCTTCTTTTCCTTTTCCCCAAAAAGTATTTCTGCATTGTCATCAAGTCACTCTTCAACATTCTTTTTAGCATGACTAATGGACTCAGTTTTACAGCCAGTAGAAACTACGCTTTTCCTTCACCACAGAATATATTGTTATCACTTTTCTACGGAAGATTTTCAATATCCCTTAAACCCAAAATTCTATACCAGCTTTCTATAGCATGCCAAACATGGCACTGGCATGTGACCATTTTAATCAAATTTATCTCTGGCTTTTCTTTTTTAAGAGATGGCTAGACAGGGAAGGGGGTCTGTGCTGATCCCCTTCCAAGTAGTGGCCTTAAAGACTCACCTGCAACATTTAGCTGCTTAGAAAGGGGAGGAGGCCTGGGTTCTGGTGGATGTTGCCCAGACTAGCAATCCTATAACTGCTTAATTTAAAATAAAAACACCCAACAACAACACAGAGTAATACAGTGTTTGGAATGCTTTTTTTTACCTTATCAAACAGAGGTCTAATCAATATGCTACAAAGTAAAGGCATAAATGGCCTACTCTTCTCCAACTCTGGCATTCATTTTAGCATGCTAACATGCTGCAATAGCGGAGAGCCTTTTCTCCTGCACCGAGAAGTTATGGCAACTTCCTACATAAAAGAGTTTTCTGAGCTCATTAACCTAAAGGAGACCTGCCTAGACCAAGTCACCTACTTGCTAGGCAAGTGTCCCAGTTGTATCTGTTAAAGACACCGGAGTAACAAGCTCCTCTTCGCTGTTTGTCTTAAGACATTATGTTAATTTTTGAATGGATAGAAGTGCCTTATAAATAACAAAGAAAGTTCTGGGTATTCAAGGGAAAAATGGGAGTTCAGGCACTCTTTGTGTCCTCAGGCATTCCCCATGAGCCTGATAGAGGCAGCTGTCTGCATAGCGTGTCAGCTTTACAAACTTTTGTGTAATGATACCTAATTCTTCCCCACTGATAGACCAAGAACCTATTTCTTTGAGACTGTGTCTTTTCTTTCAGTTACCTTCCAATGGAAAGGTATCTTTTGCACATCTTGAAATGACTTTTCATGTCTTCTTGCATCGTGCTTTTAGTTTCTCTAAGGCCATTTTCTTTTTGCCTCTTAGTGTAATGATTTCAAGATAACCGGTCCTCCAAGCAACCACAAACATCTAGTAGACGAATCTGTAATATCTATATAATGAAATCCACAGCAGAGTTACTTTAGATGTAGTTATCACTCTTGCTGCATTAGAAAATTATCAGCTCAGACTGACATCCTCCTAACAGATATTTCCAGATAGTACAGACAGGTGCTGAAGGAATAAATGGTCCTTTTCTCTGATTTGATTCAATGTCCCCCACCAAGCCCCATCTTGGGCTACGTTAGTTAATACATGAAGCCACATACACCCATGAAATAGGTGATGGCATTTCCACAATAAAGGGCAGCTCAGCACCTCCTTTTACGCGTGCTATACTGCTGAACAGAGTATGACCAGGACTTTTAACTGTCCAGGTTTGTGAACTGTCCAATTAGGTTTCAGAAAATGTCAGTTATGTCAAATTTCCTTTCATCAGTCAGAATCTTTTTTTTTTTTTTTTCGTTTCTCGGACATCTAGGAGTAATGCCAGTCATTCCAAAGCTTCTTCATTTTATGTTCTTTTCCATCTTTTGCTCAATTTGTTCATCACATGCTGAGTTAGACTCATCACTGGATTTGCTTTTTTTTATGGTTAGTCTGATGGCTGCTTCTGATCATTTTCCAGTATGATTAACTATTGTTGTGATCAGGTGCAATCCATAGTGCTTGCCACATACTGTTCCCCTGGACTGTGGTCCAGTGTCTTTAGCTGCTGAACATTCAATGTTCATGATTGTCTCTTTTTTCCTCTCTATTGTGCATGGCACTCATGGAAATCACTAGCATCTCTATTTCTTGCTCAAAACTCTTCCAAAATTCCCACAGTCATCTTTGAACCTTGCAGTTCTTAGTGATGCATTCCCTTTGGTATCAGCATGCATTGTCATCTGCACTGATTGACAGACAACTTCACAACCCCTTCCAGTCTTGCAGTTGCTGTTCATACTTACATTCCATTAGATAACATGCTATCTGGTTACCCTGATTTGCACTGCTGATTTCTTGGCTCACTCTTCTTACTACACTGATAACTAGAGCCAAAGAAAACAATTTTTGGAAGAAGTCAGTATGTTAGAAATATTTTAGGTCACCCCAAAGTTGGCTACAAATTAAAGTCATATTTATTGAATAATTTAGTGAAAAGGAAGAATACAGATTAAGTCAAAATACGAGTGCCAAAAGTGCAGGAAGGGAGAGACTTCATTCACCTCATTGATCTCTGCCCCAATTGTAAGCACCGTAAGTATTTGATTTCCCTTTTTTCTGAAGGGATTAGAATTCACATCATGATGCCAAGCATCATCGTGCTGTTTAGCATTTTGTATAAAGGCTCCAACAAGAGGGCAACCTCAGAATATCGTATAGCCTGTAGTGGTTACAGCACTCAGCTGGGTAGAGAGAACAGCCGTCCAGTTCTCCCTCACAGGCATTTGAATGACAGTGTCTGACCTCCCAGCACACAGCTCTAACTGGAGAGAATTGGAAGGTGGATTCCTGTCACACAAGCTTGTGGGAGCTGTTCATTTCTCATTATAAAGCATTTCTAAACACATGTTGGAGTTCTGAACTGCTTCAGTTAGACTACTTCCAGGTCTTCTTTACTAATGCTTTTCCATTATGTATATTTTGTTTGCCTGAAGTTGTCCCTTCCAAAGATTAAAAAGATAATATCTGACTCCTTATTTTCAAAAATTTTATGCAGAGGAAACACGTGTTACAGGATCGAATATGTAGTATTTTGCCCTCTTTCAGACATGTGCGGGTTGTGCCTTATTAATGGATAGATAATCCACTTCAGAAATATTGCTGTATGCTGCATTGCCACCTGTGGGGACGTTGTTTGAGTTTTTCTCTCTGTCCTTGGACCAATGAATCTGTAATTATTAGACACTTACTTGTTCCCCACAAACATCTAAAATATTTTTACAGGACTTAGAGTCTGTCTGTCAAAGTCTTTGGACTGCTTTCCAAAGACTGAACCGTTGATTGTCACCTCAGGCTTAGTCAGGACAATGCAGAGTTCCTACGGCAAAAATAAAAACTTTGGCAACCCCATGTTTGTTTTTTTAGCAGTACAGAGGGAGAACAATGTTGGAGAAGGATGTCAGTAGCTTACTCGCATGATATAACCCCTTACTAGATGTTGATTTACATATTTTCATTCCTTCCCATTTCTTTATACAGAACTTGGTTGGCTTCATTCCAGCAGAGGAAAGAGCAAGAAAAGAAAGATTGCTTTACCCTGGCAAACACACACTACCAAGAGGTACACAGCAGCTGTTCAATCTTAGCATCAAGATTACGGACACACACACAAATCTCAAGCAGGCATACTTATTTCAATGCCGGTCACAATGCTCTGACAACAATTTGTTATAAATCCTTTCAGTCAGCTCAGATAAGATGAAGGCACTTTTGTTGTTGATTTCAACAGACAATTCATTTTTCCTCTGAAAAGGAGGTGGAAAACTAAGCTATCTAGGTTATTAAACTCCTTAGGTTTAATTAATTATAAAAAAAGCATCAAATTTCGCCTCTCATTAGAATATCCAACAACTCATGACAATTACAGTAATGTATGTAACCTTCATGTATAACTTCTACATTTCAATGTATTAGGTAAACACAAAATGATCCAATAATGTCACTGTTTGACAAATAGCTTGATGACCACCAGAATTAGTGAAGCCTGCTTTCCTGTGACTGTCACTGAATTCTGTATCTAAGTCATGCAAACACCAAGTTAAGCATTTCCTTGCCTGGGCTAGTTACAAGAGCTTTCTCTCATGTGAGCTGTCCTGGCCTTCAATAACATTGGAATTCATCCACCAGCCAGTTCCTCCATCCTCGCTTCCACTCCAGTCCCCCAAACTAAAAGCCATGTTTCCATCAGAAACAAGGCCACATTTTGATATTATTTATCCATGAACACATTTAAAAAATCAAACTACCCTTAAAAACTAAAACGACACTTACCATTACCTTGTTGGCGGTTAACATTGTGATAGATCAGTTATTAACTTGAGCTCAAACCAGAATCAAACTGGCCATGGCAGTTGGGAGCTGCAGCCAAATATATCATAGCTCCTGTCAAGGCACTTTCTAAAAAAGGCTTTTGGCCTATATTGACAGAAAGATCTGTGAACTCTTAACTTGTCAACACTGTCCTACCCAGAGGTGTAATTTAGGGTCCTCAGCCCAGTTCTCCACTCAATGGTCGGAGAAAATCTGCCACCCAAGAGAGACAGGGGCCAAAAAACCTAGGAATAGAGCTGCCTAAAAATATATCAAGATAGAAATTCTGAATAAAAAAAGTACACAAAGGCACTGGCAAGGACTAAATCCTTGTCCTTCAAACACCTTCACGTGCTTTCCTCCAGACCTAATATATTGGGATTTGTAGGGAAAGTTGAGGTTCTCTGTCCTGAACCCTGTTTTGGAGTCAAGCACTGAAATCAGGTCACCCTTTCACAACAGATCCTTCACAAACCCCAAGAAACAAATGAATGAAAAAGAAGCCGTAAAACATGAAGTACACTTAGGGAATGCCCAGTAGTTTGGTAATTAGACCACTCAGCTCCAGGACTGCTGATCTGACTTCAAACACACACCTGCCTGATTTGAAGCAAGACCACTCATGTCACAGGAGACTGCCTTCACCACTAGATTATCGATTATACAGGGGTAGACCCAAAAGATGCACCCCAGTGGTGTAAATTGTCATTATTGATAAAAAACCACACATTGCTCAGAGCTCAGAGCCTATGTCTCTTAGATCAGCACACTACCTACCAACTTTGAGCATTAAACTTTTATTTTTTCTTCTTTGATGAAGACCATTTAATAAATGGTCAGCATTTATAACAGATAATTTGCCACTGGCCTTCTCCCAAGAATCTGCTCTTCAACATGCGGTGCTTAGTATGTTCATACACGGGCCAAAAAAGAGGGCGAGCACTGCAGTAACATCAGTGTGTGGCAGTGAGAGCGAAGTGAATTGATGGAATCTACTGAGTGAGCAGGCGATGAAATGGCAGATCAAATTCAGTGTCAGTGCATGCAAAATAATGCACTAATGGAAAAATAACTGCAAGCATTCAGCCAGAGATCAGACAATGGACTATAAATTAGATACTTTCACTCATGCAAGTATCTACTTTTCACTCTATTCATAGATAGCTTTCTGACTTTATCAGCTCAGTGCTCCTCAGTGGTCAAAAAGCAAACAGGGTGCTAAGACTTATTATTATGAAGAAGGAACAGACAACTAAGCAAAAAAAAATCTTTAACGCTTCTTGGAGTTATGGTTGCAACATATCAAACAGGATACAGTAAAAACAGTACAGAGAAGGATGAAAGGGATGACAAGAAGATAAGAAGAAATTAAATAGACCAGAACAGTTCAGTCTGGAAATGACTCAACTGAGCAGGCAGTAGATATGAGAGAAGAATATAATATCCTGAATGCCAGAGAGAAGATGAACGGGAAACAATTATTCGATGTTTCACATAGCTCAGGATGTGGAAGACACCAAATGAAATGATCAGATAGCACGTATAAAGGAAACCAAAGGAAGTTCTTTTTCCTTAAGTAAAAATTGCATGCAAAGAGTATAAATGAGATCAAAAAGATAGACAAAACCAAAGAATAAAATTCTGTCAAGGGTTACTAAATGTCATGATCCTGATACCGCTTGTGGCTCCAGATATCTTGCAGGTTAGGAACTAGGAGACACTGTCAGGGAAAGGCTGTTTTGTACTTCCACTTTTCTCTGATGTGTCTCCTGTTGGTCACTGTCACAAAGCTGGGTGGACTTCTGCCCTTACCCATCACCTTCATTCTTATGTTCTTATATATTGTAATAAATGCTTGATACTAAACAACAGAGCAGCTTCTGCAGCTACTGAGCCAGTAAAGGATTCACAAGTCCAACGCCTGATTTGGTCTCCTGTGATACGGGAAAACTTTTTCAGACCTGGCTCTATGTCAGGCACAGGAGGGATTCAGGCATGGATATCGCCTAGCCAAGGCAGGTATATTTCAGGTATTGTAGTGTCTTTTACGGATTGCTTTAAGCAGAAACAAGTTATAGTCATATCAGCTACATAACGAAGGAAAATTTTAACAAGTTCTGTTACAGAGTTTGCTGGAAACTAAGAAAATACTTTTGATTTAAAATGCAATATTTTGCATTTTAAAATTTGTGGGGAAAATTGCAATATTTCTGAGTTATTTTATAGGTCTTTTAAAAGCAAATAAAATGAGTACAAATATAAAAAACAGATGATATTTTTATGCATTCAAAATTAAAAGCTCAGTAACTTTTCAGGTTTCTTTTTTCCTCAGACATAAAAAGAATCAATGTTTTCAAGTTAAGATAGGAAAGAAATCATAGAAATAAGAATCTCACTCACCTGATAAGCTTCTTTAAAAACTTAAGTTGTAATTATAAACTCAGGAAAAAATATAAATTATTGGAATTATGCTTCTGACCTGAATTATTTGGATTGCTGTTATTTCCTTCCAGTTGAGCTAATGGTGTGTGTTTCTTTTGTGTCTCTTCATTGCCAGGCTGAAATGCTCCAAATCATAAAGCTAATTTTTATGCCAATATTTCATTCAATTAAAAAGTCGTACAAGAAATATATTGGAATATTTGATATTTAAAAAAAATCCTCAATAAACAAACAGATATTAAGAGAAAAATACAATTAAAAATATATGTCAGAAACAATTTTATGTGTCTGAAGTGATCAGTCATACAAGACTTGTAAGGAATTTAGCACTGTGGGAACAAATTGAAAAAAATAATCTGAAATTATTGACAGAAATTTTTTTGGCAAATGCTTAAGAGAAAAAATTGTTTCCAGAGAGCATGGCTGGTATGGAAATTATTTGCTAGCCAAATGTTGCTAAGCAAATAATTCAACCAGCCTCAGTTCTTTGGTTAATGACATGCTTTGAAAATTGCGACAGTCAAATAGTGTTTGTAAAGTGTATATTGAATTAAAAGTCAGAATGATATTTTTCCACAAGAATAAATATTAGTAATATATTGATCATGCATCTAATTATTTTTGTTTTACCATAGAGTTATTACCCATATTTCTTACAATTTCCCTTTTTATAGCTGTGAAAACAATCCATCGAAGCTGAAACGTGATATGAAGAATGCGTCATGTTGTTTCTTAATGTGGGTGAAAACTTTTTCCTAAAGCATAGTGAAAAATGTGTGGGTTTTGTTGTTAATTTTGTTAGTGTCAATAATACTTTCCAGTGATGGACAAAAAACTATAAAAAAGAGTCTAACTTAATTATACATAAATAACTAGGGCGCCTCTAAAAGGTAAACAAATACTCTTCTGTGGCATTGCCTTTACCACAGTATTTCCTAAATTTAGAATGCATGTGTACCACAGGGCTGTATTTATACCAAGTCATGGTAAATGTTTACTTTTTAATGCTGTATATTCACTATATATTTATAAAAATGAACTGAAAGGAAGAGTTGAGAATGGATAAAAAATATGGGGAGAAACTGAAATATGGAATGGAAATCAAGCTAAACATAGAGAACAAAAAATAAAAAGTGAATTTAGCTGCAAAAATAGCATAATGCCATGTGAATAACACCATGAACAAATTACTCCAGGGTGGAAGGTAAAACAGAGTCTTGCTCTGCTAAACAAGGTAGGAACCTGCAGAAGGCATTCAGGTTACAATTGGGCTTAGGTGAGGCAGAAGGTGCCAAGAAGAGAAACTAGAGCAACTTGGCCCTATTTTAAGCATGTACATTTAGCAGGTGTCAAAATATCTCCATTGAGTTCTGCAGTTCCGAATGTTAGAAGCAAGCTCTCAACTGGTGGAAAATGTATCATGAAGTCAGTCAGCTGTAACCTAAAGACTAATTTAAACTTTAAGGACCAGAAAGAGAACAGTTTTTCATCCTCAAAAGCCACCTCTCAGAGTGTAACAACTGCCTCAACAACTTGGAATCCTTCTATTCCATGATGTGCTTTGGAACTAGATCTTACAGGGCCTGGTCAAAAGCCAGAAATTGTATTTGGTAGAAGATTCTAGGAAAACAGAAAAGCCCTTCCACTTAAGGTTGGATATAGAATCTCCCTGGAAATTTTCCACGGAGAGGAAAATCCAAACATGATTAGTATTTACATAATCAAAACACTCGGTTCACAGTTTCCAGCCCTTCTAGAACAAGGAGGACTTGGCTTCACAGGGTGGGAACCAGCATGCTCAGGTAGCCAGACGCTCAGCTTTGTGACAGGGAGCCAGACATCCCAGACGTCTGAGCTAGCAGGTAAACTAGCTGGACTTCAGGCTCAGCTTCACAGGAATCCTGCTGGAAATTTGTGAAAACATTTTGCATACTCACAAAACATTTCAGTTTTGAGAAACTATCACTTTCTAATGAAAACTTGCTTCATCTAAAAGTCCCATTCCATTCTGGAGATAAGGACAATAACATTTATTTTGGATTGACTGCTTCTGGAGTAAAATACTGGGTGAAGACCAAACCTATGTCTTTTTTTTTTCTTTTTTTTCCCTAGAAGTTTACTTGGGCCATGAATTGTATGTCCAATTCCCATTCTTTTTAGTTAATAAAATCCTGCTCCATCAGGAGAATACAGAGCCAACATGTCTTAAGTTTGCTGTTACTGATTCTGCCTCTTTACATTATTTCCTCAGATGAAGGTATTTACCATGTTCATCCTATCTGCATTTCTGCTTTTTGTGTTAATTAAAAAAAAAAAAAAGGAGTGGGAAAACAGTCTATGGCAAGGTGTCCTGGTTTCAGCTGGGACAGAGTTAATTTTCTTCCTAGTAGCTGCTGTGTTTTGTATTTATTATGAGAATAATGTTGATAACACATATTGTTTTAGTTGTTGCTAAGTAATGTTTGTATTAGTCAAGGACTTTTTCAGCTTCCCATAGACGCTGAGAGGGATCATAGACAGGACAAGCTGGCCAAAGGAATATTCCATACCATAGACATCAGGCTCAGTATTAAAGGGGGCTTACGGGAGGGCAGGAATCCACAATCACTGCTCAGGACAGGCTGTGCAATTGATCATCAGGTGGTGAGAGTGCTTGTATTGCTTCACTTTATTTTGTATATTCTTTTACCATTTTTTTCTCTTCCATTACTGTTCTATTAAGCAGTCTTTATCTCAATCCTTAAAGTTTTTTTCTCTTTTTTCTCCCTCTTCTCCCTCCCCTACTTGAGGGGAAAAGGGAGTGAACGGCTGCATGATCCTCGTTGCCAGATGGGGTCAAACCACGACACAAGACAATTGGTTTAGTAAGTGTAAGGCTTTATATTTCCTTCTCAAGTTCTTTAGCTCTTTAAAAATTTTGATAGCCAAACTTCACTGAAGTCAATTTTTTGCTTATTCCTAGATTTTATCTATCCCACATCCTGAGTAATTTTAGAATATTCAAAATACAGTCGTGTTAATCATTCTGATTTACAGTGCTCAAAATCAAACAATAACCGTGTTAATCTCATTTTACTGATTTACCAAACTCCCTCTGTAGGCCCTCCAGAGATCTAAAGCCATGGTATGTTTGAAGAAAAGTAGGTGAACCTGTCTGAAATTTTTAAGCGCAAAGTTTAAATTCTGAACTTTGTCCTGGAGGTTGTCACTCTTTTGGTAACAGGAAGGAGAGTCGGGTGTTACTTTATATGGTGTAAAATTATCTTTGTGTTATTTCCACATAACAGTAAGAACAGAAAGAATTTTGTTGTATTCACTTCATAGGTTTTCAGAGTTACTAAGGCTAAGATTTGGACACAGGACAGAGGCTGTTATTCTCCAGAGTGTTGTGCTAAACATCCCTCTGATGCTGAGAAACCAAGGACATAATCTAGGAAAAACAGCGTGTAGGCATACTCCCCTGTTTCCATAATAATTATGAGAGACATTGAACTGGGTAAGAAACAATAGTCTGTGCAGGTCTAAATGTTATGTCCTTGCAGCAGGACCTGAAGAGGCTGTCAGAGTCTTTATTTCATGACTGCATGGTATGACATGAAAACAAAATGCTCAGGCGGTAAAAATTGATGGAATCCCACAGAAGTCCTGGGAGCTGCTCTCTGTCACACGGGTAGACCACCCCGCCTGGTCTGTCTTTCTCCTTCTAAGGAGGAAGACATTCGAATGGCACTTCCCAAGGGCTGCAACTGGGAGAGCGAAGCTGGCTGGCGGGCACGTGTCTGTGCCCAGATAGCACAGCAGCTGAGCTAGCAAGGGTGTGTGTTTGGCTTTCTGTGGCCCTATTGCCACTGGCTTGAATGATAGCCTACCATCGCCTCGGCTGGCCAAGGTAGCAGGTGCCACAGCATTGCTTTTGTTGCCTGTTGTGGCAGCAGTTGTTTTTGCTGGCTGTGAGAACAGCAGCTGCTCAGCTTGCCGGAGCAGAGGTAGGGACGTAGCTTCATAGCTCGTCTAGGATAGCTGACATGGCACACAAATCACTGCTCTTAGTAATACAGCGCTGTCTTTTGCCTTCATACCACCGTCGTCAGATAAAAGGACTCAAAGACAAAAGTCAAGATAGATTTTTGCACAGTATTGATCACATCAAATACAAAACTAAGCTGAATGCTCAAATGCCCCTGGCTATCATTTTTGTTCATTTGTTCTTCTATTTACATGGACTAATGGCCTAATGTTCTCTCTTAGTTAGCAAATGGTGTAAATTATATAATATTTGATCATGATTTATTTTCTCAATCTGGAGTTCTTCTTTTATACACAGATCATCCCAAGAGGCCATTTACAACCATGATTCTATGGGCTATAATCACAGCTCCAGGAATGCTAACATGAACTCTCCTCTGCTTTACACTGAATATTCACCAGCATCTGCTATGGGATTAATATAAAAAGATTTTGCCACACATGGCAGCCAATTAACAAACAGTATGTTGATATAGTTTGGGGCTATCCCCTCATCTTCCATGCAGAATCTGTTGTGGAGATATCTCGAGGGGTTTAAATTGCAGTCCTCAGCTTCTCAATTTACATTTGGCCTTTCATTGACTCTTTCTGTCTTAATAGTATACTTTTTCATTTGTATACATATATTATATGGATGTTAACCAGGACTTCCTCTTGTGTTCTTTGGCTGTTCAAGACTACAAGGATGAGCTTTTATTTCTTCCAACTGGATGTCTTCAAGTTGAAATTGTTCTGTTAGTAAGGTAAGGTACAGAGGAATGAGCACTATTTTCTTGGGTTTGAGTTGATTTTTCTTTTCTTCTGCATTTACAGTAGAAATACTTTTATATTTTGTGTCAACATTGGTGTTTCAAAGCTCAGTAATGCTGCTGATTATTTAGATTTCATTTCATTCAAATGAAATACCATTATCCTCCACTTATGAATTAGTTTGCCCAAAATGCATTTTTTACTATTCCAGTTTTAAGCTTTATTTTCAAATTCCCTTTTCTATGCTGCCTATGAAAGTAGACTGTTACACTGATGCATTTTTAAACATTGAGGTTGGTATAGTTTTCCATTGCCTCCCACCACAACATTGACTGTATCATTTATTCCAGTTTTCAAGATTTTTAATTCACCAGTGGCTTACCCCCACTCTCCCTCCTACAGAAATGGCCTTTTGACTTGTGCAAAACTACAAACACGTCAGTAGGCAGTCATATAGCTGTGCATGCCCAAGATTTAAGTTCTGTCACTGGTTTTATTGGGAGTTGAAAGTGCCAAGAGATTCGAGTATCAGATTCTTACTAAAAAAAAAGAAGCCCACTGTCATTTAAGTATAATCTACACTCATTGTAGTGGTGGGAACAATCTTGCTTCTTTTTCAAGAACTGCAACATTGGGAATCGTTTCCTTTGCCTTTAACCATTTAAAATTTAGGCACTGGATATAATATACTGTTGTCATCTGTGCTCCTTTTACAGAGAGTAGAGAAAAAAGGGCATGTGGAGATGCCAGTTCACTGTGTCTTGATATAGGTGTCTGTAACAAGTAAGATTAATTATTTTTCCTGTTGCTGTACTGCTCGTTATGGTTTCTAGGCTTGTCATGCCTGCTGGTTTACTCTAACCTACTTTTTTATTGTATGTTTTTTAAAAACTCTTTCCTTGTTTTTCCTGTACCAAAGTAAATGGGATTTTTATTTTTTCTTTAGAGTTTAAACCCATCCTGTTGTGACTGAAATAAAATTCTAAAGTGAGTACCACATAGGCATATTTTGGCACCATATTGATTTTATGAACAATCCTATACTCCTAATTAACATCAAAATTATATTTGGGTGAAAGTTTTCCACCATAAATGAGCGCTTGAATTAGTTCAATATAGGGCTCAATTTAGACATTTTAAACTTTGATATCCAGAAAGAATTCAGACTTTAAATTCTANCCAAACAAAAAAAAAAAAAAAAGAGAGGCTTTGAGGCTTTGCTGGAAAGAATTTGAAAAATTTTATTACCTGAATGGCTCTGCTGATGTGTGCTCTTTTCCCATTGCAAATGGTAGGCAGGGGTAAAAGGAGAGGAAGAAAACATTAAAAAAACCTGTAAGGAGATTAAAAACAAAAGCTAGTATAAGTAAAAAACTAAGAGGTCACCAAAGGGAAAGACTTAGAGAGTCTGTGATCTGGATCCAGTTATCAACCTCCAAAGAAAATAATGAGGTGTTATTATTTTTATTATATTGGAATGAGTAAAATGAGCATCTTTAACACTGTTTATTTATCTCGAAGCTAGGTCCGAGGGGAAATTCTCTGTGAAAACAGAGGACTGGAGCGATCTAAAAGCAAAATGTAAAAGCACTCATTGTTGTATGTGTCTCTGTTTATGTTTATATGGACACGGGCTTGGTTCTATCAGTCTTTAAACTAAGAAGAATTTAGGAAGACACATGAAATGGAAAACTAATCACCAAATATTAACCTCTAAAGGGCTCAGGGAAACTTCTATTTTGAAATAAAACAACAGTAAAAGTAAAGCTGTGTTGCCCTTGGCCTGTTTCATTCTCCTCTTAGCTATTCAATTTTCCTCATTAACTTTTTTTCTTGCGAGTTTTGAAAATGAGGAATAACCAAAAAAGTGGTTCCAACATAGCTTGAGCGTTTACTCAGGAGTCACCAGAAGCCTGTGGATTCACAAGTCTTGGAGAGAGTACAGAGAACTTTGAACAGCTGTGCCCAGATCCATCTCTGACCCAGGTTCACTGGATGCAGACTGAAGCTCCCTCACTCTCGCACTGGCAGGCCAACACAAAACATTAAGCATTTCCACTGCGTTATTAAATGTAAAAGGTTAAGCAAAATCATAGTTTTTCTGTCTAATGAAACAACACAGAAGATATTTTAGTTAGCTCAGCTGTAACTTCTAAAGAAATATGNTTCAAGTCTCAGAGAAGGCTTTTAGCAAGGGGGGGAAAAAAAGCCCTCATACAGTTTGTTCAAGACTCTTAAGAAAAACCTACACACAGAGTTACCAGCATTGCCTCATAACAGTGAAAAATAAGAGTAGTCTAGCTGAGACCGAAGAAGCTGAGTAGAAGCCAAGATACCATTGTATTTTTAACCTCTTCAGGTTTAAGAACTGAGAAGTATCAGGGAAGTTTATATGTATCTGTTGCCTATCATTTTTATTCTGGTCAGTAATACTGAGATGCTAATCCCTGTGATGGGATTTCCATTTGACCATGTGCAGGGAATTTAACTGTAACTTAAGTTATAATTCAACATGTCAGATCAATGATGTCAATGAATGCTGATTTGTCCCAGCAGCATTTGTTGTTATTACTGCAATAATGAAGACAGGTGGAATCATTTGATGATGTCTGGGGGGAGAGCCTTTACCAAAGGTTGAGCTGCACTCAGTTACTTTTCTGATAGTGACACAGAAGTTTTCAAAACACTCTGCAATTAGATATTTTACTTTTTTTTTTAAATACATTAAGATTATGAGTCAAAGGCTGTGACTATTCATAAGACACCTTTACTTATACTAGGAACAGAGATATTACATTGTTACCTGATCTGTAAAAACTTAAAGCTGTAAAAAATTAAAAATTTTAATTTGTTTTACCTTTGTCAAGATAACTCTGTATCTTGGTGCTAATTCTTCTGTTATCTGAGTCTATTTTGCTCAGTTGAAGTATTTGATTCGACTCATTTCAGCAGAAGTCGCATCACCTGTCTTCTCAGTTGTCTTTAAATCAGCCTAATATTTTATTTATTTTTCTGATGCCTCTTGTTCAAAGGTTCAGTGTACCTACATAAAATGTAAAAAATAATGTGGAAGTCTAACATATGTTAATTTAATATATTAAATAATCATATACTAGTTAAAGTTTTCTAATTTAAATTGTTATCACTCAATTTTTTAAAAGTCTTCCTGTTCCAACTCTTGTAAGCATTTGAAAAATAGTTTCCAAGTAAGGAAAACCTATTTAGTAGCCCACAGATCATTAAATTTGACTTTGTGAAACTGTACACTTCAACATATTAGAAGATTAATCAGACCTTTTCTATCATGTCATACTGTGATATGTATAACATTTATGTTTCAAGATTTAAAAAGTCTATC
>RSEF01000003.1:78966688-78998513 GCA_003993805.1 Himantopus leucocephalus | reverse complement strand
CTGGCTAATATTCAAGGACCACCTCCTCCATGCTCAGGAGCGATGCATACCAACAAAGGAGAAGTCAGGCAAAAACACAAGGAGGCCTGCTGGGATGAACAAGTTGCTCCTGGACAGTCTCAAACACAAAAAGGAAGCCTACAGAGGGTAGAAGCAAGGACAGGTAGCCTGGGAGAATTACAGAGAAATTGTCCAAGCAGCCAGCGATCAGGTTAGGAAAGCCAAAGCCCAGTTAGAGTTAAAACTGGCCAGGGACATCAAGGGCAACAAGAAAAGCTTCTAAAGGTATGTCAGTGACAAAAGGAAGACTAGGGAAAATGTGGGCCCTCTCAGGAAGGGAACGGGAGACCTGGTCACCTGGGACATGGAGAAGGTTGAGGTATGCAACAACTTTTTCGCCTTGGTCTTCACTGGGAAGGGCTCTACCCACACAGCCTGAGTTGCAGAAGGCAAAGGCAGGGACTGGGAGAATGAGGAACCACCCACTGTAGAAGACGACCAGGTTCAAGATGATCTGAGGAACCTGAAGGTGCACAAGTCCATGGGACCTGATGAGATGCATCTGCGGGTCCTGAGGAAACTGGCGGATGAAGTTGCCAAGCCACTGTCCATCATATTTGAGAGGTTGTGGCAGTCTGGTGAAGTTCCCACTGACTGGAAAAGGGGAAATTTAACCCCCATTTTTAAAAGGGAAAAAAGGAAGACCTGGGGAACTACAGGCTGGTCAGTCTCACCTCTGTGCCCAGCAAGATCATGGAGCAGATCCCTCTGGAAACTCTTCTAAGGCACATAGAAAATAAGGAGGTGATTGCTGACAGCCAACAAGGTTTCACTAAGGTCAAATCTGACAAATTTGGTGGCCTCCTACAATGGCGTTACAGCATTGGCGGATAAGGGAAGAGCAACTGATGTCATCTACCTGGACTTGTACAAGGCATTTAACACTGTCCCCCATGACATCCTTGCCTCTAAATTGGAGAGACATGGATTTGATGGATGGACCACTGGGTAGACAGGGAATTGGCTGGATGGTCGAACTTAAAGAGTGGCGGTAAATGTTGAAGTGGTGAGCAGTGACGAGTGGCGTTCCTCAGGGGTCGGCACTGGGACCAGTGTTATTTAACATCTTTGTTGGTGACATGGATGTTGGGATTGAGTGCACTCTCAGCAAGTCTGCTGACAACACCAAGCTGTGTGGAGCAGTCAACATGCTGGAGGGAAGGAATGCCATCCAGAGAGACCTTGACAGGCTTCAGAAGTGGGCCTGTGCAAATCTCATGAAGTTCAACAAGGCCAAGTGCAAGGTCCTGCATGTGGGCCAGGGAAATCCCAAGCACAAATGCAGGCTGGGCGGAGAATGGATTGAGGACAGCACTGAGGAGAAGGATTTGGGATGGATGGATGAGAAGCTCAACAGGAGCCAGCAATGTGCGCTTGCAGCCCAGAAGGCCAAAAGTATCCTGGGCTGCATCAAAAGAAACATGGCTAGCAGACTGAAGGAGGTGGCTCTGCCCCTTTACTCCACTCTCGTGAGACCTCACCTGGAGTACTGAGTCCAGCTCTGGAGCCCCCAGCATAGGAGAGACATGGACCTGTTGGAGTGAGTCCAGAGGAGGGCCACAAAATTGATCAGAGGGCTGGAGCACCTCTCCTATGAAGACAAGCTGAGACTGTTGGGGTTGTTCAGCCTGGAGAAGAGAAGGCTCCAGGGAGACCTTATAGCAGCCTTTCAGTACTTAAAGGGGGCCTACAGAAAAGGTGGAGAAGAACTCCTTTTCAGGGCATGTAGTGATAGGAGAAGGGGTAATGGCTTTAAACTGAAATATGGTCGATTTAGATTAGACACTAAGAAGAAATTTTTCACTGTGAGGGTGGTGAGGCACTGGAACAGGTTGCCCAGAGAAGTTATGGATGCCCCATCCCTGGAAGCATTCACGGACAGGTTGGATGGGGCTTTGAGCAACCCGGTGTAGTGGAAGGTGTCCCTGCCCACAACAGGGGGGCTGGAATGAGATGATTTTTAAGGTCCCTTCCAACTCTAATCATTCTGTGTTTTTATTATTCTATGTGTAAATATCATTATTAGCAGTTTGCCTTGTGTAACACAAATTTTCAGTGCCACAAAATGCACTGCAGCATGATGTCTAAATGAATGGATTAGAAGAAAGCAGAGGAGTGTCTATAGAGTAACACAACAATTGTTGGAGTCTTACCATTGCCACTAAATATAGTCTTGAGGACAGCTCTCCTGTGAAGGGGTTTTACATATTTTCTTTGTTCGAGTGTTAGTGATAGAGATGGGTAAGTGACTCATAACATATTGTGCAAAAATATATTCAAATATTTACATGGCTTCCCTGGTAGATTCTTAGAATTCCTAGAAAATTCTTAGAAAACCTACACCTAATATGAGAACTAACTTAAATCATTAATTGATTGTTGTTAACTTTCAGATGTGTTCTATATTAGCTAGCTCATATAATTTGGAGCAGAACCTTTCTCCATTGACTTGCATAAATTATGGGTTTACTAACAGAACATTTCAATTTTTTTCATTCATTTCTCACATTTTCTATGAATATAGTAACAAATTAACTGTAGTGGCAGGAATATACTCCAGAAAATGGGGGGGGTTGTAAGCTCTTAGTTGTATTACTGTAACACTGAGAATCTGCTATGGGTACTGCAACCCTATTGTGGGATAGAAGCTGTAGGCCTTAGAAACAAATAGCAAAATACAAAATATTTCAAAGAAAGCAGGGAAAAGTGAAACCTAAAGTTATATTAATGAGCATATCGATCAAAATCCAACCCTCATAGTTTTCCTCCTCACTTTAACTTTTCATGACTAAAACTTTTCAGATTTCAGGTTTCAAAAATATACTAGGATATTTCTACAGGTTGTTTGGCAGGTTATGGATTATCACCAGGAATAGTGAATAACCTTGCCAGAGAACATGTGAAAGTAAAGACCTTGTTCAAATAATGTGGCGGGAAAAAGCTACAGTTATTTAAATTAATTATTAATTGATTCCTTAATCATAATTTGATCCCTCCATTTTCTTTTCTGCTTAAGTTTTGCTGCCTTCAGAAAGCGAAACTACTCTTAGATGTCATGTCACACCATAGATGTAGATACCTTGGGTGTCGATGTGTATTTAGCACTGCCTCTGCCAAAGTCAACAGGAGCTTTGCCATTGCTGTTTAAGATAGCATTGTTCCACACACTTTTGAGGGAAGCAAAAGAGAGCTTTGGCGCACCCCATGAGAGTGTGCATCATAGCACACAAGGTCTATTGGCTGGTATAGACTTGCCACAGTAGAACATCTGTTCATGCTGTCTGACTATGGGTGACGGAAAGGGAGGTATCTTTTCTTCCTGAACACTCTCCAGGATGCCACTCACACTACAACTCCTTACTTATTAAGCATGTTCCTGTATGTTTCAAATCAGTGGATCGGGGGAAAAGGAGTTTTGTGATAAAAGACATTTTCCACACTGCCTCTCCTCTCTGTTTAACCGAGAAATACTGAGCCATCACCTCCAAAACAGGGTGTGTTTTTACTGCCTTTGGCCAGTCGATGCTATTATTTAGCAGCAATTGTCATAAATGATGTAATATCTGTGGCAGACGTGGATCCACTAGGAACAGCCAGGAGATCACAAAGACCTCCAGATAGCATTCTTATACAGTAATATATCTATATCAGTACATCACGCTATGAAATATGTGAGAAATTTTGTACCCTTGGTTGAATGAATAGGCCAGACTCTGGCGCAACTTTTCCAAATATCCATATATAACAATCAAGACTCTTAATAAAATAAAACTAAACAGATATTAAGGCACCATACTGAAAAAATTATAAACATGTTGATTCATAAAATTAACTATAAACAGTATTGTCAGAATACTTTTTCAGCATTTAAAAACATATTTAGAATTATTTTGTTGAATTCATCTATATTTTTTATATTCCAGTAGAGAAACACCAAGAATTATCCATATTCAGTGCAAACGCATGCTTACCTAGGGATCTAGAAATGGTTCACATCAGGAAACTTAAGGTCCAGCCATACAGGTCAATCATTTTCTGTTTTAAATTGAAAGCTTAAAATCTGTAGAAAGCAACATAGTCACTAGAGAAATGCAGGCATGTGGTCCCCATGGGACTAACTGAATACAAATCCTGAAAAAAATAAATAGATCTTTATGACAACAGTGAAATTCAACAAGTCATCACTACTCTGAAAGAGCTTTAATTTTCTTTATTAAAAAGACACATTGCATAACACTGAAAAATATGTCAATAATCATATTTTGGTGACAAGGGTTTAAACGGAAATGTAAATCATCTCTTTTATGCTAAAAGAGCTAAGATAAGGAAGGAAGATTGCTTCAACAAAAATTAGTTCCCAAGCAAATTCTCTGTAGTAACTCTGTACTGGGGGAACTTTTAAGCAAAGTACTACTGATCAGGAAAAAATAAATCAAGTGGTAGGTTACATAGACTAATAAACACTCATCACAATAGCTCACACTCCCTAAACTAGCATGAAAGGATAGTTGAATGGCAAATCATGAGCTATTTCAGAAATGAAGAACGGATGGTTTTCTGTTATCTTCCTAACTTTCTAATGCACTGAAAGGCTGAAGAATATAGGTCTTTTTGTGAACTTTAGCTAGCCATTAGTCATTAATAAACAAATTGCCTTGTATTACTTGTGCTTAGTGACAGAAATATATAAATATATATAGTGAGATAAAAAATAATCAAAGTACACCTGGTTATTATTTGTAAAGACTTAACTGTAAGTTTTTAATGATTAATTTATCTGGCATCTAATACCTTAATAGATCATGAGAAACATCAAGGGAGGAATGTGGTACTGCATTTTTAAAGTCTCTTTTGCTCTCACTGAATGATAATAGGCATGGAAGCTATCATTAGTCTTGTTAGATGATGGTTCCTTTAGGAATCTCTTATGTGTTACCTTTTAGAGGGAAGGTCAGAGAAAATCCCCCTGGGAGTTCCCTTGCAGGATACAGCTAACACAAGCGTAAACTGTATGGAAATGGCTAAATTATCTTTAGAGAGACCTTGGTCTTTCACATCAATCAGACCTTTCTGAACTAGTAAAACAGATAAGCATCCTGCTTGTAAGACTTACTATCCATATGTTTGTCATGACTGTCACGACAAATTTTGAATAAAAAGACCGTTGTCTTACTTTTCTAGTCTGTTGGTAAATGCTAAAGGTAGGTGCAATTTATTTTAGTAAGAGCTACATGAACTGTTAGTAGAAAAATGTAATGTTTAAGGTTGTAGTTAAAATCCAGAGAGCCAGGAAACATAAAAGTTAATGCTAGAAGAGCAACCTCAATGTTACCACTGCGCATATCTTGTATATTTTATGGTATAGATTTTACAGCATAATCAATAATCTATTAAGCTTCACATTTAACAAGGAAACAGGATTACAAATGGAGTATTTATAGAATATGATCAGTAATTGTTGAAAACTTTGTGAATTTTTTGACTTTTCTTGACTTTGGCTATATAAACTTGACATTCTGTATTTAAATTCATTTTAGTTTTGAAGATTTTGGGAGGATAGCCTACTCCCAGTGTTTGCTTTATTGTTTTTTTTTGTCAAATATAATTTTTAGCTTCCTATGCCATTAAAAAAAAGGCATGGGAAAAGGGAAAGAAAGCTTCATGCTCATCTGCTCTTTTTGTCCTATTAGAACAGCTTATGTGGGCTAGAAAAGCAAGTAGCAATAGCTCATTTGTATTTTGTTCACAGTGACTGTAAGCCTGCTTTGGTAAAAGAATTTTAAACGATAATTTAGAATTTTCACTGACACAGAATCTAGATGAAACTGTGGACAGGCTCTACAAAGTAGGCACACACCAGAACTGATAGAATGAAGAATAAAAATCACAGTTTTGGCAAAGAGCAAATTTTCCCTAGGGACATTCTGATTTTGCCTTAAGCTTTTGTTTTTTAAAGTTCTGCATAATAGCAATTTCAAACAGCATTTCCAAATTTCACTTGTCTTTACACTCAACATGTGAGATATTGCCAATCCGCATAATCTAGGCATCCAGGCATTGCAGAAGAAATAATAATTAATTCCTTTACCAAATATGTCAGGGCCATACTCAAATGCTATTATGGCACCCAAGGGGAACTTAGACATGTACAATCAAGGTGATGCATAATTTGAGCCAATAAATATCCAGGGCTCCCCATTGCCTTCTGGGAAATAATCAGGAACGCTGGACAGCCTGCACAGGCTTGCATGAGGAACTCTGCATGCGAAGCATAAAGGGCTTTTCTTATGAAATGTTGGTTATTAGCCCATCTGTATTTTATAAGAGTACCTTTCATTTACAGAATAAATTAACTTTCAAAAGAAGCTATACTTTCTGAAGGTAATCGTGAACTTATTTCATGGTGTACCCCTACCTTCTCCCTGTTGACTCCTGCCCTGTGAATTTATTGAGTACCTTCATATTTATTGGGTATTATGGTTATTTTGGCAGGATTGCCAACCTAAGGGTATGGTTGGCGCTACTCCAGAGGTATGATATGAGTAAGGTAATCACTAATTATTGTACCAGGCAATGCTGGGATACATCAGAGAACTCCTAGTCTGAGAATCCCACCAGCATTTAAACATGAAATGTCCCTGACAGCTCTTGCTGTTATGGTTCAGGATGGTTTTGTCTGTTTCCAACCACTCTTTGCTATTACACTTTTGTCCATGTTCTTTGGCAATAAATGAGATGTTTCTGTAAAAAATCTTGGTGCTTCCCAGGAAATAAGAAGTTTTGGGGATCTGATTTATTTCTTACCTAAAGTAGCCCTAAAATTCTAAAACCTCCTTTTCTGAGATTCTGTGTTTAAAAGAATATAATCTTTGCATAAGTGGCAGTAATAAGCTTCTCCAAATCCACTGAACTCAATCCATCTTGCATAGTTCTCCATGTCTGAGATTCATTTTGGATTCCTTAATTCAATTCTCACCATATCCTAGCATATTCTCTTTCCCCTTTTCTCATTCAATATTTTTAAAGGGTATCTTTTCTCTACCACTCCATGAGGTGATGGCCATTATAAGGGTTTTTTCCACAGCCTAGCAAGGCTCACAACAATGACTAAAAAACCCTCTCACTGGATCCTGTGAGAGATGTTATAAGCAAGCTAAAAAAGCTAAAAGTCAAAAAGTAAACGTAAGTCCAGTCCAGTGTTAAACTAAAATTAACTTACTGATCAATATGTTCTTCTCAACAGTTCTCTGGGATGGAAATATATCCAGGTGTGGATATGGAAATGAGGATGATAACCTCTCTTCCTAAAATGTCAGTTCCATCCCATAAATCTTACTTCTTCAGGAAATCTTATGTGACACAGATTACCTACTTCTAAGGAAAGAATATATCCACAGAAATTTCCCCAAGAAAGATCTCCCAGGACTCTGGCTTTGGTGATTTCTATCCTATTTGTATGGCTGTTCAGGTACAAATATGTTGCTCCCAGCAAATCTTCCCAGTGCAGTCTTTCCAGTGGCTTTCCAGACTTGCACTCACAGGATGGATACACATGTGCCCGTGTGCTCAAAACACAGACCTTTTTGTCTCAGGAGGCAGGCACCAGGAGGCCCCCATGTACTTGTCTTTCCCCTTTTTTCATCCCTCTACCTCAATTTTGCTCCTCCATTTAAGCTTCTCTGCGACCACCTCTGTATGTTAAATGGCCTTCCTTCAAATTAATTTCTCCTGAGCTCTAGCTTGCTTCTTTCTTGTATATTTCTGAGTTTCAAATTTTACTTTTTAATTTTCCAGTTTTTAGAAAACTTTTTTTTCTTTTCCTTTTAATTGGCAGTTTTCTTCTGTTAAGCCTTCTGTCTTCAAGCTGTATGTGATCTGTGAGGTAATCGTTGTTTATTGTCAGGGTCTTGGCTATTGGCTACTTTGTCTGCTTCTCTGGCCAAGTAACATATTTGCTATAGCTTAAAAATTAGGAACAGAAGAAACCATGAAAGACACATTTTTCCTAATTTCCATGATACTCTTCTAATTGGCTTAGCCAAATGTGAATTTGGCCAGTCTCTCCCAGTTAAAAAGAAAATAAAGCTCCTTTGAATTAGGAGTTCATCTTTGGGTCACAATAGTGAACTTAGCACTCACTACTAGGTCTTGCACTAACATGATACAGACATGGATGAACTCTTTAGGAGCCAGCAGCTTTAAACTTTAGGGTCATAGGTGAGTTCCCAGCACCAGGTCAAGCTCTGCCCCAGTTTGTGGCTCCGGAGTCAACTCTGCTTCTTTTTTTTTTTTTTTTTTTNTTTGAATGAACCTATTGTCTTTGTCATATCTCTATCTCTTCTTCTCGTTAGGCATTTGCATGACATGCTGGACATTATCTCTGCCTGCAAAGGACGGTTCTCCTTTTCTAACAAGAAGACTTGCTTCCCTCTTTCTGGTCTTGGTGTGGGAATCTGCATATGATGTCAAAAGGACTGTTCTGCCAGAGAAGGTTGCTGATGTGGAAAAGGAGCAAAAAGGAGAAAAGAGAATGGAAAACCCAGGAAACTGGAAAAAGAAAAAAAGGAGGGGGGAGGGGAAAAAGGGGGAAAAGGGAAAAAAAGGAAAAAAAATTGAAAAAAAAGAAAAAAATGGAAAAGGGGAAAGGGGAAAAGGGGAAAAGTGGGGAAAAGGGGGAAGAAAAAAGGGGGAAAGGGGAAAAAGGGGGAAAGGAAAAAAGGGGGAAAAGGGGAAAAAGGAGAGACAGCAGAGACAGGGAAAAAGAAGGGAAAAGAAAGAAGGGAAAATAAAGAAAGAAAAAGAAAGAAGAAAAAAGAAAGAAGAAAAAAAAAGAAGAAAAAAGAAAGAAGGGAAAAGAAAGAAGGAAAAAGAAGGAAAAACAAAGAGAAAAAAAGAAAGAAGAAGGAAAAAAAGAAGAATCATTTACCATTACGATCCTAAAAAAATGTTCTTTTAAAAGGACTCAAATACAGAAATCCTCACTTCCTTGTAACTCTGCTTACGAATCAGTGAACTCTCAGAAAAATATTGTTCCATGTCTTTCACTTCAGCTTAGGAGAACACAAACCTGAGATCCAAACAGGATCTCCTACAGTAACAGGGTATCCTTGACATGGAATATTGCTAGTCAGAGGATAACCCCCAAATTCTTTTTCATGGACACCAACAAGAAGTGCCATTTATCTATTGAGCTCCAGGATCAGTCTGGTCCTGACAATGATGCCTCTTCTCCTGATACTTTTTCTTGAGATTCCCTATGAAACTGGAATCAAAATAATTGTCATCCAGCAAGACTGGATGAAATTATTTCGGTTCCAGCACGGATGCCCAGACTTTGCCTCAAGTCAAAATTTGCTACCATCAGGTCTTCATTTGTTCAAATAGGGTCCAAGATTGAGAACATATGAAAATTATTATTAAATAAGGCTTACTAATATCTCTTAATGTGGAAAAAGTGTAATCAATAAATAAAAAGAAGAGCTAAAGTAAATCTTACTCTGTAAGAAAAAGAGGAAGTCGCCCAGTTTTCCTGGTAATGTCATATTGTTGCACAACTGTAGCCATTTTATTTATTTTTTCCTAAATTATCAATAAAAAAAAAAATATTTAAAATGCCATTATCTTCTGCTGTGCCAGCTTAGAATGGGGTTGTATCTTAATACAAGAAAAAAGCATTCTTTTTTAGCGATGGCAGCTTCTACATTACATCTACGTTGTTTTCATTAAGATTTTCTGTTAAAAGTATTCTTGTTTTTTCAATGACAAAATGTAATTTTAATCAATAGCTTTCTCACCCATCATGTAGAAGGCCAGGTGTGTTTTACTTTTGGATTGCTATGCAGTTCATTGAATTAGACTTGTATCAACATATAACTTAATGTGGAATACTGTTAAATAGTCAAATAACCTTACCTCCATCTAAGCCCCATTTTTAGTAAACAAAATTATATAGTGCAAACCCTTTTATATATTTGCAAATAAAACATAAAGGCTCTTCTTCCTCTAATATTTATAACTTCTCTTATATGTACTGCTATTGTTTCCTTAAAATTATGTTTAAATGGATATCTGAAATGCAACCAGAATCTGCAATTTAGCGTCAAGTAAATCAGAATATTCAGTGTAAAGATTTAAGGTGCAGCTGTTTCTGCCATTCATTTGGGTAATCACTGCACATAAATTTATACACCATGAAAAGCTTTATTCATGTTCATATGGTGTGAAAATTGAAAGAAAAACTCTAAATTAATTACCTTTTCAAACAAAGCAATTTAGATTTATCACATCCAGCAAGGGAATTTGTTCACATATTATAAAGCTTCTGTGAAATACACAAATGAAATATGAGTTAGGAAAAAGGGTTTACGCTCTGTAGAGACTTTAAGATGTGAAAAGCAAATTAACTGCCCCTGACTTCAATCAACATGCTCTTATGAGTTTGGGTAAAGTCTACCTGCAGCAGCAGCCTGGTGCCCTGAGGAGGCTCCAGAGGAACACAGAGCGGCACAAGCCTTTGTCTAGAACCACCTGAGACATTCCCATCCCCAGCAGCAACTTTTAGAATATGGACTTCAGCTGCCGAGGTAACATATTATTATTTTTCCTTCACACCTTACTAATAAATGTCTGCCTAAAGCCATTATATAGCAATATGTCTTCCTGAATACAATAAAAAGATCTTACTCTCTTCTGCCAGGAAGTGTAATTTTCTTCCACATGAAATAAGTTGGTGGGTATACAGAAAAGCATTGCTGCTTTGATTTCTGTGAATGCTTCCATTATTTCTTATTATGAACCTCAAGTTCCTCACTGCATATGCTTGATTATATCCCAGTATACCACCAGTTATTTATTCAGGTAGTGTTTGCCAGCATGCATCCACCTTTAATTTACACTCGGAAAAAGAAACATAGGCTGATGAAATAATTTGCAGCCTGAAATGTATCTCCATGAAAAGAAAATATACTCAATGTCTCTTGCCATAAGAAAAGTATGCCATAAGAAAACAGTCGCCCAAATACAGAGGGCAAAAAGATTATTTTTTCATTTATTTCAAACACAGCCATGCAAAAATGTTTGCTTCACAGAGAATATAAAATGACCAGGGGATATCATTCAGGGAAGGAAAATATTTTAAGACTTAATTCTTCAGCACTGTTGTTTCAGCATGCCAACAAAATCAATGTTAACAAAAATCACCTTTTAATCTGTTATTCTTTTGTTCCATTGAAGTAACTCAAGATCAATATGTATTGATTTGCTCCCTAATTATATTAATTTTACTTTAGAAATTAGGGAGGCCATAATGAGAATGTGAAGTTACTTGAAGACAGTACATTATAGGTAGTCTAATTTAGCAGGAGTCTGTGCATGAGATTAATTCATTAAAAGCAGCCAATTACCATACAAACAGGGGAGATAAATAAGATTTTCTCCTTTAATTTGCATTTTATATATTCCTTTGTAATTTTTAAAAGCTTAAATGAATTTACAGCCTAACTATACTTTTAATGTATATCCATTTTATTCCTGGGGAATATAATTGCATTTAATTTTAACCTTTAGCTTTGTCTTTTAGGCACAGCATTTTAGAAAACGAGATCGTGGCATCTAGATATGAGACATTTTATGTGACATTTTAATTAAGAAAAATAATGAAATGCTAATACTTTTAACATTCCAACTATTCTTTCCACTAAACTTTTCTCCACTTACAGACAGTAAGATATTTAGGTGATACATAATGATACAGGAAATGAAGGTGGTTTGACCTATCTCGGCTAAGGATCTGGCTTACAAATGTATCTCAGACACAAATGACTATCTATAAAGATAATCAAAATCATTATTTCAATTGGATATCTACATATTTTATCCATGCAAACGAATGCTTGATTACATGATTTCTTTGAAGGACTTTGTTTATTCTTTGATGAGGTTAAAATGGACTGTCTTATTGTTCAGGAAGATTCTCTCCTTGCCCTTTTTGCACTATACCCTGGCATAATCTGGAGAAATTGAAATCTACATGAGACACTTGATTCTTTGTTGCTTTACAGTTGTAGGACTGGGAGTATCTCCAGTGAAATATCACAAACATAATCACACTTGTGTAATTGATTGTCTGTAAAGAGAGAATCAGACCCAAGAGATCTTTAAAAGAAACTTACTGTGATTTTAAGCCATTTGTAATTCTCTTTAAAACTTAAGAAAAACTCCTTTAGCTAACTGAAGGTTACCTTTTTCCAGAGAAGATAAAAGGTGTCACCCATTTTTTTGGAAGTCAGAAAGCTGACAAACTTTAAAAAAAAAAAAAAGAAAAGAAAAAAAAAAAAAAAAAAAGCCTTATNAAAAAAAAAGAAAACAAAGCCTTATGAAACTAGAAAAAATAATTGAAAATGTGTACTTCTTGAGATCCATACATTATTGTGTATATAATACTGTGTGTTGACAATGGTCCTTGCCATAGATGACACACTCATGCAAAACATTCAGTCCAGTTGATTTCCTTCCATAACTCCTTTCCCAACTCCTTAATGTTAACCTATGATAAAATCATGTTTGATGGTATCTCTGTTCAGGACCTTTCAAGTAATTAATTGTAGTTATGTGATGTGGACTTTAGGACAAACCCATAGAAAATACAAGTCTTGGACAAGTGGAAGAAGTCTCTTTAAGCAGGAAACTCTGAAGCCGGTGTCCAGTTTCAGAACTGGACACCATGTTCCAGAATACATATATATATATTCTCAAATAGCTGATATTGAAGCCAATATTCAGTGTCAAAGCCTGACCCTCTGCTGCCAAAACTGAGTCCTAAAGATTTTGCTAAAAGGAAAGACATTTGGCTTTCAAGTAAACATAGGCGGTTCTTTACCTCATGGTGAGATATCCTTTGGTATAGGTCCCAGTCATGGTTGCTCTCAACAAGGTAGATACTAGCTGCCATGAGTATCTTTAATTGATGCCAGAGGACCATAGTGAGGACCTGGACAAGATTTACTGGCTTCCTTGGGTGTCCACAACACAGACACTGGTGCTAAAGCATAACAGAGAGAGCTGAAGAGATTAGGCTACCAGTTCTGGTGAAGCAGTACTTTGCAGCCATTTCTCTGTATGCTGCAAGCTCCGGGAAGCGACAGAGAGGAGTTTAAAAGCAGTTTTAGCAACATCTGGTGCCTTCTTAAGTCCAAGCTGCCTTTCTCTGCCAGCAATAATTATCTGCTTCATGGAAAAACATGACCAATATGAAGAATTGTCATTCATATTGCAAGCAGATTGCCAGACAGATAACACATCATGATTATGATGATGATGATAATGATATATAAATGTTATACATACTGCATTCCTATTACATTCCTGCACTGAATACAGTGCTGCAGAGCATAGAGGAGCCTCCTTATAGGAGTGTTCAGAAAAAACTGAGGGTGAGTTTTTCAAAAGTGATCAACATCTATTTGTCATAGGATTTTCTACTGTTGCCCATGACTGTAACCACTGAACACATGCTGCAGCAGTGGAATGCTTCCACTGTATCTGGGTGCAATTTGAGAACAATGGGAACTGTCATCCCATTAAGCTTTTATTCCTTTTTTTTTTTTCCCTCCAGTCTCGCTGAGAGACTGAGGGTATATCTTAGCTTGATAGGCCACAGTAGTAACATGAGGATTACTGTAAAATAGGAAACAGGGTGAATCGGCTTGTGCAAACCCTTGGGTCGTGGTGTCAGCAGCACAGGGGTTAGCTAATGTCGAGCTGACTCGGGTGTGCCTGCAGCCTCCAAGTCTGAACTGCAGCGTTATTTCGTGTTTCCAGTCAGGGCTCATCCTTATCACAGCCATTTCATACAAAACTCTTCTGTTCCTGTGTGCTTACTCATAGGGTACTCACACCGCAGGTGCCAGGAGCAGTATGTTTTCCACTACCTTTAGTCTATTCACCCAAATTTGCAGTCAGAACAGAGACTTTTTCAAACACTGACTGACCTCTCATCCCTTCTACCTAGTGCTCCTCCTGTAAACCAAAAAAGATTGATAAGACCTCGCTCCTTTCAGAAGGAAGCAGTCAGACCCTGCCAAATCCTTTCGATTTGCTCCCAGGAGCAGCTTCTTTTCAAAGTTCCAGTAATGTGTCTGTGACCTGTTAACACTCAAACTAAGCTAACTTGAATGAAATTTATAATAATAACTATGTAGTTACTTACAAAGCACTGGGGAAAGCAGGTGTAGAAAAGTTATTATTCTGATTTTATATCTTCTGTATTCACTCTTTACCTTCCGAAACATAAAATAATCTAGGTTGGAAGGGATCCCCAGATGTCATCTAGTCCAACCTCTTGCACAATTGCACCTCATTATGTTTTCTGTAACTTACATGTCAAATGTCAAGCAGTGTGAAAAAAGTGGGTCAGTCTGGATGGCAGCGCTGAGCAGGCAAACTTTGGATCTGTATTTCTTTCAACCATCTACATGATTGGGAAGCTCTATTTAAAAAGAAAAGGCAACAAACTTATTACAATACCCTGCATAATTTTTTTGGACAAAACCAAAATAGATTCAAATAAGGTAAGCCAAATTTCACAAGGATTTGTTCATCACTTCTAATTTATGATGTCTACTTAGGCAATTGGAGCTGAATAATCAACATTAGCTGCCAGTATTCACTAGTCATATCACACAAGCTGTGTGTTTAGTAATTTTTGAAAGGATATTTGACTTATATATAGGCATAATGTAACTGGAAATGAGTTAAACACTGGCTTACTGTCAGCTTCAGAAGCCTAAAATAGCTAGATTTTTACTACACATTTCATAAATTAATGTCTGGGAAGGAACCAGCAGGAGAAAGTTCCGTTCACAAAAGAAACTTTTCAAAACTTCACCTGAGGCACCTTAAAATAGAAACACGATATATCTTTTGTAATTATAGTGTGGTTGCTACAAGGATATTATGTATATCGTAACAATATTCTAAAAAGTAATTAGCATTTGATGCTTGGAATTATACCGCAGTCCTGAAAGAAGCCGGTCACTCAATCTGTGTTGAAAGCAGCTACAGATTTGGAGTTTCAAGGGCAACTGTTCCTTTCAAGCACCCATGTCTGCATTCTATACATTCCCTTATAGTGACTATCAGCATGTTTTCAAGCCATTTATTTACCAGACAAGGTGTGAAAGTTAAGTTTGACCTATTTGTCAATATTATATCTCCTCAAAAACCATGCTGATACAGGGGACAAAAGTAATAAACACAGGAATGTTTGGAAGAGCCACCTACAGGTGAGTGTGAACAAGCCAAGTAAGCAATGGCACAATATAGACACAGCTGAAAGCACTTAATTAGTTTGTGTCAATTAGAGCAGTCATGTGAGCAGCTTCAGCTTCTTTCCTTTTCCAGGAGGACTAGGTGTTGCTCAAATACACTGTCAAAAATATACAGAAAACTTTTTGCTTCAGATAAGAATTTAAGAACTCTGTATCTTTCCCAACAGTCAAGTATTTTAATGGCGGAACACTGCCACTCTGGGATTCAGAAGGCTGTGTATGGTTTGCTCTCTGAAAGAAGAACATTTTCAGTACTTAGTACAGCTGATTTCGTCTGCTGATTTGGTCACTTAAGTCACACTAACGTATCAGAGGGATCTTTTTGCAGTATAAAGCACAAAGCCATCTGGGGTTTGAATTTATAGCTGGCAGTGTAACATATATGCACTGGATTGTGAGGTTCAGTCACCAGACTGTTTTAAGACAACTGTTGAGAGATACCCGGTAGTGAGGTGGGTTTGGAGACCTAGATATCTATGGAATTAACAGTTTTTGAGCTATCTCCTAATCTTATCTATGAAACTGAATAGCTGCTTCTCCAAAATAGTTTTGCCTGGCCCCTTCTGGTCTTCTTGGATGTCAGCCTGGAGACCTGTTGGACTCTTAAGGAAGGGCCTGGTTCCATAGTGCCTGCCAATTTATTTAATCTCCACCCATTCAGCATAAGCAATTTCTGAAACAAGGAGGTTTCCGAAATAAAAATCAGGTTTTCACAGGCTGACAACAGTTAGAAAGGCTGCTTTTCATTTTTAATGTGCAGATACCATGCACATTTCTTGGATGCAGATCTATTGAGAGAAATCATGCTCTTTCACCTGCAGACAAATAGTTCACTCTCTTACGTTTACCCAGAACTATTAGAGCACATTTGGCTCTTGGTATAAAAAACGTCATTCAGTTTTTGCAAGTTCATAACTTGCAAAATTCTGGCTCCAAGTCCCTGTCCCTCCATATACTGCTCTGAGTGAGATAAAGCTGAGGTGTTTCAATCACCCTTTCTGCTCCTCTCCATACTCACTACTGCCACTGTGGTGAGTGGCAGCATACTGTCACTGGAAGATACCTGATTATGGAGCTTGTACAGGTGAAAACTAAAACAAAATGCAGTTTAACTCCCACTTGCTCAGCTCCTGGGGCAATAATATGTAAAACTGGCTAAGATAAAATACACAAACCATTCAGGAAACAGGAACATAAACCCAGTCTAACACCTCATAGCTCTAACAAATAGGCTACAGACATACAGACTCACTTCTTCCCTTTTCTTCCAAACTGAAGGCCCTTGCACTCCTGGAGGTGCTGATGTTTGGCTTTAAGAGCAATGGTGAAGCATTCCCCAGTCCAGACTCCTCTGTACCCCGGCAGGTAAAACAGCCTCATGTGAGATGTGGCTTTAAAGTCATTTGAACTGAGGCTGGAGCAGTTAACATAGGTGTCTCTCCTCCTGCATGAATCCTTCTGTCAGTAAGCTGTTATGCAAAAGGCGGGCACTGACTTCTCTCTCCGCTACCTTCCCAAGAAAACAGCATGCAAGTTATACACAAGGCAGCGATGCTTGTGCTTCTGTCCAGGGTGTACTCCAGGCTGCTGGCAAACCTTCATGGTTTTGTACATTGTCTCCATCCCCAGCATGGTCACAGGGGGCTTCCTAACTCTGTGCCTCATGTGCAAAGAGTGTGACCGTGTGATCACAGAATGGTCTAGGTTGGAAGGGACCTTTAAGATCATTGAGTCCAACCATCAACCTAACACTGCCAAAACCAACACTAAACTGTGTCCCTAAGCACCATGTGTACTTGTCTTTTAACTACCTCCAGGGATGGTGATTCCACTGCTTCCCTGGGCAGCCTGTTCCAATGTTCGATAACCCTTTCAGTGAAGAAATTTTTCTTAATATCCAATCTAAATCTCCCCTGGTGTAACTTGAGGCCATGTCTGGGTTGAGAGCAAGTAACTACAAGTGGAGAGTTTTTAAGGATGTATGGCTTCCTCCATCACCAGACAGAATTTCTGAGTGCTCCTAGACAAACCCATCACAAAAAAAATGAAACCAGAGTAGCCTAAATCTCTGCTGGGGGTTGTTTGAAATAACTGAAATAACCTGCTTGACTTTGCTGTGACACATGCTGGAAGACTTCCTCAGGCAGCTACAGCTGACAGGCAATTAGGAAATTGTTCCTTGCCATTTCACAAGCTGTCAGTTAATGGCTCCCAGCTGAAGCACAGACACCGCCTAGGCGAGTGCTAACCCCGTTTCGCCGAAGACCGCTGAAGGAGCAGAGCTGAAGACAGGAACTCACTCAGAGATAGGCAGGAAAGCAGTAAAGTTACTGTTAAGAAACAGTGGCTCCCGGCTCTGATACCTAAGACATCTGATTGGGCCTGTGGCCGTCTCCAGCCGCGGTTTGCAGGGGGACAGGCTGGGGGAGAAGCATGAATGCAGTTAGTTCAGCTGGAAGCCATTAGTGTACAGCTGAGAGGCAGCAAGGAGCAGCTTCCTAAACTGCTTCCCAGCAATACCTCTGTGAGCATTTCCTTTTCAAGGCGGAGGCAAGCTGATAACATAAGACTAAAACTTAAATTGAACTTGCCTCATGCCAAAATCAAACAAGCAGGTTGGAAGTGCTCATATGTTTGGGAATAAGTGAGAAGTAGTTTATGGACCTGTTTTCTATCATCTCTCAGCTGTTTGATCCTGGCTCCCAGCTAAGACCTGGTAACTGACTGTGAGGATGCATGCAGTCCCTTTGAAAGCAAAATCAAACAGGTGAAGACTGAAAGCCATGACTCTTAGTGATTTAAACTTGCATCTTTAACTTTGCTCTGAAACAGAGCAGAATAGCTCTCTCAGAAACCAGTAATGTAAACCTGAAAAGTAATAAAGACCAACCTGTTATACGTTAGTCTCAAAAATAGCACACAAGTCCCCTCCATCTGTGCTTTACAGTAAAAATGGTTAAGCCCATTTTCAGAGCTTGAACACTTGTATGTTCCCTCCAGACTCTGCACTTCATCCCTGAAACAATTTCATTTTGGGTGACAAAGATGGAGAACTAAAAGAATAAGCTTAATGATTTACTGATGTGGTCAATTAGACAGAACAGACTGCCAGACAACAGTCCTTCAAGATTTCTTCTAAGGATTCTGAGTGTAGGTGGTTTTGTTTCTGAGCATGCTACCTGTTGTGGTACTCAGCTTTCAGCTCTAGCTTTTTTTGCTTGCTACATAAAGATGGAAGGCACTTACTGTAGCAAAAGCTACCGTAGTGACACTGAGNTTTGCTACATAAAGATTGAAGGCACTTATTGTAGCCTTGTGGAATCCACTCTTAATAGCAAAAGCTGCCGTAGTGACACTGAGTGGCTTTTGAGAGCTCGGCAGACATCACTCAGCTGATCTCTGAAAACATTTATTTTATCTGAATGACACCTGATGTGTCTGACATCACCTCATACAGTGTTTCAAATTTTTTTGTTCTTTTAAGAGCACCATAAATCAAACATTGTGAGTTTCAGTCCAGCAATATATTCACGAATGTGAGTAAGAAATATTAAGGCCTTTTCAGGCCCTCTATTAGTCTTCTTGACAGATATGTGCTTAGGACAATTTTAATAAGTTATGCTCCCTTTTAAATTCAAACATATTATAAAACTGTTTCTCCTATTTGCTTGATTGGAATTATTATTTCAGTGATGTTTACTTTTACTCCATGAATATATATAATACTTTGATCCAATGTTCCCAAATCATAGAACAAAATATGTTCATATTTGTTTTAGAGAAGATTTTAGGACAGTTCATCAGTCACAGAACATTTCAGTAATAGCACAGGTATACGTTCAAATGAACTGTAATCACGGAATCACAGAATTTTCAGAGTTGGAAGGGACCTCTAGAGATCATCTAGTCCAACTCCCCTGCCAAAGCAGGATTGCCTAGAGCACATCACTCAGGACTGCATCCAGGTGGGTCTTGAAAATCTCCAGAGAAGGGGACTCCATGACCTCCCTGGGCAGCCTGTTCCAGTGCTCTGTCACCCTAACAGTAAAGAAGTTTTTCCTAGTGTTTGAATGGAACTTCCTATGTTCCAACTTGTGCCCGTTGCCCCTCATCCTGTCACTGGGAACCACTGAAAAGAGTCTGGCTCTTGCTGACGTCTTGTGACAAGGCAATGAAATTGTAATTTTTTTGCTTTTATTATAAGAGTAGCACGCATAGAACATTGCAGATGGTATCAAGTCTGCATATTAGTTTAATTAATTGGTTTACCCAGTNTGCTGATGTCTCGTGAGAAGGCAATGAAATTGTTATTTTTTTGCTTTTATGGTAAGAGTAGCACGCATAGAACATTGCAGACAGGTATCAAGTCTGCATATTAGTTTAATTAATTGGTTTACCCAGTCAACAACAGGATTTTCAGTCCTGTTTCTGAATTCTGTAATGACAGTATGACAATATGAGTACAAGGTTTATCTACTTCACTAGCAAAATTAAAGCTTGCTATGTGAATCTTAGCACTGAATTAATATGACTCTTAACACATTAAGTTTTCTTCAAACATAATTATTTTCCTCTGAGGATTTTTTTTCTCCTGAAGCGTTGTGTGAACTACTAAAAAGATTTATACGTAAAACTTACTTCAAACTGGTCTTTGATGGGAAATATCAGCTTCAAGACCTAAGTTTAAGATCCTCTATTACAANTCTCCTGAAGCGTTGTGTGAACTACTAAAAAGATTTATATGTAAAACTTACTTCAAACTGGTCTTTGATGCGAAATATCAGCTTCAAGACCTAAGTTTAAGATCCTCTATTACAAGCAAGTAAATGTTCAGTATTCCTGTTATGAAAAAAAAGAAGAAAATCCAGCTATAGTTTTTTTTGCTTACTATGTTTCTTTAGNAGCAAGTAAACGTTCAGTATTCCTGTTATGAAAAAAAAGAAGAAAATCCAGCTATAGTTTTTTTGCTTACTATGTTTCTTTAGGAACTACGTGCATTGTTCTATTTATTTACCTTTCTCATATGAAACTAAATTATTTTTTGTTTCAAAAAGCATTATGCCAAGCTCAAGATCTTTCCCCTTTACTTAGCATTTTACACTTTTCTATTAATGTTTCTGTCAGTACTTCTCAAGGCAGGTGTTCTGCTTCAGGAAACTTCTCTACTTCGTAGTATATAGAAATGTCTCCTAGTGGCTGGGTCCACAGAATTCTTCTTTCACCCAGACTCATATACGGTATTAAATATTTTGGTAATGGTTAAAATTAAGAAAGCAGTTATACCAAAGAACTGTTGAAAGCAGTATAAAGATTAATTAAAGACCCCATTCATTCTTGGTGTATCTACCTTGATTATATTCTAATACATAAAAATATACTACAGTTTTATAAATATAAATCTAATTTTGCCAAATACTACATCTGTGTAAATACATTTAATTTAGGCCTGAACAAATTGGTGTCTATTTGGCATTTTTCACACTCAAATGAAAAAGTAGTTTTAGTAAATCCAAACTTATTTGGGAATTTAAGTCATGTCTTACAAATAGTTTCAATCAAAAAGGAACAACTAGAAGTGTCAAATAATTTCAAATTCTTTTGCGATTAAGTCCCTTTAGTTTTGAGGCTCAAATCTGAGAATTTAAAGAATGATGGAGGAAGAGGAAGTTTCCCTACATGGGCAGATGAGATAGCCCAGTAATAGGTATGCTCCTGCAAAGGACTGAAGATCAATCCCTCCTTTCTTCTTTTAGAGTATGAATTTGAGCCCAGGACATGCAGGCTGCAAAACTTTTTCATGATAAATTTATAGTATTTTAATTCTTTTTATTCATTATTTAGATTTTTAAATAAGATTTTAACACTGGCAAAAATTTCTTCAGAACTCCTTTTAAAAATATTTTTATAACTGTCAGTCTTCGAAGACTAGCAGTAAAAATTGAGTTCAGAGGTTTTTGGTTTTCTTTCTCATTTACATGGAATGACAAGTTCAGAAGAAGCAGTAAACTTATTGCAACTTCTTTGTCTATATCTGGAATGTTTCTAGGTCATAAGAAATCAGCTCATAACCTCTGGCTTCCATTTTGTGAAAACAAATAACAGGATTGGAAATAACCTCAGAGCGCTATGAATCTTCCAAGGTAGAATATCAATAGCAGTACTCAATCGATATTTCAATTATCACCAGAATTTTCTCAGTATTTCTAAGCCATTTTTCAATCAAGTATTGCGAGAATAAATAGAGCAGCTCAGGGATTATGGAATATTGTGAGAGGTAGATGGAAATGAACGCTCTAGTCCTGCAGCTTTGCTGTATGAAATCACACACACCTCCACCACCAGTTAATTCAGTGCCCAGGCCGAAGTGCAATCCCCAGCTCCGGGTTGTGATGCTAAGCAAGGTACCAGCCAGCATCACTTGATGGCCTGGGTTTTCTTTGGTGAGCCAGAGCAAGACCAAGCCACACAGAAGCCAGGCTGCAAAGCAGAGGCTAAAAGCTGAGAGAAAGTTGTTGTGTTTTGGGGTTTTTTTTCCTATCAGTTTCATTGACTTGGGAGGAAAGGGGAGCGCTGGAGCAAACAAGGAGCCCTCAGACACACGCAGTTGAGGGAAAGCTGAAGAAAAAATGCTTTATTGTTTTCTGCAATTAGTTTCTGTCCTCCACCCCACTTCATGAGAGAACAACTGCAACAAGGACACGAGAAACCCAGGCTCAGGGTTTAACCTAAAATGCCACCTCACCTAGCCTGGCAGTCATCAGTCAGGTGTTGGCATGTGCATTGAAATTGGTAGATTAGGACCTAGATCTCTTGCATGCAAAGCTTTAGTGATTCTGAAGAGGAATATTAAGAAATCTGTGCAAAGTTGGGAATAGACTGTAGCGTCATTCTTACTCCTTGCATAAAGGGCAGAAATTTCTCACTGATGCAACAGAGGGACAACGTGACCCTGCCTGTGGCAGATGGCAAAAAGACCAAGAATTAAACACTTTCAAATCTACCCAAATGTTAATTAAAACAAGGAGATTAAGGTCTTATCTTCAAAACTATACACAACCAAGAAATAAACAAACTGAAATGTATGAAAACAACACATCCCTGAATGATATAGAGTTGTTAAATCAAACTCCACAGGGGAAAGGGTTTGTCCTTTGAGTATTATCTAGGTATTAGGCGGCAGTGGGGACACGGAACATGTATTTTATTTAATAGTACTGATAAATGAAACCAAATGCAGCTTGTTACCACTGGCACTGGGATGAGTCATTCTGAAATACAATATCTTAACAACTCCAAGTCAAACCTTAGGCAATCCAACAATACTATTTAACAATGGCCTGTTTATATCCCCGTTCAGCCATTCTGACTTACTCATGGACCGTATGGTACATGAAGTCTGGATAAAGTCCTATGAACAGATCATATTGTTACTATAAAGGAAATAAAAGAATCTATAGATTTGCAAGTTCGTCTCTGTGAATACAATGACTTCTCTCAACTGATTCTATGCTAGCACTTATTATCTGTGAAGGCTAAAATACTGTTACTGAAGTCAAGTGCTTGCGTTTGAATATGTTGTTGAAGGAAGGAAGAATACAATCTCACACTGAAGTCATGCACAATGGCCAACATGTTACATAATCCCCCACTTCTCCACTCTTATTCTTAAAAAAAATTAAAGAAAAAAGAAAATGGGACAATGTGGAAATCTTTTTCGCTAACAAAATGGGCAGGGCATGATTCTCTCAAATGAAAACAAGATGATTTTGCAAAAAATAAAGAGACTATTTGTTGCTCATAGATTGTTCCAAATTAATGTCTTCCGCATCCTGTATAGTTTTGAGTTCTGCCATTGTGTGAACACCACTGATCATGTGGGCTGGATTATTCCTTCCAGAGTAATGCTGAAATTTTGCCAAAACTGCCTCTACATTCTTATGAAGCTGACAAGATTTGGTTTGTCTTTATTCATACAAAGTCTATTCATTAAGGTCCAATCCATTAATGACAGCTATGATACTGACTGTGCTTCAAAGAATAACAACTTTTCCTCAAAGATAATATAGCATATATCTTCATTTCTGGAGTGCCATCAGCAATTTCTTACAGTCCATAAAAAGTTGTTAGGAAAACTGAAATACAAAAGTAAAATTAATTTTTAGTTGGGTAAAGGATTTAGATGTTCATAGTATAACCACCATATAGCTCTCTGAAAGTACAAACCAGTACAATTTTGTCAGTCTTTCACTTGATAATTTTAAAGCAAACAAAGAGTGTGACAAACCTACAGTTTCCAAGGATTTTGATGATTCTTGCTGCCAAATATTATGTTTTCCTGGGTTACAACTACTGTTTATTAATAAAACAGATTAATCATATGAGCTTGGTAAAGAATAGTGGCTTTTGGTGTCAAAATCACAACAAAAAGAAAATACTGGGTTTCCTATATCCACTATTAAATCAAGTACTAATTCTAGAGAAGCAGCACATATTCCTCCTGGGTTTGGTCAATTATTAAAGACAATTTAAATTGTGGAACCTGCTGGTGGCAGAAATTATTTGCAAAAGTTACTTTCATTACACAGGGACAGCAAAGGATTGCAGTTGCTGGTGTCATATCTGACCTTCTCCATGGAGGTTCCTGGATGCATACTGGTATTTATAGCGAAGTATCAGTGGCTTAGCTTTTGCTCTTAGCCTAGGAAAATGCCTTTGTCACAGGCAAAGACAATACATTAAAGCAAAGATTGTACAATATGATGGAACGAATAGCTTTTTTTTATTTAAGAGGAAAATGCTTAACAAATACACCCTCGCTGAAAATGAGCACATTACATGCTGCATTTCACTTGATTTTAAAAAACCCAAACATTATCTCTGAAATCTCCCTCTGTTCTTACTCTACAGTCTCCTTTGTCTATTTCATTTATTACTTCCTTTGATGGCAAAGTTAAAAGCATATTTTTTTATCCAAAGGAAAAATGAATTTGTGCTTGTCCTGGGTTGCATGCATTTACTGGAGTCCATTATCACATTCACACCCCACAACACAGTAGACCATCAATCACCAAATATCACCAACTCTTCAAGTAGAAGAATCTCAGATACACGTGAGGGATATCTTCTCGTCAAGGCACTGGTCTCAATAATGAAAACATGATATGCAAGGGAAAGGAGTGGGAGTAGAAAGACAGATGCTGATGGGGAGCTTTTGCCACACACTCGGTCATCTTATAATTCTAACCATTCAGTATAAAACAGGCAACAGGGATGATTGCTATTGTTTTACTGATTAGCCATTCTCTCCCTTTTTTCCCAAAAGGCACCCTGGCCAACTCTGCTTAGTAAATATTGACACCTGTAAACCAAGCTGGCTGATGCCTTTGGCTCTTCAGCTCTCTTCCCATCTGTTGCCTGGGAATTTTAAGCGAAGTATTTTGGGACACTTGCTCTCTTTTCATTGAAAACTGTTAAAAAAAAAAAAAAAAAACACTACCCAAAAGCTAATCCTAGAGCCACATGGCTCTAGAGAGGCCTGTAGTAACTAAAGGGAAAACACAGCATATGTAAAATGCATATCCCACCGGCCGCTTCTGACTACTCTTCTTTAGTTAACAGCATGCCAGGGTAATCTGCTTAGTTACCAAGTGGAGCTTTCTTCCCTTTTCCCCATGAGATCACCCTGACCACGATCAAAGTCCAAACACATTCTCGGCTAACTCTATTGTTCCCAAGAGTGGGATTAATGACTAATTATGTCAGGTCACTCATCCAGATGGCCTCTCAGATGTTCCTTTGTCATTGCCTGACCTTCCATATGCCCCTTTGACCTTGAGGTTTATTTCCATGGCAACATGAAGCCTCAGTTTCCTTGCTGAGATTGCCAAGAAGTGGCCAAAAGGGGGGATATGGGATAATCTACCCACACTTTGTATTCTGCTTCCATCTCATGCCTTGTTAAATCCAATGAATAGATAAAAAATGCTATCCGATCCCAGCTGAGTGATGACCATGGTCATGATTCTATGTTACATGCTATGTTTTTTAAATTAGCAGACAGCTTTGTACATGGAAACGTGCATTTAATTTGAAGAACATCAATCGCCATAATGTGATCTTTTTATCTCATTAATGTTAAGCAAGGGTAATAGAATGGAATTACAAAATATCACTGTGAAAGGAATACAATTCAGAGAATTATAGATATCCCCCATTAAAGCCCTAGAGATGTTTAGATAAGTCTACTTGTTCAGTTTCATAAATTAAAGATTCTTTTACCTTTCCTGAGGTTTAAATTTAGCGTCGGATGTTGATCTTATTCTGAAGAAGGATTTTAATGTGGTTAATGCAATGGAGAATTTTTCTAAAACAACCAAATAAGTAAATAAAAATACAAAAGGCCAGTGACTGATGAACTCAATTAAAAAGGTTGAATGGTGTTTCCATAAGTTGAACTGTATTTTCTTTTAGCATTTAAAAATGAATATTGGACAAGATCTGAATTTGCTACTCTGTGCTGTCACCTGTAGCAAAACTGGTTAACCCTTTTACTACCAGGCCATAAAATGAAATGATAATCTGATCCTTTTTTCAAATGTCCTTAAATGTTATTCATTAATTCATTAAAAACAATTATATGTGCAAGAGTGAACCTCAGGTTTACTGCTCACCGTCCTAAAACAGCATCTTATTTGAGCAGTATCGCTACTTATGCCACATCCCTAATTTTCACCACAGATTCTGGGGGTTTTTTTAAAGGAGCCACTTATGTAAATTAAATGGGACATGGGATACACCAGCCAATTTGGGGGGTCATATCAGCCATAGTTTTCCCCAGTTTGGAAGGATGTCAATGCGTACTATTTTACAAATTGCTTTGCAAATGCATTCCAAAGATGTTACTTGGACTTCACTTAGTGCAAATTCTTCTAAGACTCAGAAACATCTACAAAGCAAAACAGAACTTAATGCAGTGTCCTAAAACTGCTTATTTACTCTTCATTCTTAGTCATCCACAATGGGCACTGAAAGTCTCTCAGTGAAAGTTATCTCTATGTATGTATGTATGCATAAAATTTTATAAAAACTACACTGGAATTATAGTATGGCTTTTAAAGAGAAATGTAGACAGATTTGGAAATAAAGGTGACATTTTCATGCTTCTAGCTCTGCTTTCTGTATATATATGTTATCAAACAGTCTTCATCCAGATTATAATTTCAATCTTATAGTGGTATAGCTCCAATGTAGGGCGACAGAGTTTGACTGAATGACAAGGACATTATTTACATAACACATGTAAACAGTGTACATGATTTCTGTCTCATGCCCTCCCATTCTGGAAGGAGAAGAGGGATGAAGCAGTAATGCATCACTAAATTTTTCATTGTTCCGTTCAAGAAATCTCCCATATTTTGTCCCCTGCACACAGTCAGCCACTGAAGGAGGGAAGCAGAGGATCTCTGAGGAGCCACATTCTTTCATAATTTCCCCTAAATCTGTAACCTGGACAAAACCAAGGACCTGAAAGGAGCCTGATACATCATCACAGCTTCAAAGTCTTTACCATGGTATTTGTGTACAGAGGATAATGCTAAGATTGTGTTCGTTACTTTCAGTTTGAGCCTTCTGAAATTTAATTTTTCCCCTTTCCAACCTTAGCACTCTAAGAGTTTTTAACTGAGTTTTGAAGGAGAAAGATGAAAAAGTAAAGGAAATTCCATTATATCGTACTATTTTCTACATACTGGTAGCATTCCTTGTTCAGAAAGCTTAGTGAAGCACAGACTGGATGTGTAGTTCATTCAGTAGCAAGAAGCCCATTCTCATAATTTATGATACTGTGAATATTCTTTTCCCTGGGGGTAATGTTCCACAAATACAAATTAGAAATGAAATACCACTTGATCATTGTATTCACAAATGCATAGACCCTCTACAATCACTAAAGTTTGTTCATTGACATACTTACATATATATATTGCAGGTAGTACAATGGCAATGGACAATACAAAGAACAAGTTAAAGTTTTCAGAAATATAAAGAACATTTTTAAATACTAGAGCACTACCAAATCAACATACATATGTGGACACATTGAAAGACACTGGATAAACAAATAAATAAATACAGACATACATTGTAAAAAAAGAGTGGCATGGAATAATGGGATACTTTTGGAGGCACTTCATAGTCGTGCCTAGGTGTTCTCAGAAGCCAAGTTTGACTTCAGAAGGAAAAAAAAAACCCTGTGTTTTCCAAAATGGCTTCTCTTCATGGGTATGAAAGCTATTTTCACATCTAAATGAGGTTTGATGTGTGCACATTCTATTGATTTTGCACAAAAATGACAGGGTGTTGAAAGACCCATAAAAATGATTTGCGTATAAAACTTGTGTTCATACAAATGCAGGCTCCACCAAGGACCACTGGAAAGTTTTCAGGATGACTAATATGCTCAGAATAAATTACTTAATCAATTCATCTACTGGGAATAACGAGAATGGTTCAAGGATTTGCCGTAAGTATTAAGCCCATATATACTAGTATTCATTTTTTTAAAAAAAAAGTTAACATTAATGAAATGTCCAAAAGATAGGAACTAGTTGTGTAGTGTTAAGAACATCAAATTCTTTAGAAGTGACGTTCACACATAAATTCCTTAGTACAGAAATGCAGGCATGATACATAGAGAAATCCATATAGCAGATGGGAGGGACAATTCTGTCTTTATAACATAATTATTTACTTATAAAGTAATGGTAGTGGCCAATCATTAATACTTTGAAAGTGTCTATTTCATCAAAGTATATTGGTGAGTGTTTTATCAGGCTCCAAGAACTGATTAAGTAGAATTCAATATGCCTTTTTGCGTCTGGCAGGATAGTCATGTGGTTAAGGATAGATCTGGATGCTCTTCATTGCGTTCTCATTCAGCTGAGGTAAGTCTTTGAACAAATTGCACAGATGTTCAATGTCTGTTTTCCTGCATAAGAAATTGAGCTAATAATAATAATTGCTGACATTATAGATGTGCAGTGAGATTACATTAACTAGTGACAGTAAGACACAGTGGAAAATAATTGCTTATATTGGAATATTACTACAATGTAAAGACAGTTTGGGGTGTGCAAGGACTGTAGGACTTTTTGCTTTCCGTTATTAACAAACTATTTCCTTTACAATCATAACTAGTTTTTGTAGGATACCCTGCACCACATAGAGAATAAGAAATAGATGTCTGAATGAAAGGCTTATATATGCAGTTGTACATCAAGGTTCATCAAGAAAACCTTGATGGAATGCTGACCACAATGGTGGGCAACCATATTACCAGCAAAATAATTTCTGAATGGTAAGTGTGAAAACATTCCCTACAAATTTGCAAAGCAACTGAACTTTTGCCTTAGCACAATGCAATACCAACCAAAAAAAAAGAAGAAAGTTGTTCTATCTCAAAAATCTGTATGTGATTTTGAACGATAACTACGCATTAGAATGACCAAAGCATGATCATTCCAGACTGTCAATGCATTAAGGCATATTTTCCAGGTATTTGATCAAAGGAATGGGGGATTTTAAGTGAGCTGTTTTGAAGTGTATAGAGTTGGTAAATCTCAGCAGTGATTTTTCTGCAGTTAACAACACTGGAAAGTTGTTTGATATGTTGATATATGGGCAAGGATATTCTGCACACTTTGATGTTTACTAATTCCATTAAATTTATTTTTTAATGAAGTACTAATAAGAGTAAGAAATGCCACTGACTCTCAGAAATACCCATGCTATAGTACTTTTGCAGATGTACACCCCTTAAACTATGTATATGGCACAGAGACCTTGTATTGTATTGTTTTGCAATGAGCAAGGGAGAAAAGAAAGACAAAAATGCCAGATCATCACTGTCACACACAGAATACCTGCTTCTCTACCTCTGGATATGTGTAGAGTCAATTTTACAAGTATTTTTGGAAGTTGCACACATAACGTTCCAGGCAGTGAAGAAAAAGAATAAAGCCTGTTCTATGCTAACAGCTGTTTATTTTTCCCTTTTTCCTACCCACATCATATGCAAAATATTTTTATAGAAGTGTTTGTAAATATTGTATAGTTACAACTCATTATTTGGACAATATAACAACAATACAATCGTTATCATTACTTTACAACTCAGAGGTCCTGATCCGAAAACATGCTGTAGTGTATAGGAAAAGGTTGGAAACCATTTCACTTGGAGACATTGAAAAGATATTAGAAGGACCTATACTGTGAGCTGGAACTAAGCAGAACAGAGTTCCAGATCCTGCACTAATGAAATCATCTTTTTAATTAGAATGAATTGAGAGAGAACGTACCTCAACAACAATAGCACCCAGAGCACCCATCTGGGCCACGGGAGACTCAGGTGCTTCTTGCCTGTGAACTGGATCACTGGCAGGTTAGAAATCCCTGGGCAAAAGCTCTAACCAGAGCTACAGGAAAGGCAATACAATAAAAGACTTTCTTAACAACTCAGGGGATTCACAAGGGGGCCAATTACACAAGGAAGGTGTTTGGGTTTGTTGCCAAAAATCATTTGGGTTTGTTGCTTAAAAAAAAAAAAACAACCGCAGAGGACACAGAGAACTTTGATCCTAATCACTGGCTACCTGATGGCTACCTTGGTAAGGCTTTTCTATAACCCTTGCCTACGTAGTCCTTGGATTCACGCTGCTGCACCCCCTTCTTCCTCATTAATTTCTAAACTACTGGGAGAGTCAGCCAAGGAAGAAAGAAGGGTCACTTACCCTACCATAATGATGGGTCTCAGAGCTGCACTGCCCACACAAGTCCCTTAGCCTGGTTTCCTTTTCTCTGAGGGTCCTCTGTGATGAAGCAGTATCATGCATACTTTTTCCATCGCATGTAATTTGACTACAAGCCAACCACTTTACTCCGTAAATACAACAGCCTAAGTAAGCGTTCTTTGAGCTCTCCCTGCTAAGCAGCTGGCTGCATAGCAGTGATCTCCCCTTGAGCTGGGACACCTCTCAAGGTTGCTCCTTGAGGCTGAGAGACCTTTCACCGGCTGCAGATCTTTGGTAAATGACCAACCTCATGCATAACCTTGTATTATGGTAACTGATTTGTGTCTTGGTAATTTTGATTTTGTCTTGGTAACTTCGATTCTGTCTTGGTAGTTTCGAATCATTGTTACATCCTTTGTGCAGTAATAGAGTGAACCTTGCCATCAAACTCTAAGTTTAAAACAGCATATTTCAATAATTACACTTTTGCTGATACCTTTGACAGTGGTTCTTTAAGCAGTCTGAATAGCCCATTCATGACAAATTGGCGTAGTCGGCAGGATTCTAAATCAGGATTCATGACAACTACCCATCCTTGTTCAGTTACAGCACTACTGATTCTCAGTGCCAATGGTTAACTTCTCTAAGTATAAATCAAGACTTAATGTGAATGAAACTCTGAAATGGTCTTACCAAAGAACAAGGATGAAATGGNGGCCTGATTAAAGCATAGGTACTTTATGCCTAGCCTGCAATCTAAATTCCTGGCTTCGTATTGTTATGTCTCAATCTCAGTTTTCATTTCAAACGAAATTTCATCTTCTCACTCCCCCACATTTTTTAAGGAAGGGTTGGAATTCAAGCCAACTATAACCAACGCAGGGATGCCTGTCTGGGTTTTGAAGCAATCCCAGAAAGAAACTCTATGAGAAGAAAGCTATCTCTTGCAGCTCAGTAGGATTTTACTCTCAAGACCACTTTCTTCTGTAGCCCAGAAAATAATACCTTTGCAGTGAGGAATGACATGGTGTCAGGTGGAGAAAGGAAGGCTCTGAATGTTATCACCTAAGGTGTTGAGATAAGCATGATACAAATCTTTTCCTTTCCCGCCAGAAGAGGACAGAACTGCTTCCACTGTTTCCCAGAGCACGGTGACTGCTTCTGCTCTTAGAAGAAGATATGCCCATCCTGAGACACAGTTGTTATCACTCTAGATACAAAACAAGGCCATGATGCTGGAGTGGGGTTATGGCTTTGAAAAGTACATGATTGGGACTCTCCTGTTTTATCTAGCTGGTTGTGTGAAGCATAATAGATTGTGCTTCAAAGGCTGCCACTGTGTAAGTAAACGTATAAACCAGTCAGAAGGTTCCAACTCAATTTCTCTTTTAAGTTATCCATTTAGTGGCGCCACTAAAATGGCCTAGCAGTATATTACTAATCTTCCCAGCCTGTTATACAGTACTCCCAGCCTGGCCTACAGTTAACAAACTATCGAATTCTTTTTTTCTCTCTCTCCCTCTCTTTCTCACATTCAGCTTCCCACTCTTCTATCTCCCAGCTCAGACTCACCAACCAGCCATCACAAGGCACGGCGTAGGGGCGCTACTTTTTCACTAAGGATTCCATCAGATGGCCCTCACTGAAGAAGGC
>RSEF01000003.1:78878656-78957136 GCA_003993805.1 Himantopus leucocephalus | reverse complement strand
AAAGAAGAAGGAGGAAACAAGCATGGCTCTTCAATGTGGTCTCAAACTTTCCCATGAACTCTTAAAAAACATTGCCTTATTTCTACTCATAGATTCATCTGATGCAAGAACTATTAGATTATTGCAATAGCAAGGGCTAAGTAAATTTCAAGTTGTTGCTTCTCTTTAAGTGAAATGTATAAACATATATGTCTTCTTGAAGACTTTGAGTTCCAACTTGAAAGATGTCAGACTTAAATTATAGTAAAGCATTAAAAAGAATCTGAAAAATTAATTTCAAAGTTAAAATTCAGTATTCAAAAAGTTTGCATGTTCCTTACCCATAACATAAATCTACTATATAGTAGTTTTAAAGTGTATATTTTCTAAATTAAAACCATTTGTGATCACATACACAAGGGAAGTTGTAATCACACACTAATGCACAAATTTATGCCTCTATGTGATTGAAATTAATAACAACTTAAGAATTAGAAGGAACATCAAAAAGGCCCTGTCAGTCATTGGCACAGGAGAGCTGTTACGCTTCTTTGGATATCTACTTATTACTCTAAAATTAGGATACAGATGCAGAAGCTAGTCAACTGAGATACCTGCAGTCATTGAACTGCAGTGCCGTACAGCTCTCTGTGGTTCTAATATCACTGCATTCCCATGTCTCAACTTCGTGGTCATCTTATGCAGTGCAGTCCCATGGGTTTTCTTCCTCCTAAATATGTCCACATTTGTTCTGTCTTGGGAGCACATGCAGTATATCATATAAATCACAGTTACAGTAAAAAAATAGACCTCTCTCTTCCCAACATAGCAACAAAACAACAACTCCTGCCAAAAAAAGAGAGGCAGAGGGGAATCCCCAAACAACTTCTTTGGTCATTAGGCCTACTTAAGAATGACTAATCAGAAAACCCAGAGACTTTGGACCATGTCCATTTTACGCACTGAACCAAGCAGAAATGGAAATTCCAGAGTCAAACCTTTCACTGAAACAGCCTTGCACTGAAATTCCTTGTCGAGCTCTACCAACACGGCATCATCTGAAGAAAAATCTGTCAGGACCTAGAAATACAGGAAGCAAAATAAGTGTTTTCCAAAATAAATTCATGGCTGATAAAGGCTACAAATCATGACTCTAATGTGCTCACTGAAAGAAGTTCTGTTTAGTGAATTCTCACCACAGTCTGCACCACTCAAATGTCTAGTCATCCATGAAGCAGAAACCCCAGAAATGCACATTAGTGTAGGCTTGTCTCAGAGGGTTCTCTGTAAGAAGATTAATATCTAATATTTTAAAATATGTCTTGGCAATAACAGATGCGCATTAAGATTCCAGCAACATTTTCTGAATATGGCTCCAGACAGCAGAAAAGCAGGAGAACTCCTTCTGCACACTGATATGTTAGCAGCTCCACAGACAGCATCCACAGTATTGTTTGCCTTTGACACAGTCACAGTGAATCTATTATTTAAGAAGGAGATATTCTTCAGTGAATCCCTGCAATAAGCCATAACAAATACTGTGTGTTCCTGGTTTCCTGCTGGAGTGGTAATGGGCAGAAACTCAGAGCATTATTGTTGCCATATGTCTCAACAGTCATATTGATTTAATTGGTTGTCATAAAAATCTGACAAGAGGGAAGCCAGTTCATAGCTGGGTATGGGCCAGAGAGTACTGGTGAATGGACTACTTAGATCTCTCAAGAGCCTCTTTGTCTTCTACCAGTGTCATTGAACTGGTTGTCTTGTCCGTAATCTAGAAACAATCCATTTTATGGGTGGAAATGCAGGCCATGTACTTTTGGATCCAATTTGTCTTACAGAATCGCAGAAAATCTTATACTGTATGGGAACTATCTGTATTAATATATAAATTCCCTGAAATGGAAAATGTTTTCAGTGAGGGCAGCAGATGGACTGCCTCATCATTTGTCTCCATATCACCCATCCGTAAATCTGTGCTGTATTTAAACTGCTTCAGTCTTTCCTTAACATCAAAAGACAACCACATGCAAGAACATCCATATTACATAACAGAATATTTAGCACTTGCATGAGAACTGTCATACAAGAAGCTTAATGCACTCTTACATATCTGTGGTTTGCTGCAGGATAGCATTGCTACCCACATTTTATGGAAAGGGAAGGAAAACAGAGATGCTAGAGAAATGACGCGACTTGGCTACGGTGTGAGGTAAAACCAGGAGCGGAGCATGGGGGCTCTGCTTTCAGGCGATGGGCCTTATTAACACACCCGTCCTCTTACTTTTTTCCTTCCGCTGGAGCTCCGGAGTGGTATGAAAACATTCAGTCTGTTTGGAAGAAGAAAACAAAACTACAGTTACCTTCCCTCCATGCCAAAAATACAACAGCCAAGAGATACTCTTGTTTGTATGTTCATCTTATAGCGTGTACTTCGTATCACTTCGGTTCATCCATGAGGAAGTTAGGTGTGCAGTCTGTGGGAACCACCTGGGCTGCCTCTGTGTTCAGTGTCTCCTCTGGCAGCTCTTTCCACTCTAAGATAAATATGTCTAATAAGCAAAGAGAATCATCCTTATGCATTGAGAAGAACATATCAGCATCACCTAAGAAAGGATTTTGAACAATTTTGAAGCAGTCCGGTGTATTGATTTTATATACTACGGCTTTATGAATGCTTTCAGATGCATCAGAACTGCTGTAGATTCAATGCAGACTTGTTTTAGTGAAAATACAACTTTAAAGGTTCAGTAGGTAATATTATATTCAATATATTACATTAGTCTATGAAAAGGAGAGACATGAACTTAAAGACAAAGTTCAGCCTATTTTTTTATTATCAAAGATTCCTAATGATGGTTACTTATTTTGAAACTGAACTAAAAATGAATGTTACAGTGATGTAACAATGCTACACTACAGTACGCTAGGGTTTTTTCCTCCAGTAAAAGACTCACCAGACTATATCCATCAAGGCTGACTATCCAAAACACTTACTGTATTTTTTTTGGCTCAAGCGTCTATCAGTGTAGGTAATTTGTAAATTTAGACATTTATGCCCATGAAATTGTACTGTGCAATAAACAAATTTGACAAGCTCATCTGAAAAAAATCAAATTAAATTCTTGATTTTCATGCCCTAGTAAATGGTCAGCTAGTTATGAATGAATTTAAATATATAAATTAGCGTCAACCCACTCCTGAGAAATGACTGCTGAAAACAGCATACCACCACGGCAAGAATTGTACAGCAGAGGAACATTTCCATGCAGCAATTAAGTTGATACCCATTAGCTAAGGACAATGTATCCAAGCCATGAAATTGATTGAACAGAGTCTGCACAGTAACTGACTCCTATTTCAAAATACTCAAGTGAACAATCATCTGTCCAAATACAACATTATTAAATTGAAGAGACCGTAGCCGATTTTGGCTACTGTGGCATAAACCTTGAGAAGAATCCGTGCTACTAATAAATTTAGCCAGTTTTCACCACTAAACTTGAGATTGACTCGCCCTAAGGAGTGTATTTGATGTGACAGGAAAAGTAAACCAGTTAGATAACACTCTTTGGTGAATTACACCTGTGCAATCCTACTTACTTCTGTTGGTTTATTTCAGATGAAAGCTGGTGCAACGCTGAGTGTTGAACATTTGTATGTTAAATGCCTGATGGGTTTTAAATTCTTAAGAGCTTACCAAGCTCTAACACAAAAATCAATTGCATTAAAGCAATACTAAGCAGTTTATTGACGACCCTGTTTTTCCCTTGTGAAAGGCTTATCTGAAATTGTTTGAGATGGTGGCAACAAATTGTTTGAAAAAAAGGCTTTTCCATGAATCCAGATAAAAAGCTTCGGATCCCAGCTATATTATCCAATAATAGAGGTAGTGCATACACATTTTGCTGGCCTATGTAGAAGGAGAAATATCTTTAAATTTGTTAAAGCTAAAAGAAAAGTTTGAGATATTAAAGCAGGAAAAATCTAAGATGTTGTTTCACTTTGCAGATATGGAGTGAAATGCTGGGTCTGGACACACCAATTCAGAGCACCTCCAAAGAAGCAGATAAAGTTATTTACTTTCAACCAGATGCGTGACAGCAGATTTTGGCCTTTCCTCTGCTAACCTTACATCTCTATAGGTGTTAACCTGATCTCATATGCACTCAAGCATACTTTTCTGATTTATCTGCTATTAAATTAAACACATGAAGTTGAAGACCTATATGGACTTTAGGGATTCAAGTTCATTACCAAATGGAGATGCTCAAAACCAGCAAATAACTATTTCCTAATACACCGCATGCTTAAAGTCCCTGTGTTTTCCCTTTAAAAATTGGAGCTGGTCAGAATTTTCCTTTTAAAACCCAATAAGCATTTCAACATCCCCAGGGCACTTTGGGGATTTAGGCTCATTTAGCTCACAAGCATCACAAAAGGCTGATTCAAACCTGTCTGCACCCAGTACTTAGTCGTGGTGGGAGCTAGGAGACCTTGCAGGAGACCATGGGCTACAACATGTCCAAGGCAACAGCTGCCAGTACCAGCTAACCTCAGAAACAAGCCTGCTAACCTCAGCTATTCCCAGACTCACAAGAGCTCCCAGTTCCTGCTGAGTTCCTCTAAGCCCTGCGATGTCCCATGCAAGGTAGGAGCTGCCCCATTAGAGAATTTTCTGTGTTTTTCCCTGTATGATTCAGTTCCTCATCTGTTATGCCCACTGCTGAGCTGAAGACCTATAAAGTCCAGATCTGGCCAGCTGCAGTGAAAGCTCTTCCATATTAAAAAAAAAGAAAGCCGAGTCAAATAATGTGTTTCATGAAGCCAGGTGGAAGATGCACCAAAGCTAATTATTAAACCAGCTGTGACCAAATAAAATATTACTTTTTCACATATCACCACATTTGTTTTGCTGCTTGTTTTTATCCTTTCTATAAACAGAGGCAAGTCATATGACCAGGGGAAAAAAAAATAAACACTATCAATTAGAGTAGCCTTACAGAGAACAGCAATTAACCTTCTGCAGAACTTAATCTCCTCCAGTGGAGTAACCTCTCAGTTCTGTTCTCTCTACTTGTCCTTCTCAGCAATGCTACTTTGTGCTGACCAGGCTGACAGCGTTGCTCATCTGCACTGCTTTTTGCGTTGCTGTTCTGCAAAATTAAATCAGAAACTGTGTTCAGTCAAAGCGTTATATGAATATTTAAATTTTTAATGTATTTTGACTTGTTTAGGCTTGTTGTGTAAATATTTAAATAATGTATTTTGACTCTTTTAATTTTACATTTTCCTTTACTTTGCTACTTTTAAAAGGCATAAATCATACCAGCAATCAAATAAAAAACCCAGAAGCCATATTTTGCATTGTTGAGGCAAATCCAAAAGGACACAATAAATAACTTCTGTGGTGTCTGGATTGGTTTCAAACCAATCTTTTTAAAAGGGGGAAAAAAGTCACAGAAAATGTCAAGTGCCTTTATAATTTACCAGGACTCATAATTTGATTTTGATTAATGCTCAACTTAACAATTCCACCAGCATTTGAAATCTGTTCATCAACATTAAATCTTACAAAAGTAGGTAAATGCTACATCCAGCTCCAGAGTGCATATAGTAATTAATAGTTCTCAGCAAGAACACATACCACTCTAAGAGAAGCAGCTAAGCGGGGTATCATCACTCTGTATCAGAAACAGCCATTATTATCACTCGTAGTCTCATACCAATGCATGCACTCATGCTGCCAGCAGCCACTCACATGGGAGAACTAGGGGAAAAAAAAGTTTTGGACAGTGGTCCATAGGCAGAAGACCACAGTTGCTCTCCAAAGATTTCACTGTTTCTCTGCCTAGAGGGGGTCTGGGTGAGCCAGAGTAGGGCAAGGCAGAAGCCTCCATGGGCTTGCTTACCCACATAACCAGAAGTCCAGAGTATGTAGCCTCCATCCTCCATTTTACAGGTAGCACGCAGTCTGGAAGCTTCACTTCAACAGAGGAAGAGGTACATCTGACTAAGACCATGAACAGGTCACTCCTGCTTTATATAGTATAACCATTTGGAAAAATACAATTACTTGCACAGTGCAATGGTCAGCACCATTAGATTAACACAGAAAGTGCTACAGGCCCTTGAGCTAGCATCAGTGGTTAGTTCTCTGGAAGATGGCACCTCCAACACTATCTTCATGATGAGCCATCAATTCAGTGAGATACAAAACTTAAGTGCCACCTACTGAATGGCCAGAACCGCTTCCTGCTCCTCCTATGTCCTTCGCTTGCGTCCAGCATCCAGGCATTGATCCTGTTTGCTGATGATTTGGAATCAAATTCAAGAGCCATAAAGTGCAGTAGTTCAGAGAGATAGTCTTAAAAAACTTTAAAATTAAGTTAAAGAAACTAACATTTGTTTGATCGGTTTTGTTTTTCAAAATTCAAGTAGTTCTTTCTTCTAAATAACGCAAATACCTACTTGAAATCCTTCCGCAGTTAAGAAATTATATTTCCAGCACACCAAAAGGATTCCTATTTTAACTCTTTGTTAGAATGTTAATTTGCAGGTACACTAAAGGTTAGATGTCTTGTCTATATTAGTCAAATTCAGAAGTAATTAGCAAATGTCTCGATTATGTTGACAAATGAGTCAGTCATGTAAGTAATGGGCAACACTGGACAAAGAAAATAGGAGTTGTTCTTGTCAGCATGAAGGATTTCACTGCAGGAGAGTTGCTGTGGCTTTCATTATTTCAACGGTCAATGGATGTTGCTATAGAAACTACATAGTTAGCAAGCCATGTAAGCAAAAGAAATATGATAAAAACAAAACTAAAGCAATGAAAGGATAAAAACCCAAGGATCTCATATCTGTCCAACAACTTAAATTCATTTGTTTGTTTTATCTTTCAATCACATCACCAACTGATGAGACTCCTAGTAACAATATCATCTATTCACATAGCGTTTTTATATAAGTCAAATCATGTATTATAGCACATAATAGTCAAAAAAGCATCAAAACAAAATGCTTTCAATAGCAATTTAAAAATGAAATAACTGAGTTATTTGAATATGTAAAAATAGTATTTGGCTTCATAACAATATATTAGCCCTCCATAAATACTAATGAATAATTATTAATCTCTCTTGCATGATGTACTTCCTTTGCTTAGAGGAAAAATGACATTTTAGTATTTAAACTAGCTTTTATGTGCCAGAAAGTACTTGCAAATACAGTTACCTGCCTGAAGTATCCAGGCACTGATGACCACCTGCCTAACAGGTTGGCTTGTATTCAGTGCATGTCACACAGTTTATGCTGATTTGAATATTTACACTTAATGAATGAAGCCTGAGACTCTTCCTCCATTTTGGATAATTAAGTAAATAGCTGATCTGAGATTTTAAAACAAGTGGGATTGAAGAGACTTACAGATCTTGTCATTCTAAAAAGAAGGATGTATACGACAGGTGATGAGATACAATTCTGAGCTTATGCAGAATCCATGGGCTGTATTCTGTGGATATATTTTTGTCAATTTTTCCATAACCACATTTTCCTCTAAATTGATTTCTGTTGTATACCTTTTGAGTAACAAGACAACGTGTTTTTTTCCTTTTAGACGTGAATATGATAAATATATACAGAAAAAAATGTACACACCAGAACCTGTAAATCCTCTTACTTCCTCTCCTAGTCTTGTGATCAGGGTTCAATGGCAGAGCCCTGAGCTTTTCATTCCAACTTCTGTCTGGCTGAAGGATTTTTTGATAGAGGAGTCCACAGCATTAATCACAAAAAGAGATGTATTAAATAGGCTAAAGCCAAGAGGATGAGAAAATCTGATATATCAAGATGAGAACTGTGCCAAGTAACCAAAACCAACACAAGCATTAGTGTCTTCAGACAAAGAAAAGCAACTTGAGGAACATAGTGAAACCACAGAAGATTTGCCCTCTATTCAACTGCACCTTGTTCATCTAGCCATCACAAATAAACCTTTCATTATCACACTGCTTTCCAGGTCTATGGAGAAAAAAATGCCAACATATAGAAATGATTGCTTGCATTTCCACTGAAAGCCTTGGTGCTTTTAGCTTCGAAGTCTCTTGAGAAATGTTGATAAGCTTTTGCCACTAGGTCACATTAGGAAAGAGAATACCAAGGTTTTCATAAATGTTTGCACAAGCACTATAGAAAAACATGCAAGGACGATTAAACTGAAAGAGAGCATTCAAAAACTTTCTTTTTTTTTTGATAGAGAAAGCAAAAACCAAGAAATAACAATTTAAATAGGACACTTCTGGTTTGCACTGGTCCATGATTTGGTCAGTTTGATCATTTTAGCTGGACTATTAAAAGTAATTCTCAGAAAAGACACTGAGTCTTCAAGGGTCTCATTCCCTTATCATCCCGGAGGGATGAGATTAATGTCTACTATGGGACTGTGCCAGGAACATGGTCTTTTCTTGTTAACGCTGCTCCTGGAAAAAAGAGAACTATTGTAAACCTCTTAACGCACTTTCCTCTTGCCGTGTCTCTCAACCCTGTCACACAATTTGAAAGGATATTAGAACAGACAGAGAGTGCAGAGTTGAAATCAAGCATAAGTCCTTATTCCATGAAAGCTTTGCATATCACAGGGTCTGTGTTATGAAATGGTCAACCGTTTGCCCCTGGGTCCTCATCCATTACATCCACATAAAAAAGACCATCTTGCAGTCGGAGCTGTGCAAACTGTTGGATGCTGCCTCAATCTGGCAGGAGGGAGGAAGTTCACTGCCCAAGCCCACTAGCTCAATATACCCCGGGGACCCAAGCTGAGCCAAGGCAGCCGAAGGACAGACATAAAACCGATTTGTTTCTTTGCAGAAGACAACATCTGAGGCTGTTATTGATGTGTCTAACCTTTGGATTAGGGGTCTCTCAGGTAGATAGAGCTTAGCGCTATACTAGTGATTGGGGCAGAGCATACTACTGTGGCTGGTGATGAAGGTTACTTACCAAGGCAGAAATTCCTTGGGAAGAGAGTGGATTTGACAGGATTTCTGTAAAAGGACATTATCTATATGTGGTTTAAGTACCTTTTCTTGGTGCTAAAACTGTCGACGCTTTATTAAGTATATTAATTTCATTGGAAAATAATTTGAATGATTGACTGAAATCTGTAATACAAAATTGGTCTGCTGCAAAACCATAAAGCACACCGTCACTATCTAGCAAAGAAGAAACATTCAGCAGCTGTACAAGATTTGTTCATGGAAAATTCTCTGAGACTAGAAAACAGCAATTAATTTTTCTCATCACCTCAGGAAGGTAACTCAGTGTCTTTTTTATGGATAAACAACCTAAGGCGCAAAGGTCTGGATCCATCCTACTTAGTTCCCATCCTTCAGTGAGGAACCTCACTCGGGTTTGCCATGTAGCCACGAGTGGAACATGGTCATCCTGGGGAGAGCTAGCACACTTCACATCTAGATCAGGTAGGCAGAATCTGGTGAAACAGTTTAATTCAGTAGCACAAAGCCATGCACCAATGACAAACCTGAGATCAGAACACCATCCTTAACCATTTTAGTGGTGATGTCAGTCAGCCATGAGGGCATGTGGGTTCTAAGTATAGGACAATTAGTAGTGAACAAGGGAGAAGGAGAAGGAAGACTAATTTTATGTGATTGACTGCCTCTGTCCCAGTAAACTATCCAGGGCCAGACTTTTCAATATTGTTTAATTGTTATTGTGCTCTTTGGCACAACTTTCGTTAGTGCCCCATAGGTCCAAGCACTGCCCTGGCACATTCAGGAGAGGACACAAGGTGTGGTCTGCTCCCAACAGGCTTAACCGGGATTTGTGGGCAGGGAGGTGTAGATGAGGTTAGCTTTATGGACATAACTGTCCCATGCTACTTGCTGTTGGGGCCAGGGATTAGTCCTGGCCATGTCTGATCCCCGGGTAAAGTTGTAGTCATTAAGTTTGTCACTATTTCAAAGACAACATTTCAAGCCATATTAATGTATTTTCAGCTTTGCTGTGCTTGGGGGAATGTGAGATATCAGGAAAAAAAATGTGCTAGGTTAAATAGCTATCCAATCTCAGAATGTCTTCCTCTGGAAGCTTAATATGTTTTATTTATCCAAAGAAAGCTTAAGAAATGGCCTAACCATAACCTGCATATTTGCAATGTTTCAGACTTCCAACAATTCTGGTGACTTTTCTATAATTTCTGTAGTTTTTCAGTTTGCTTTTTGTACAGTGGATTATACAACTTTAAACAATGCTGCCTGTTGTGCTCTCTTCTAACCCCGAGCTGATATTCCTCATTCATACCTAGCTGATTCGTTACTGTGGCTCTGGATTCTTTTCCATGTCACCTAATTCCAGATCAATGCCGCCCATCTGGTATGCATGACCTACTTTGTCGTCTTACATTAGCAGGACTAATTGGAGAAAAATTGATGGACTCATATTCCATCTGAATATCCACTTCTATCAGAATCATAAAGGTTTTCCTGGAGTTACATTCTGGAAAAAAGATGTTAGAGGCAATGCTGAGATTTACAGTCTGAGAGCAAGATACTTGCTTTTCTGATTGGGAGTGGGTTTTTGAGTTAAAAAAGCAACTAATATTAAAATGAGATATTAAAGTAAATGTAGTCAATAATTCCTTTTTAATTTTTTTCTTTAATGCAGAATGTATAAGTTCATAGTTCACAGTATAAGTTCATGAAGGCAAATTCTGAGTTCTTAGTTTGTTCCACACTCCACGCAAAGAAAGTTCATTGTCAGGCGATCTTTTCCTCATAGTTTTATTGTCATTCATATTTTTTTATCATCATCATTTCCTAAGCAATGATTTTATGCTTTCTTCTAGATCACAACAGAAAATGGGTATATATCATTCATGAACAGGACCTGGCAGGATGGAACTAGACTTTTTGCCCCTTTTTGGATGTAGATTTTCCATCTGAAATTAGTGTTTGCAGGCCAGTTTAATTTCTTTCATATGGGCTTCATGATATTTTTTATTAAACTATTTTTAACCAGAACGTAATGTGGTACTGAGCCCTAACATTGCACATGACGTCAATACAGTTAACTTCATCAGCTGGCATTGATTATGTAAACATGTTTTAATTTGTTATTTGACTATGCATGATACGAGCTTTTCCATGGCTTTGATCAGAATACTAGCCAGTTTGAATACTCAAAATACACCGTTTATCTTTTTTCATATCAGGACAGTGTTTCCATGTTTCTTGCGTATCAAGAATAGTTACCAAGAAATTAATGAGCTAACTTGGATGTGTGATGGATGTAGGTTTTGTAGTCATGTTGACCAGTCAATTGTCAAATTGTCCTATTATATTAGATGTGGTTTAACATTCTTGCGAGTTGATGGTAGCTTTTACACTGTATTTGATAGCTGTTCTACCCTTATCTCATACTGGAACTATATGAACAGTAGGATTTTCTTCTTTCTTTCTTATTTTATAAGCATTAATTCTTAAATATCTGATAGTTTCCCTTGTCTATTATCAGTCATTGATGACATTTATTGTTGGTGAAACATTCATATATGTCTATATGCATGAACACGTTTCTATGGCTTGTCTACATATATATTATGCATGACATACCCATGTCTTTTTCTCACTGGGGTGACTCCTAATCACAGAAAATATTTTGGTTTGTTANTTAAATATCTGATAGTTTCCCTTGTCTATTATCAGTCATTGATGGCATTTATTGTTGGTGAAACATTCATATATCTCTATATGCATGAACACATGTTTCTATGGCTTGTCTACATATATATTATGCATGACATTCCCATGTCTTTTTCTAACTGGGGTGACTCCTAATCACAGAAAATATTTTGGTTTGTTATGGAATTGCTGCTCATTCCTTCACAAAGCACTGTTCAACAATTCTCAGCTAACAAGCTTAAGCCAGTCCTGCTGTAATGGATATGTAAAGCAAAATACTGAAAACATTTAAGAGAGCAGAGAGGACTTTGCAGACCATCAGTTTTCAGTGCTTAGCTTGCAATACTCGGGGCTTGAATTTCAGTGGTCCTTACTGCTGGCAATTTACAGCGACTTCAAGAGCAGTAGTAGTGCTCCACTTTTTTCCTGATGAAATATTAACGCATTCACACATGAGAAACCATGAAGGCAGTCTAATACACTGTGTATTTGTCAAATATTAAACATTCATTGTTTGGATTTTAAGAAATGGAACGACAGAAGTATGTTTAACTTATTTCCACTTCTAGCAAGGCAGGTTTAAAATAGTGCAGAGTAATGTTTAGGTTACTAGTGGTACAGTAACACCGTGCCATGTTTCCTAGATGAAAAATAGCATGTCAACAGAATGAACAAATCTTAAAAGGGCAAAAATCTCTTCAGACATCACCCACTTAAACAGTTGCCGTTAGAGGAAGCTGTATTAAGCACAGATGTTAAGTGTCCGCAGGAGCTGCTGTGCGCAAACATCAGGCTATTCAGCTCTTTCCAAAGTTCAGTGCCTGAACCCTACACGCCAGTCAGACTGAATATCCCCTGTGAAAGGGGCATTTGCATGGAGTTCTGACTCCATCAATACATGACACACTCAGATCTTATTATTTTAACAAGGCTCCTCACTGTGCCAGTTCCAAATGGACATTAAGGCTGAACACCAGAGTAAACAGTGCGGGCAATGAACTTCATCACCGCAAACACCTGATGACTGCTTCCACCAGCCCTTTTTTTTTCTCTTTCTCTTGCAGGCTGCCCATTATTGTGGTCCTCCTGGCAGCAATTAGCTGTCATCAGGCTCTCTCTCTCAGGCACCGTTTCTGCTAGAGACTAATCCCCCTCAACACAATCCATTCTTCTGTCTTTTGCCATTCTTTGTTGGTTACACCGTGTGCACAAATTAATTAGGGCTCGATTTAAGGGCTGACTCAGCTGGTTCGTGGCACAAATGAGTGCAGCTGGTTTTCCGCATAAGGTTTTCGGCTTTTTTGTTTTGGTTTGGGTTTTTTTTTTTTTATTTTCCTCTTGGTTTAGAAATACACTCTGCGTGTGTGTGCGTGCGTGCAAATTAAACATGAGATTTTTTGGCAGATGCAATTGGCTAAGGAAGCTGACAACATGGATCTATTTAGCCCATCTTCCCCTAAGGATCCAACTCAATTCCTTGCAGAGCTATAGGGTTAGGACTACTGAGTTTCCAGTGTCAAAGGGTGGCTTCTCTACCTCAGACATGCTGGCATTCTGATCCTGGGAGGTCCCCTGCCCCAAAAAACAGAAACATCTGGAATCACATGGGCAGTTTGTCTGCTGAGTTCAGCAACAGGGATCCCTGTAGCTACAGCTCCATCCCACTGTTAGGGGACCTAGAAGGCACTTAACAATTACTGTCTTTACTATAGGATTACAAGTGCATTTGATATCATATGTATATTACGATCCTTCAGATTTTACACAAAAATATTCTTGGGGTATAGTTCACACTGAAATACATCCTCAGAGAAATAATCATCATGATGTTTTAATTTAATTTAGTAAATATTCCTGAAATAAAAGGATATTTTACTTAAGTAACCATGTTATGTTTATATCCTCTTACATATGCTGGAATTTTAAAATTCTGAGTCATGATTCAACACCAGAGCAACAAGGCACCTCAAGTGATTGGGAAAAGTACATTCTGAACATGCAGATATTATCCTTCACTGTTCATTTCAACTGGAAGAATTTAGTCTTTGATCATGAAACTGGAGTGTTTGATTCTGTTCTCACTGAAGTCAAATGAGAGTGTTGCTGTTAACTTCTATGGATGCCTGTAAAATGTTAGGATATACGAATTTATGAGACTTCAACCAAATTGTTTACTACTTTGGGCTTAGTTTCACTGCCACTGGGCTTTAAAGATGACAACAATACATAAACACTGCTGTAATTACCTGGTTGATAATTATCTCTCATTGACTTCATGGAGTTTTGCATTCTCTGTCATCAACTGAGGTCTTATTTTATTGGGATATATAATTATTTTAGAGTCTGATAGTGTAAATATTGCTAAAAAACAATCGAGTACAGGCATAAGCCTCAGAGCCTCTGGAATTTTCCACAAGCTGAAACAATTATTTTATATTTTATATCTCTCTATATGCATGTATATATACATATATAGACACACTGTTGTGTTTTTTTTCTACAAGATCTGTAAACAAATTGGTGTAAGCATTGTCCCTAACTAAAGTCTACATACCATTCAACAGGGGCTTAAAGATGGGTTCAGTCCCTCCGTACCACCACAGTCCAGACAGTGGCAAAGGCAACTTGGCATTTAAAATCAGAGCACTACTTACATACTTACAATTAAACAGCTGCTGAAGTGCTTTATTAGACTGGGTTAACCAGTTTCTCTCCAGAACACACCTTCATTTCAATAAATGAAGTTCTGTACTCATATTTACTGAAGCAAAAGTCTTCAGGTTTTTGCTATTTTGAACAGGAAGGAAATAAATACATATTATTAAGTCTGTTTTATCTTCCTTTTTCTAAAAAAGTAGCTTCTGAGTCGTCATCAGTTCAGATGTGAACTACTACCTTGAACGTCAAATCAAATATTGCATAAATTATATGTTTGAATCACTCATGGAATAGATATGGAATTATTAGACATACAGTATGTAAACACTAGGGCAAAAGTCTCCGAATTGACCTTTGAAGGAAAGTTATTTAAATCAGTAGAGTGAAAACAAGAGGTAAAAAAGGTGCAATTCAGAAGAGAAACCAGATTCATAATTTCCTAGAACAAACATGCAAATTTAAATTCAGCAGTGCTAAAAGAAGAATAAGAAAGGCAAATATTTATGTGAGCAGAACCTCACCCAGCCCAGTCCCAACACTTGTACACATGAATAACTTTACACACTTAAGCGGTAAGATTGTCTCAAATGGCATTCCTCGCGTACGAAATGTCCTGTATTTGCAGAATCTGTGGATTACCACATGATTGTAATGCGCCATAAGAAAAGCTTGCCAGTTTAGAGAAAATATTCTGACAATCCAAAATAAACATTTTTAAATATAAAAAAAAATACATTTACCTGTAGACCTTGCTATTAACAGCCATTGATTTTTAGGCCGTATCTCATTAAGAGCTTCTGTACCAATGAAACCGCTTTCTAGATTGACAGGTGGCTGATTTAACAACAACAAAAAAATATCTTATTTTGAAGGTTTTTATCATGAAAAACCCTCTCAAACGGCCCAGTGCATTGTGATTTCCGTGGTTCTTTTTCTTCTGAGCTGTTCAATTAGTTGGAAATCTCTCTCTGATGGACTGAAGCAGCTTGAGTGAACGCCTGAGCGCACAACCAATTAGGCTCATTTGAAGTTGCAGAATTGCCTTCTTTGGTGTTAAAACCCCATGTCAAACACTGGGTCTAAGATCATTTGTACTACAAAATGAGATTGACAGAGCAGCTGCAACAGGGGGCATGCCTGCTGGACGACTTAATTGTGGAGACTGAAGGGCCATCATGAACTGGCGTGTGGAGATTGTATCACCACTGCTGCATTACAAATGCTCTTTATTAACAGTGATCTGTAATCAATGAGCTCAGGCTTTTTGCCAGAGCTCCAAAATCAGATAGGCAGCTCTCCTCCCAAGGAATAGGAGGAGCCACCGGCGCAGGGGGTTGTGCTGAGGCAGGGAGCAGGGATGCTCTCCCTGGCTCCTCGTTGGGGCTGGGAAGCTGCAGAGAGGGAAATAACCGTCCAACGCCACAGAGCTTTCCTCGTTTAGTAGAATATGCAGTAGCCGAGTTGAGCATGCGGAAATGTACTTATATTGTCGTGGATGAAATACGGTTGCTCCTAACAAAGTGGTATTTTATTAGTCAAAGAGACTACACCAACTCAGACTGCTCTGAATAAATAGTTTTGATGGTGGCATGATGTCTGTAGCTTAATGGTAATACCATGATACAAATGACCTGAAGTAAATCCAACAGGCTTGATATACACAAATTAATGAAAAAACAGTATATTTTAATCTTTTGGGTAGGAAACCTTTTGATTTTTTTAACAAGACATATTGCTTTTGAAAAGAGTAGTTGCTTTTCACTGACGCTCCCAAGCCAACAATTTTGTTTATTCCTTCATTGTTAAAAACAATGTCCTCTTACTGTAACCTACTGGGTCAGTTTCCTGGAAAGAAATCAATATATCTTCACAAGTATTCCAAGATTACTTTATGATGAGACAGATGTAAAAACAATGTCAAAGTCAAATGTAAAGTTAGCCAAAATCAGCAATAGCTGATTGTAATTACCTACCCAATGCCTTTTGCTACAAGAATAACTTCACTGCTGTTTTTCAAAGGCATTTTACTCTTGTCTACTTCACTCTCTGAAAGTATCCCAGAGAAAGAAATAAGAAATGTGAGTGAACAATACAGGAACAGCTCAACTAGTGTGGCAAATCACATGCAGGTGAGCTCTAGTACCATAAAATAGTGCCTCAACTTTATGCTCCTCAATTATATGAGCAATTCATGTTTAGATGCATCATCTGAACTTTTGGCTCCTCATATGAGCGAGTGGCAGGATTTACTTTTAATTACAGGCTTTTCCTGGTTCTTTTTTTATTTTTATTTTTTAATTTATACCACAGAGTATGATTATCTGTTCAGGTGTTTTAATTACAGTTTTGGTTGTTGGTTTGGGGTTTTTTTATTTTGGTTTTTTTTTTTCCTGAAGGGTTCATGCTGCTGTTACCTGTAATGCCCACGTTTATAAAGTCTATTCAAATTAAACAGATTCACACTGTGTCATTCTGCATCAGTTGCAACACAAGCAACAGGCAGCTGAAATCAAATCATTTTTGGAAGAAAATCTGAAGTAAATACCTGCATGTGTAATCGCGTTTTAAATTGTCTTTAGGAACTCTCTTTTACCATAATACATACAGGAAACTTAACAATAAACTTGACATTGTTTAGGTTGCAGGTTGTCTCACTGCTACCTCATGGTCCCCGTATGACTCAATCCGTCTGCAGTGTCTTTCCTTACAACTAGAGAGTGAGCTCTGAAGTAGGAATTGTATTTATGTTCTTTGTCTGTACAGTGTCTAGCTCAACACCGTCATTGCTTCTGACTAGTGCCCCAGGAAGCTACAGCGAAACCACTTACTGCTAGGGACCAAAAACAACAAGAAAAATTCAAGTATCCCACCAGGTTAATGTTGGAAAAAAAATGACATTGTATTCTCTTGTTTATGCAGTGTTTATTCACGTGTTGCCAGATCTTGTGAAATTTTTCTCCTGTGTCAGCAATTCCTGACAGAAGGCTGGGGAAAGGTGCAGAAGGTGGGTATACAGGTAAGAAAGAGTTTTAGCATAATGAAGATATTAAATAAAAAAAAAAAAAGGCAGAATCTTTTTTTAAGTAAGTAAGTTCTTATTCAGTGTATCCACCAGGTACGCTTGACCATCCTGTTCCATGTTTTCTGGTATTTTTGCAGTGGCGTTTAGACCAGTTCACTCCAACAAAAGCAAGTGCCTAAACTGATATGATACCTTACTGTAAGGAAATAACTAATCAATAAGTATGTGACTGAAAGTAAAAGCCTATGTGTTTGTTCATACTAATGCTGTTGCAACTAAGCTAATACCTCACCCAGTCAATAAAGATTTGAAATGTCAATTCCTTCTTCCCTCCCACCTACAGTTTCTGCATATTCACTTAACATTGTCTTTCCCACATATCTCAGAGTATGGCCTTACATAAACTTACTGTTGGGACACTGAAATCTGGATGAATTGTCTTGCTGTTACTCTTTCTGTTCCAAAATCTCTTATTCTTACCTTGTTCAATATTTCTTACAAAACTTCACTTGTGGCAAAGATCTGAAATATAACAGACAGATATGTCACAGTTTGGCTGTGGAAAGGATGGGATGATACAATGCAGGCAGAATTATTCTGCAAATTTGCAAGCTATTGGCAGCCTGTGAAAGTTTTCTCCAGCTATGCTGGTGAATACGTCCATACTACGCTGTCAGCATTGAGCAGAACTCCATGGTTTCACATATCAATGTATGGAGATTTCACAATGCTGGAAGAAGACCACAGCCACCCTGAACAGATAGTTGTCCTACCTCTTGAAGGATTATGTTTCCTTTCTATTTCCCATTTATTCTGGGAAACTGTAAGTATACAGAGAGAAATTTTGAAACTAGGAACTAGAATTTCACTAAAACCACAAACAGAATCTCTTGTCACGCTTTTGTTGAAGTCCCAACACTTTCCCCTTCTCCCACTCACTGCTGTGAGAGATGCGACCACAAACTGATTGTCATTCCATTGTCATTTGTTGAACAGTGATGTTCCATGCATACATGTCAGAGCACCAAATTCAGGATGCATGTGTTAAAAATGGGTTAGTTTTGAATTATAAAATAAATGGAATGGGATAAAATGACAGGAACAAAATAAAATAAAAAAAAAAGAAATGCTTACATTTGTCTGGAAAGCTATTCATTTTCATTTAAATTATCTATACAAATAGGCAAAAAAGCAAAAATACAGAATAACAAAAAAAAAATGTATGATCACTATATAGTTCTTAAAGTAAAACCAAAAAGAGGTAACTGCTAGATTTATTTATAAAAACTTAAAGCAACTCACAGTTAGTTTTACAGGACTGAATAATTGCAATTCGTCAATACCCAAAAAGCACGTTCTGCACCCACAGAGTTAGTAACATAATTTCTGACTGACTGCAGGAGAAGTATCAAGGCCCAGCTCTTCAAGGTTTTTCTATTAATTGAACCAGTTTCATATACAGATGCTATTGGGATTTATTTTCTTTAAAAGTTACTTTGTTTCCTAAAAAGCTGTCCTGTAAACTCAAAAGATACCCTTAAAAAGTTATCCAAGCATTGTAGTCAACAAATAAGAGGGTCTAAAATAAATCATGCTATTAGAACATGCTTTGAAAATATACCCCTTACATTCCATCTTCTGAAGGCAACAGCTGCATCGTCTGTAATCTAGAGTAAATAGGGAAAAGCCTGTCACTGTACAAATGCTTCTTAAAAATACAAAAAATACATCCTTTAAATCTGTGCAAATTCTTCAGCGATTATTGTCTTTAAATAATAGTCACAGATATAAAGGAATTAGTGTTGATGCTTCCAAATTTTCATGCTCATTTGTATGCTATGGATTTTTGTACAGAGAAATGAAATTGCTCACATCTGTGGATATACCACATACTATACTGATTCGGACTTCCATTTAGAGAAGTCAAAGTGTTTTCTGCAAGCCATGTTTTTTAAAAAACAGAAAGAAAATTAAAACACAATATACAAAATGTATTGGCATTGCCAATCCATACTCTGTGACTTTATACCTGGTTATCAAAAGGAAGTTTCATGCAACCAGTAATTAAAGGACAGAATACTGTCATGGTTATGCTCAAGAAAAATCTTTTAAAGAGGAATCAAATATTACAGAGTAACAAGAATATCCAGCACTACACTGACTAATACTACCAACAATTGTAACTTGAACATACAAACATATCTTTCAGATTTTAAAACAATCACTGATCATTGAATCGATATGAGACTTGCCAGAAGAGGACTCATTATTTATTTAGCAGCCATGGGTATTTTGTACCTTTCTCCCTGGTGGCACTGTTAAGCAAGCTTTAACTGAACAGACTGTGTTTAATTCTATCATTCAGAGAACAACAATAATTGCTATTATTCAGCAACAAGCTTCAATCTAGTTTTGAAATATTTATTGTATTTCTTATCTCTACCACCTTTTGTTAGTTATCAGAATATAAGGAATGTCTTAAAAATATTCTGCATCTGAAGTTATATCTAAAAATTCAAAACATGCAATATAAAAATAATATGACACTATTTTTTAATTCAGTTGCGAGGCTGTTTTTTCCCTCCCACCAAAACAGGGAAATAAAGCTGACAGACTCAAATACCAATTGATTTGTAGCAATATACCCAAATTGGGATTCATCTTCTGTAATCTAAGATTCCTCATTTTATTAGTCCAGGTCACCCTGGTCTCCTTTATGGTCAATAGAAGAAATCGCATAACTTCAGAAAACAATTCGCATTGCCTATCTTAATACAACTAGTTTAAGATAACATGAATTCCTTGTTTCTCTCATTGACTATACATGGTCCCTAGGGAGACTAACCTGAATTTAAACAACTAACTTTTAACACCTAAATTAGAGAAGACGAGTCTTCTTCCAATCTGTAAAATTGCTTAATTTACAAGTAAGCCAGAAAATCAGCTACTATACCTACATGAGACAATACCAAGGCTGCTATGGTGACCCCAAAAGTTTTTACCCTTTTAGTTTTGCTCCAGTCATATTAAGTCATTAGAAGTCATCCTTGATTTTCAGTAATTAATTTCCTTTCTCATTGATTACTCTTTTCCATATGTAAGGAAATGTTGACCTGCCTCTCTGAGTAACATTTAACACCAGCAACAACTATTGTCTCTCTTTGTCACCAAGCAGGATTTTAAAACATCCTTCCTCACTTATGGTTTAGCAACACTTTTTTCAGGAGCCAACCTGCTATTCATATAAGTTAGTTATTCATAAGTTAGAAAATGAGGAACGCAACGGAGGAAAAAATAATATCCTAAAAGCAGTAGAATCTCTACAAAGAAAAGATGCAGAATCTGAACAGGCTACAGACAACCTTCAAAGTACCATTGTCTGATCCTGTTTTGTTCATTTTATCGTTCTGTTATCAAGCCTATTTATAGATATCTGCAATGATAAAAGAGCCAAAAATAATTAGGAAGTCAAACTGTGACTTCATGAAAGGACATGAAAGAAGAGTAAGAGAACATATATTTTATGAGCAGTCTAAATTAGATTGTCCTCAACTTTGGTGTGGTTACTTGCAAATGATTGTCCATTTGGATTAAATGTGAAGGAGATTTGGCATTGTTCCTTGAGTGAAAACTGATCAGCTGACAAAGATTTTGTTGCTTACATTTAGATAAGGGTAGAACCTTTCCTCCAAGAGAAAAATACCCAAGTAACTAATGATTCAGCTTATTGCTCCTGTCACATACTTTACTTGCCATTTCATCATTTGATCTGTTAACAAATCAATTTTATATTATTTATCCAAGTGGAAGCCTGATCTGTGCGTATTATGCATCACTCACCTATGTTGTGTCACACATTAGAATCAAAACTTCTATGATATTTTTATCATATGCACTGGTCTTCTGTTTCTTGCCCAAAATTCTAGTCATGCATAAATGCTCTGTATCAAACTCCAAATGCTTCTGAAGAGATTCTTCAATGTCATTACGCAAATTATCATAGGATATAATGGGCTAATATGGTGGCACATAGTTTGGGAGCATCCAATTAACACTCTACAGTGCCAATGAATCCTACCTGGTTTCTACTCTCAGTGGGTGTTTCCAGAGATTGTTCTTCACCACAATCTTGGGTGATAATGCACTTAATGACTCAAAAGATGGAGCTGCATACTTACAGGCACTTCTCCACAGACATTTTTTCTGGTAAATATAATGGAAAATTCAGCTGCCAGGGAATGCATCTGGGTCTTTTAAGAGCCTGAATCTGTAAACTTCTGAACTTAATATGCAGAGGTATCAGCTAGGTTCTTTCCTCTTTCATTTTTCATGTGACTAATGACTATATTTTTCATATGTTCTGCATCCTTTTTTAATTTCTTATACTTCTTCCTCCTAGTTTGTTCTTTTTTTTTTCCCCCATCACCTTCCTTCCCACTACCTTCTTTTCAGTTCCTCTGCTTTTTTCCCTATCTTTTCAATACCCCTCTTCCTTCCAAATTTTGCTCATCATACTGCTAGATTCATCTCACCTAACTACAACCATAGAAATGTTAGGTATTTTGTCTGCAGCAGTTATCTCAACTCCCTTTATAGTCAACAGAGAGTAAGTATATTGACCAAAGTTTATACCATGCACTTTACACATCAGCCTCAGATAGGGTCATGCAAGGTCTCCGAGCAGCGTCCACAGATGGAGACTGGACAACAAGACTCACTGCTGAACTTTAAGGTAGTTACAGTCTGGCAGTGTAAGTCCCATCTGTTACAACCATCCCATCATCTTCTTCTGTCATAAGCTTTAAACTCTTTAGTTTCCCTTCACTAACTCTAGCTATTGGTACTTGCCCACTCAAGCCTCCTTTTGTCTTCTGCTCCTTCTGCAACTTTAAGAAAAAAAAAAACAAACAGTGACTAAGGATCTCTAATCTTATTACTGTTGCCTGCCTCTATCCTTTTTTGCTTTCCCCCTTCTACATGTATGGTCTCAGTGTGTGAGATTAGTCTGTGAATGCTACAAGTATATAGGGACTGTATGTTTATGTTTCTATGTCAGGTAGTACATTTTGGATACTCTCTTTTTTTTAATAGGCATCCTCCTCAGTGTTGATAGGATGGAGTCTGGACCAGAGGCACAGATTTCCACCTGAAACAGAAGATGGCCAACTTTTCCTGGGGTGGCTGAGGAACAATCCATGGGTTGCTCGCCAAGTTCTGTAGATGTTCATTCTGATGATGGAAATATGGGATAACCTTCTAAGGGAATGCTAAGGACATTTCTTCTCCCTCTGATCCTTTCACAGTTGTTGGGGTTTTTTTCCCCAGAGAAAAAAGGAATCAGTTTGATCAAACACGCTGTGTTTAATTGGGAAAAAGTCTCTGTGCAGCTTTATCTTACACCTCTTTTAATAAATTTCCTACACAGAGGATTGGTAAGTTAAATTCATTTTAGTCAACCACAAAATGATCAGTGATTAAAGGAGGTGCTTTATTTAGAAGCAACATAAATATTTATGACAAGTCATACAGCTTTTCTGAGCAATTTAAATCTGACATGCAACCTTGCTTATCTTTTACATCACTTAAAATATAGCCTAAATGCTTTCAAGAAACTTATAACTGCTTTTTCCAGGATGAAATAGAAAAACATTCATGGATGTTAAGCACCTTTATTTCAGTATTTCCCAGACACTTCAAAACACTGAGGTTCCAAAGGCCCGGTCAGATAAGTGAAACACTTCACTCACTATTAAATACTGCAGAAATAGCTGTTAAACATCACATAGTCACACGTTAAACAATCAGTTTTCAATTAGGTCTTCTTCCCTTGCCTAAGTCAGAGGAAGAATCCAAAACTAGGTTGAGAAGTTCAAGAATCATTTCACGTCCAGAGGCTGATGAAAGGAAAAGCAGAACACGCTGGCCAGGGCAGATGAGGGAGGACAGCAGGTAAGCAGAAAACCCTCCTCATTCAAAATTGCTGGGACACCCTAACTTAAGGCCTTGAAGCTGTGAAAAGTCTCACGGAGCTTTTACTGATCTTAAAAGCTCAATCTCAGTTTTGAAGGAGAGATATATGTCCTATGTTTTCTGTCCTGAATTATACTGTCACAGCTACACTGACAGTTCCACAGTATAATTTTTTCTAAAAATAAAATAGCAAAAGAGATCTTGTTTGTTACGTTTGAAGCACTTTCCTCTGAGTGTTCCTCCAACCAGGCAAAAGTTATTTCAGAATTTTACATCATCTTACAATGCAAGTATTAAAAAGTATGAAAGCACCCCTCCTGACTTTTCTATACCGCTCCACTTCCTCCAAAAAAATGAAACCAGATGACATTTTGGTTTATTTGTTATTAGGAGGAGTGGGAAGAATCTAATGCTATATACATCCTCAGTCCATTATTTCTGTGCCAGCTTGAGTTTCATAATTTAATTCAATTCCAGTAGGGCAGAGCACAGCAATACATTTCATAAAACAGTAAACTATGCAAACATGACATAGAAGTTATAATGCAGTATTCAAATGCATGCTGAGTTGTCATTTTTATAACACAGCATTTTCACCAGAGGGACATTTAATTAAAACCAGATTCTTTGTATCTGGTATCAAACTAGTACCAACAATTAATTCATTCTAATGCTATTTTTCTATCAGGAGCTAGTCTTTAATTGTGTTGAAAAATGCTGCATGCACATTTGTTTTGAATTAAAGAAACCATACTAAGGCTCAGCAAGAAACAAAAAGTGGATAACCATTTTGTAACAGGGGAAAAAAAACCCCAACTTGTACAAACTACAGGAGACCATTGTTTTTTGAAGAGAAAGGAGGATGTCAACATTATACGATATAGAAGATGGACAGGTGTAAAATTGATCTCTTAACTTGATTGTCTGTAAGTTATTTAATACTAACAGTATCCTTCCCTCATACAATACACAAATAAATATGTTCCCCGTCTCTACTCTCTGACTCAGATACACAGTGGATTGGACCCAGTAGAAAACGCTAAGGATCTCAATGTCGGGTTTGAGGATATTCTTTTCTCTTAAATTCACTTCTGTGTGTTTAAAGAGAAACAGTGCTTTAGAAAGCATTTGAATGAGGACAAGGTGATGAATTTGTAAATAAAGGTGGTAAAAATTATCCATGTGTTGCAGAGAATGGGGGAAAATGCACAGAGAACTACATATGGCTGCTACTGGTGACAAGACTGCGATGAGTTGAGGTAAGGGCTGGATGTTTTTAGGCAAGAAGTTAAGTTCAGAAAAGCTTTCACTGGCCTCACTAAGCTCTGCACAAAAACTTTTTTGCCGATTTCTGTGAACATCTGCTGCCAGATATAATTTGGGATTCCACAAGCAGATGATTTCCCAAACATGAGCCAGAGCTTTTTACCTGAGACAGACTTGCCCTTAGTGCCGATGCCTCCTGTCTCAGTGCCCTGTGTCATGTCCCTGGGACAAGACACAGAGCAGAACATGTTGGCCCCAGACTCAGGGAACTGCTCTTTCAGAACCTGAGCGTGGACAGACCTATTCCATCTCACTTGGCCTGTATTTCATTATGAAGGTTCTTAAGACATTTTAAATTGGCTCAGTTGTGCTTCCTTTGTCTGTACATAGCTCTCGCCTGAGTCAAAAGAAGACTGACAACCAAGCTGGCCTCATTAGCTTCTCTCACAATCAACATTATGGCCATTTCTCACTGGTCTGTGGCATACTGTGTCTTCTCTGTCTTTTCAGCTCTCTTCTGTGAACTGCTGCTTTCTTCCACAGTTTCCTGTTTAAGATTTACTTGCTTTATCACCTATTATTGTTCCTGTTTCTCAAATGTGTTGTCTTTGTGTTCTTACTTTGAGCTAATTGGAAAATTACTATCTTTTTCTGGCAAAAAGCAGAATAGGTTCATGGGTCAAGTGTTTTTGCTGCAGCCAACCTCTCAAATCACGCTTCCAGCTGAGAAACCTGTGCTTTTGACAAACACCACAGAGGCTGTCAGGCTGAGAGTCAGGCTACACAGCCTATGTATCACTGTTCGTATTACACGGCCCTTGTTCAGTAAGTGACTTGCTCTTCATCTCAGGAGTTCGAAGGAGTTCAATCAGGCTAAAAAACATAATGCTCATTTAGCAAGACGAATGAAGACCGATAAAATGACGGCTGAATTTAAGTACCTGTGTCAAAGAGTATGGGCTGAATCTGCTTGCCCCTTTCTGCCATCTCATCTAGGCACCTAGTTGCCTGGCATCCAGGTTTTTGATGAGGAAGTTACTACCACACTCTTTAGTCAGCGGTACTTTAGATACTACAGACATGAGTGAAGCCTGTTGCAGGAAGCGCAGCATAACAGACTGCCCTCACACTAGGCCATAATAGCTGTTCCTTTTGGCCATTACGAGTCTCCAGCTTGTGAAGGATGTAAAGAACATATGTCCACCTAAAGGGTGTGAATTTTACTCCAACGGTTGAAGTCAGATCTGTCTACATAAATGTGAACATTACCAAATGTATAAATGTACATCTGAGGAAATAAAATATTATTTTCTTTAAGCCAGAAAATAAATTAGTCATTTTCTAATACTGACTCCAAGACTTCTAAATTGACATCTCAATTTTTATTTTGTCTGTTTTATTAGTGGGCAATAAGCAGTCTCAGCCTATCTCCCTTCACTGATTATAAAGGGACCCTGGGCTGCATGTGTCCAATCTCCTGTAAAGATGGACGAGATGAATCTAACTTTCAATTTCTGAGACTTAGGCATAACACTACTAATAGTTGTCATGTGCAAATTCTGGTTATTAATCGGAACTTATTAGACAGTTAACATTTTTCTGCCCTAAAGAAGAAAATAAGGGTAGAGCCACACCACTGTTTTTTCTATCATTACAAACCTTTTTGACAACCCAGTTTCAAGTCGGTTTTGTAGGTTACATGTGAAGAAGATATATAAGGCCCACAGTTAATTTTTTTATGGACCTGGTTTACTTGAGCAGTTCTTTTAACTTATTTTCGGTTTAGTTTTTATATATTTTCATTTTCAAGCTGTCCATAGCAGTTTATTTATGCCCATCATAAGTTCTGACCAATGCATTTGGACAGAAAGACATCTTAGAAGAACATTTCCAAATCTGCTGCAGGTTGAATAGTCAATGAAAACATTTCATTTCTCACAGTGCTCTGGTAAACACTGGTGGCTAGCCAACTGGGAAAGAGCTCTGCAAAGGAACCGGGGATCTGTTTCTGGGCTCCTTGGTACAAGACAAACATAAGCCTACTGGGGGGCAACAAAGATGATGAAGGGATGGAGCATCTGTCATGTGAGAAAAGGCTGAGAGAGATGGGGTTGTTCAGCCTGGAGCATAGAAGGCTCATTGAGATGTGTGCAAAAGTGTGTGCAAAAGCCTGATTGCAGGTGGGGGATGAGAAAGACAGAGACGGACTCTTCCCAGTGTAGCCCAGTGACAGGAGAAGAGGCAATGAGCAAAAACTGAAATTCCATTTAAACATAGGAAGAAGCTTTTCTACAGTGAAGGTGTCCAAGCCCTGGCACAGGTTGCCCAAAAAGATTGTGGAGTCTCCATCCTTGAAGATATTCAAAACCCAGCTGGACACAGCTCTGCACAACTTGCTGTAATTGACCCTTCTTTGAGCAGGGGGCTTCAGCTACAGATCTCCAGAGGTACCTTCCACCTTCAGCTCTCCTGTGATTCTGTGACTCTGTAATTTATTTTTCCAGTGAAAAAGTAACATTTCTATAACAGCCAAACTTTTCAGTAAAAATTATAATAAAAATAAACAACTTCACATAAAAGTTCTGACAGAAATTTCCAGTGCCTGGTTTTCAAGAAGACAGCATTTTTAGGAATTTCTGTGTTGCTTTATAGAGGGAATAGATATAAATCTAATCTGGTTTTGTTACCCAAAGAACTTAATACAACAAGGTTGAATTTATTGTAAGGGAAGGCAGAGTAAATTTACTGTCTGTGTAGGCAAACATGCACAAAAGAGCATAAGCAAGTAATTATGTAATGCTCTGATTTGACATGCAAGTAAGTATAAACTAATACTGACTTGAGCCTCCTAATCATGTTCACACTGATTCAAATGAAAATGTATGTTTTCTATTACAATGATTTTACCACTGATTTAGTGGAATTTCTCTCCAGCTAAGAGTGATTATTAGTCACAGAAGTGCCGTAATGCTGTGACCCTTTCAAACTTTTGCTATGAAACAGTTGTTATTGCATTTCTAATGTCGAAATAGTTGCAGTTGGATTCACATAATTTGACAATTATCTTGCAACAGAATGTCCATATGCAATTTAGAGCTTTCTTATGATGTTCATTTTCACAAGTACAAGTAGTACCCAGTCTATTGATTGGAGTAAGCAGTTACTGTTTTAGAAATATTCCTGTCCACAGATTTGACAGGATCGTTTGCAATAATATTCAACAAGACAAACAGACAAAGCTAAATCATTTAAAGACTGATTGTTATTCTTAAACATTTTATTCCATTCATCCAACAGCAAAAATATATTTTTGAACAGATAATACTGTATAAATGTTTATTGACATTGCACTCCTAGCAAGTGGTTAAAGGACTTGCTATTCTGTTATTTATAATTAATCTTGTTGTTTTAAGTTGTTTTTGTACCCTATGCTTTTTATATTGGTAAAGCTCTAAGGAAAACCCATGCTGGCAGGCCTGTATATGATCTCTACAATTATGTATCTTTTCTACCAATATCAGTGATAAAAGTCAGGTGCAAATACATAATATATAGTCTATTATTATCTCTGAAATAAAGTGGGACAGATTATTAAGAAATATGGTAATGAATTTTCCTGAATGATCTTCTTTATATTCATTCATATTCTTCTTGCAGAAGAAACAAAAGATGTTCTCAAAGGTGGTAATAGACAGCCCTAACTGATCTTCCTATTCCTACTGCTTGAAAACAGACTATTGTACTATATTTAGATGTACAGAACTACAAAAATGCTGTAGATACCATTTCACTCACCAGGCTTTGCTTTACTGTAGTTTTCTTCATCTTTTTCCTGTTTCATACTCATCGTGGACAGAATAAATTCTAAGGAGAGGTGAGTAGAGACAGATGTGCATTAAATACACGGCACTTTTGGTTAAGTGAGCATTCATTGATGACTGAAACTAGTGACACTGTTGGAGGCACTGGCACATGAGTTATTGTGTTGTTTTGCACACACTGGAGACTGAATACCAGTAGTGAAGAAACTGCAGTCAAAAATTCATCACAGCATATCCCTGTGCTCCCAGTGAGAAGAGATTTTTGCAGCTTCCTGTAGATTTATATTACACTGTTAGCAAAGTCTGCACGGATAGCTTTGCCACATTCAGCCCAATGATGAAATGCAGCGGTAGAGTTCTACTCTGAAGTGACATAAGTGCATTAATATTGTATGTCCAGCAGCAGCTGCTCTGGCACTAGGGCTGTTAATAGATCTTCAGCTTTTTTAGTACTTAGCAAATAATAATATTTAAATTCTTCAGACATAATGAAGATAAGTCTTCTTTTTNTTTTTTTTTTTTTTTTTGGTACAAAGACACTGCTAGGGAAGTTGGTCAACTGCCAGTTCAAGAGAAATACTAAATGTGAGAAGTACTTTAGACATATATTAGCTATATAGATTAGATAGCTTGAAAGCTCCTTTCCTCACTGTAGCATAATCAAGGAACTTGGTCAACTTCCAATTCAAGATATTTATTTGACTTGCTGCAAGCTACAAAGGGATATAAAATACCCCATAGCATTTGGGAATATAGAACTAAAACAGCCAAGCCTGAAGAAAAAATACACTTGTGAATACCAGCAGTCAGGAGCCATCCATCACTGATGCAGAACCCCAGAATCCTGACAGCCTGAATTGATTTAGTTTGATATTTGTAGTCAGACCTTGCTCCTGAAAGAGCAAAACAGTCCTCTGTGATGCTACAGTTGTGATAACAGACCAAATGGCTTGATCTTGCCAAATCCTGTAAATACCCCTAAAAAACATAGAATCATAGAATCATTTAGGTTGGAAAAGACCTTTAAGATCATCAAGTCCAACCATTAACCTAGCACTGGCAAGTCCACCACTAACCATGTCCCTAAGCACCACATCTACACATCTTTTAAATGCTTTCAGGGATGGTGACTCAACCACTTGCCTGAGCAGCCTGTTCCAATGCTTGGCAACCCTTTCAGTGAAGAAATTTTTCCTAATATCCAATCTAAACCTCCCCTGGTGTAACCTGAGGCCATTTCCTCTTGTCTTATCGCTTGCTACTTGGGAGAAGATACCTTGCTACAATCTGCTTTCAGGTAGTTGTAGAAAACAGTAAGTTCTCCCCTGAGCCTCCTTTTCTCCAGACTGAGCAACCCCAGTTCCCTCAGTTGCTCCTCATAAGACTTGTTCTCTAGACCCCTCACCAGCTTCATTGCCCTTCTCCGGACTCACTCCAACACCTCAATGTCTTTCTTGCAGTGAGGGGCCCAAAACTGAATGCAACACTCAAGGTGTGGCCTCAACAGTCCTAGTTACAGGGGGACGATCGCTTCCCTAGTCCTGCTCACCACACTATTTCTGATACAAGCCAGGATGCTATTGGCCTCTTGGCCACCTGGGCACACTGCCGGCTCATATTCAGCTGGCTGTCGACCAACACCCCCAGGTCCTTTTCTGCCAGGCAGCTTTCCAGCCACTCTTCCCCAAGCCTGTAACACTGCTTGGGGTTGTTGTGACCCAAGTGCAGGATCCGGTACTTGGCCTTGTTGAACATCATGCAGTTGGCCTCGGCCCATCAATCCAGCCTGTCCAGATCCCTCTGTATAGCTTTCCCACCCTCAAGCAGATCAACACTCCCGCCCAACTTGGTGTTGTCTGCAAACTTATTGGTGCACTTGATCCCCTTACCCAGATCATTGATAAAGATATTAAACAGAACTGGCCCCAATACTGAGCCCTGGGGAACACCACTTGTGACCAGCCACCAACTGGATTTAACACCAAAATTCTCTGGGCCTGGCCATCCAGCCAGTTTTTTACCCAGTGAAGCACATGCCTGTCCAAGCCATGTGCAGCCAGCTTCTCCAGGAGAATGCTGTGGGAAATGGTGTCAAAGGCTTTACTAAAGTCTAAGCTGACAACATCCACAGCCTTTTCCTCATCGACTAAGCGTGTCATCTTGTCATAGAAGGAAATCTTATTTCTTTAAACCATGAAGAGGGTTTAAAATTCACTTAGCCAAATATATGCAGGACTATACGTTCTGAGTTTTGTACACTTCATCATAAGGTTTCCCATAATCACTGTTGTTTCAATTCTTCACAGAGGCATTTAAGACAAGACTGCTAAAGGACTGCAAATGACCTGGCTATTATCCACTCACAGGGCTGTAAAAAAACATGACCTTGAAGAGTGGTTAGTACTAGTCTTTGGTTTTCTCATTCGTGTTTTGTGTATGTTGTCTTTGCCAAACTTTGTTTTCTGTGTCAAAGCACATATAATGCCTGGAAAGCCTTTTCAGCCTTAAGTCATGTTTGTTTGTACATTTTATTAACTTGGTTTTAGATTAAAATGTATATGCTATAAGGAAAGACAAAAGTCTAGTTGTAGGTTCACCAAACTATATTTTGTCTTTTTTCAGTATCCTGACGTGGTCTCAGAGTGTCAGGGGAATGTCCTGGCCTTTGCTCCCAACACTTTTCCTCTTGCTGAGAGAAAGACCTAGAAACACAGCGTCTCTCCCTCTTTCTTGGAAAGGATCCACAAGGTAAACCACCACCTTCTTAGAGCCGAACACCTGAGAAACTGGAAGAGCACTCTGCACTGCTGAATGCACCTGCTCCACAAACTAGATGTCCAGGCAGTCTTCTACTGAAAAAGTCTTCGGCTTGGGAGGAAGCACTCAGTATGAGACTGTACTTAGTCCAAGTGTTACAGGACTTGATCTACGTAATGTTTAATTTTGACTCTTTGGTCAGACACAGCCAGGATATTTCACGGTATCTGAGTAATAACTTTCCATGGTTTCTCAATAGATATTTTCAGCTTTTAAACCTCAGCTGAATTATGTAGTTGTAGCTTTTGTAACTCAAAAGGGCCTGACATGTAGGTGAATAAGGAGGCTAATCATTTTTCTGTAAAGAAGAAAAATATGTATATTTTCTCATGCTTAGTAGAGTGCAATAGATATCCTAGATGATAAAGGCTCGCAGTTGTAGAGTAGTTAAACCAGTGCTGGTCAGTTTAAATGAATTAAACCCCCTTTAATTCCTCTGAGGCCTCTCGATTTCTGTTCAGATTTAAACTGTAGTCACAGCCTCCTGTTAACTAATACGCATGCTGTGGGTTTTCCATCCTATTCATCACAAATTCCTGCAGTAGTGGGAATGGGGGAGGGGAGGAGGAAGGACTTCAGCTCAGTTATAAATTGCCAAGAAATGACTGACAAATACCAATGCAGACCTTTGCACAGCGTTATGCTGGAGATGGCACATTGCCAGGCAGGCTGCAGATACACGTGGTCTTATCTCTGAGCAATTTTAGGGAAATGATATGTTTATTCTAAAATAAGGGAGAGGATTAAAAAGGAGCTCTTGCAGTTTCAGTTATAAGACAATGGAAAAACTACTTGAACTGCCTTTTCCTGGTTTATTTCATATGCAAATAAGGAAAGGGAATGGAAAAAAAAACACCAAGAAAATTCAATATCACACACTGTGAAAAATACAAAAGGTAATGAAATTTATTTAGTTTATTCTAAATGTGTTGTGCATTTAGTGTTCCTTCTCCAGGCTTCAGTCATCTTTTGATATTTTTGTATGTAATATATTTGAATTCCAGGGTGTTTTGTATTTCTGAAGCAAGCATTCTTGTTTGAATTAAAAAATTAATTTCCAGACCACTTACATCCAATTCATGATATATGCTGTATATTTATTTAATAAGGTCTCTGTGAATTCAGTCATTTATCTGATTTATGTATGCATCTGTCTGATCACAGTTTGGTACTTGCCATATAGCTACAGCTATGCAATATGAAACTTAAATTATAATTCTTCCAGTCTGTGTCTTTTTTTGTTGATAGTTACAACACTAATATATGCATTGATTTAATTAATTGGCCACAGGAATATATGAAATCTGAATACAGGAGGGAAGAATTCAAGAAAAATTCAAGGTCTAGCTCTACACACTGCTCTCCTAAGATTCGCATGTAATATTATGGCACATAAGATGCACAGTTCACGTTGTCAAAATATCATGCCTATTACACTTCTATGAAAATATTAATCCTGCTTTTTCCTGTGCATCATTGTCAATTTTTTTTTTTTAAATCACTAAAACAGTGATCAATTTTTGGAAGACAATTGCCATTTTTTCCAATAATTTTTATTTATGCTGATAGCAGAAAAATGAATGAATGAAAAAGAATACAGAACTATTTTCAGGGTTCAAAAAAAATACAGAAAGGAAGCATTCAAGTCACAATCCCTTTCATCTCTTACAGCTTACTGATCACAGACAGAAGGGAAAAATGTGGAACATATTCCAGATTTCCTACTTGACCCTGTTGTTTCAGTGCCAAAAGGAAAATAAGTAAAATATTATGTAAAATATTAAACATTATGAGCCAAATATTCTTTAGGAGGGCTGGAGGAAAGACAGCCAAAAGAAAATGCTTTTCAGTAGGGGTAATGATATTAACTTCCTTTCCAAAACACTTTAGAATACATAGCTCAAAAGTGACAAGTATCTTTAACAATATAAAAAAAAAAAAAAAAACACTCNAAAAAAAAAAAAAAAAAAAAAAATCCACTCAGCATTCTTAGGAAACTGACTATTCAGCAGAAATTACAAACATAAAGGAAGGCAATTTCAGTCAAATTTCCAAACAACTAAACCCACTGAGTTTCAGAGGTGATGAAAGTGAAGTGTTAATTACTAACCGGATTGCTTAGTGTTTCTTCTCTTCGTATCACTCATACAGCTCTTGGAGTTACACAAGCAGACACTTGTTCTCACTGGAGTTCAGAATAAGCCAACCAGAGGGATCTTGACGGCAAGTTTAGTTATACCAATGCCATCTTGTTACTTTTCCTTGTCCCTGTGAACAGGTGCCGGGCAAGGATAGATAACTATCACTGGAACAGGCTTACTTCCTCCTCAAACACTGGAACAGGCTTCCTAGAGAGGTGGTCAATGCCCCAAGCCTGTCAGTGTTTAAGAGGCATTTGGACAATGCCCTTAACATGCTTTAACTTTTGGTCAGCCCTGAAGTGGTCAGGCAGTTGGACTAGATTGTTGCAGGTCCCTGCCAACCGAACTATTCTATTCTATTTCACTGGGAAAAAAACATCTTGAATTTTAACAGTGAACAACAAATATAAGAACTGAAATATAAGAAGTCAGCAGGTAAAGCAAACCAAAACTTAATATCAATTTTTTTATACAGTTGGTTAAGGTGATTTTTTTGTTGTTATTTATATCATACAAATCCAATTCAAAATAGACATTGTGAGCCTATTTTACTTGATGCCAGGAAAATGTACAGGTTCAAGAAAAAAGAAGAGGAGTTATCAGGGTATTTCTTTTCCTTTTCATTTCATGTTTTCCTTTTGGAAATGAACAATCCACAATGGTCTGTCTGACCTCCGTGGCTGACTACTTGTAGCATCCATCAGAGATTATCAGAAAGGATTTGGATGAAAGTAGATTAACAGCTTTGCAGATTTATTTATGGAGGAAAACCTGTGTGACCAGCACCGTGATATCAGCCATGGAGATGATCAAGAACAGAAGTGGATAAACTGATCTTCAATATTAGGAAGATTGGTGGACAGATATATTAAAACCCAACATTGGGTAGATGGCTTTGAAAAGGGATACAAAAAGGACTTGATACTATGGAAACCTCTAGAAAGTTTCTAAGACAAGCATGGTCTCCTCAATGGAAGGGACAAGGAAAATCACTTTACATACTAAGGTCTACATGGGTTATTTGGGTACGAGAGGAAGAGAGGCAGAAGAAAAGAGCAACATCTCTGCAAGACAGGTCAGAAGAAGGCAGTGTTCAAGGGATTAAATACCAGCCTCCAACATCCATTAAGAGAAATTGACTTTGCCATCTCCTTGAATATCCATACAGACCCTGTTTGGTTTATTCCTTTTAGTCATAAACAGAGATGTGTAGTTACATCAGAATTTAAAACCGAGGTGTGGTTTCAACCATACATATTGTTCAACACTTATACACAGACCTGATGAAGAGTTTTACACAATGTGGAAAGAGTCAAAGTTTTAATACACATTACCATAAATCATGCTTAATCTTGGCAAGCAAAGCCCACTCTTTCTAAGGACCATCAAATTCTTTGGATATTTTGACTGTGTATATTCAAATCAACAACTTAGAAAAATGAGAGCAGTGTAGCTGTTGTCATTACATAGCAGAGCCAGGCGTGTTGCATGCAGGCAACGTGGGAGCTCCCTGTGTGTCTCTGCCAATGTCTCCTAGGCTGAGCAGAGCAGGCCAAGCTGCAAGGAGATTCTGTGAACTGGAAAATCCCTTGGCCTTCAAGATCAGGTCAGCAAATGTATTGTTGCTTGTTGACAAACTGTGAACCCTGATTTTGAGTCAGATCTCTTGAAACTGAAGTATATGCAACAAGACATGTTTATTCGCCCAGGCTAACCCAGAAAGCATAGCCTTAAAGATTTTTTTCACTATATGTTTAATTTATATTCAACAAAATGTATCACAGACAGTTGCTACTTATCTTTGCATCAGTGGAGGGACCTAAATCAGCAGAATTTTATTCATAAGTTACTATTATTTAAGCTTGTTTGGGAACAGAGACAACTGTATCTTAACAATTTGTCAAGTGGACAATTTCTACTCAGGCTAATAAATATTTCTGAAGAAGTGACCTGATCATCCCTGTGGTCTACTGACTACTTCTGAGAGATGTGAGAAAAGAAATTAAAAAAGAAAACTGACTAACATCAGCCAGCTTCATTTTTCGCATTGAAAAAAGGTGAATTCAGACACATCATTTTCTCAAGGTGTCTCCAGGTGAAAAATGTTTGAAACCCATGGTTCTGTAGTAATCTACAATCACATTTCTGGCTGCATTCTTTCCAGAATAAATGATAAAATCTCACACATTTAACACTGAGGAACTGACTAATCACATTATGGAAGTATCATTCTCCATTTCTTGGATTTCTAAATGTGGTATTATAATTCAGCATATCAAAAATATATGCATTTGAAAGCAAATACTTGGACATAGAAATAGGAGGTACTAGTTTTTACTTTATTTCTTACTTCATTTTTTTCTGAAAAAAATGTTGATTTTTAAATGGTATTTAAAAAAACCCATTCTTTCATGAACACAGTGTTTTTGTATAATGTAGCGAATATGACAATTTTTAGGTAGGTTTAAATACACTCACAACAAGACTCCTCAGCAAAGTTGTACGGTAGGTAGGTAGGTAGATAGATATAGATGATAGATATGTTCTGCTTGTGACTAGAGCTTTTTCCAAAGAACTGCAAAAAAAAGTCTTGAGGTGAAAGACATTGTATGTGTTCTAGCAGAGGAAGCACAATCAGGAGGTATACAAAAACATTATGAACTAGGAAAGCAGGATATCATTCATTTTCTTCAGAGCACCTACAGCATACATATGTAACCCAAATTTCTTCATCTTCAGGGTTTGCAGTTCTAACCTGTGCTTTTAACTTCAAAAATGTTGTCTGGTGGCATCACAGCATGTTTGCTAATGTGCCAGTTCATCCTAGTTTAATAGGATAAGCAACACAATTTCATGTACAATGTCTTCTTAGGATACTCCACAACCCAGTTAACTTTTTTGATGGGCTGGGAAGAAATTATTTCTTCTCTGTTATGCCACTTGTTTGTTTGAACCATAACTACACTCTCAAAATCCTACAATGCCCATACAAATACAAGAAAAAAAGTGTCTACAACAATTTTGGTTCAACTACATGGAACGAAACACAGCACCAGAAATGCAGCAACAAGATTTATCAGAGACTGGAAACACTTGGAGACTTGTAAAGAAAGTGAATAAATAGTGAACAGCAACAAAATGGGCCATCATGACACCACATCCTAACTGCACTTGAGGCAGTGCTCAGAAAGCACTACATAGTTGTGCATTTCTTACTGGCTCAACGAAGAATTCGGTCTTGTTCAGGTAAGTGGCCGATAAAGGTTCTATAATATGGAAAGTGTTATAAGAGTCCAGCCTTGGTGATACAACAAAACTGATCACACCAGCCAATAGCCACCCAGTGACTTCTCACCACAGCAGCACAAAGCAGCTAAAGAAGAGCAGGGCGGACAAGGGGTATTTCTGGACTATGTGTGATGATTTATTTGCCATCATTAGCAAGCATCCCTCCAAGAGTGTTGACAATCTCTGGAACTTTTTACCAATTTTGGAGTGACACAGTGGACTGTAATAGGACAACAGTGTCCTATTACAGAACTTGACAATGTATATATATGTGAAATCAGTATATATTCCCAGTGTCTTTACTTCCTTTCTTTACTTTAATGTTGCCTTGGGAAAACATGGAATATTCTTGGCTTGGAAAATCTCATAAACATGAAGACAGAAAAAACCATAATGTGCAGGTAACTCTGCTAACTTATTGGTTGCTTTTCTTGCTTCCTAGTTCATATTTTGGAAGCTAAATATGTAACTGATGTTTCTGTCCTGTATTTGCACTAAAATTACAGCAATGGGACAGTAAAGGTTGGTTTTTTTTCCTTCAGCAAATCAAAACCTTTTGTTTTAAACACAAGAAATGACAATGTGTCACACAGCAGGTAATAATTTAAGATGGGGAAAAATCAGATATTGAAAATTATGCTGGCAGCATTAAATAGTTGCTCTAAATTAAGAGTGGTGTTTTTTTTTTTATTTTATCCCTGTTTTTCATTAGTTTTGATCACATCTTCTGTTGAACTTCTAGTCAAAAAAGCCAAAAGAGACCGACACACAGAAGAAGGGCCAATAGCTCACTCTGGCTTCTTGTTCCTAGGCTTCATGTAGAAATTTGAGAGAACTTTGGAGCCAGCTTTGCTCAAATGATGGAAAGACTGACAGCAGCTCCTTTCCCTTGTAAAAACCCTCAGCCAGCATGAAGCCTACTTAGTACAATAAACAACACAGTGTGAACTATTTTTGCAGGTGAGATGTCCTGCTGGTGGCCCACCCATAAATCAAGGAAACTGCCTAACAGCAAGGGAAACAACCAGAGCTAAAAGAAGGGGAAATGAAGTGTTGCACATAACCCCCTACTGATTGAAGGTCACAGACCCGTTGAGACTGACAATTTATTATAATTTATTACTGTTGCATTTCTTCTTTAAACCAGCAGGAGCATCAGAATCCAAGTGTATGGATTCTGAAAACCTGAGGAAGAATAAGAGGTCTTTAGACGATGTGCAGTGTGTGTATGAAGTAAAGGGAAATAAGGTAAAGGCAGCTAATTCAGCCAATTTGTTTTTGACAAAAGTGAAGTTTGAATGATGGGTGAAAAGCAGTATCTGTAAACATCTTGAAATGGACATAAAACATTCCAGAAATCATTAATCACACAGGCATTAATAGAAATCTGCCAAAATTTGTCTTTCAGCAATGCCTGATACTTAATATTTAGACCTGATATGAAAGACCTCCTGGAATTATTACTGTAAACAGTAATTCAATGAACCCAGTCTTTGGTTGATATTAGGCAAGAGATTAAGTCCATGTGAAGTCAGTAGCAACCCACATTTTTGAAAGACTGTTTGGACTCAGTTTTGAAGTCCGTCACCTGGGAAGGTCTTGAAGTCCAGAAATGACTGAACTTCTCTCATCACATATTAAAAGTTTTCAACTGACATCAGCTTGTGTAGCTCCACAGAAACTGTTCATCTGCCATGTAAAGAGACAACCCGTGAGCTACAGAACATCAGCATTGTTTCTTTAACAGATAAGTGGGGGAAAGTGCACTAGCTTTTGTCTATTAAAAAAAAAGTTCCTAACAAAGGGGGAATTATTTCCCTACCTTTCTTAGCTTTTTCCCTCATTTATATACTACATTAACTAGTAAGTATTGCTGCTCATGAAGTATTTGAAAGGACACTCCACATTTCTGACCCCAAAACTGTGATTTTTGGAGTTAAGGTAGACTATGTGTAGTCACAGAATCATTCAAAATAAAATAACAAAACTAGCCAAGTGAAAATTCACTAGCTTCACACGGCTGAACTGATAAATCCTAAAGATTTCCTGGGAATGAAACATGAATATCAAAGTCATGTGTTGGGGAACATTTTTTTAATCAGTCATACCATTTAAAAAACTCCTAAACCAGAACAGTACAGTGCCCCTCAGGAAAAGGAATGATCAAAAGAACAAACCCCTCTGGCAGATATAAATCACCCCACTTAATGCATTACTGGAGGGTTCTTATACTCGGGTGATGAGGGCAGTTTAAATATACAGTTTGACCATATGGTACAACGTCTCATAATTTGGATGGTAAGATGTCAGCTTCGTCTCTTTGGCTGCAGATCCCAAATTCAGCTTGTTCCCACTTCTACCAAGGTACAAATGACCTTCAGTTGTAACTTAAATTGCTTTGATAGTGAACTACTTCTTTCTGTCTCTCTGTTCTGTCTTACTAAAATTTGGACCTGTAACAGCTATTTCCCTGCTACATTCTTATTTATCAAAGTGCTCTCTTACCCTACTTTTTTCCCACTTGAAGTGATCAGTTCTGAACTTGGAAATGCCATTTCTTACAGCACACGTGTGAAAGCGTGCTCCTTTAAGAAGCAGGTACAGATGGCAAGTCCATCAGCTAAGTTCAAACCAGAGGTCAAGAGAGGAAAAGGAAATTACCCCTAGTACTCATCTCAGACTCTGCCCTCTTCCACTGTCTTCTCTGACTGCTGGTAAATTTAGCTCATCATTTCCCCAACCAGCACCCAGCTTAGCCAGTGACAGTGGGAAATCAATATATCCACCACATTTGACCTTATCACCTTTAAACCAGTATCTTACAAATCACTCAGGATAAACAGTCATGATCACAGAGTTAGTAGAGAGGTCAACTAGTCTAAAGGCAGAATCGACTGTACCTAAACCATTCCTGGCAGATGTTTGTCTAATGTTTTCTTAAAAACTTCCAGCAACTGAGACTCATTAGCTCCCCTCAGAAATCTCTTCCACTGTGTAATTATCTTTATTGATAAAAAAATCTCTTCTCATGTCTAACCTAAATCTTCCTAGCTGCATTTTAGCATGCTATTTCTCACCCTAAACATCAATGGAACAAAGTCCTAAATAATGCCCGGAGAACATTTTGTAAATCTCACCTTTCCAGCAGCCTTCTACATATTTGAAGACTTACATCTATCTCTCAGTTTTCTGTTCCTTGTACTCCACCATGCTAATTCTTTCTTTAAAGCCACGTTTTCTAGGTTTCTGATCAATCTTTTTGCTCTGCTTTGCCCTCCCCTTCTTTTGGTCCACAAACTTCTGGAAATATGGTGCCTCTAATTGGATGCAGTAATGCTCCAGCTGAGACCAGTATTCAGCAGAGCAGCTGGTTTACATATAATACTCATGTTTATACATCCTGATACAGTGTTTGCTTTTTTAAAAATATTTTTGGCAGAAGTTTAACATTGAGAATACATGCTCGTTTTGGGGTTTCATTCTAGTTCCTAGGCTCTTTTCTGCAGAACTGCCAGCCAGGTGGGTATCCATCTTCATGAAATGACAAAAAAAACAGGGGAGACCTCCTTTCTACATCAGAGGGCTCCGATGTGAGGAAATACTGGGCTGGTTATGTTAGTAGTTACTTAACAGGTTATTGCCTTCAAGGTGCTTCCACACAATGTGTTTGATTATTTGTTCCCTTGTTTCCCTGTGACCTAGTTATGCCAACTGTTCAGGAACTCCTTCCTCTCGCAAAAAGAAGACAGAACTAGCTTCCTCACCAGCCTTAGGCCATGACTGACGTGTGCCTTATATGGGCATGTCTCTTTAGAAAAAAAAATAAAAATTTTATGGATAGAAGGTGGTTACTTCTTTCTCATAACTAAAGACAAAGGGAGGTATTTTCTAAAAGAGGTCTAAGTGGCCTAGGAACTCAGGTCCTACTAATTATATCTCAGAGCCCAGCAGTAAGTCCTTGTTAAAGTAACCCCACTGATTTAAACCAGTCGTGGGGCAGAACTGAAGGAAGAGGCCCAGAGATGTTTTATGTGCAAATAATACATTCTGCAGTAGCAGTCCAAAAACTAAAGAATTTACTCAGAGATTTCCCAAACAGAAACATAATAAGCAATTTCTGATGAATCAAGAAGAGTTTTGACTTTCAGATATCCAAAATAATGCTGTTTGATTGCTTTTATTTTTTAGACTGTGTTACCTTATAGCAGTAGTCAGCACACAGGGAACAGTAACAAACCCCTCACATGACATGCAGAGTACAGAAAATGAAGAAAAATAGTTTCCTAGCTCAGCCAAGAAACACCTGTAGTTACTGCTTTCAAAAGCTTTTCTAATTCATATTCTGGGTATTTGGACCCATGCTTTTCCTGCCCAGTTTTAATTCATTTTAACTGATATGTTCAGACTAGGCACACGTACTCTTAACTTTCTGCTGGGGTCAATTAAGAAAGGGCAAAAGAATTATTCAAAGTCTCTAAGATCTGAATCATGGCCTGGAGGTATTAATCGCTATTAATTATGTATCTTTCTTATAAATTAGTAGTCTTTGTGCTCAAAGCCCGCCTGGTCTAGCGCTAGTTTTCCTACTTCTTAGGGACCTCAACTGTAGATAGATTGGTAAACATCAAAATGACACAAAACATGGGGGGAAAAAACTTACTGTGAATGAAAAAACAAAGGACTTTTTTTTTTTCCAAAATTTTACCCTATCATTTAAATTTCCAGAGTTGTGCTTCATAGCAGAAAAGAAAAGCCTATCGTCTAGGTACTCAGTTTTAAGAGCCACTGCATTCCTTGTGTGACATATAACTACTAACCTGTGACACTGAGCTGTGCCAATACTGATTGCTGATAGATCTCACACTAGAATTACTAGCAATGTTAAGGAGCTCTGTCCCAGCTCATCCTCCATCCAAATGCTTCTGGGTCACCTGGTCAGGTATGTTATGACAACACAACATTTGGGGGGATTAAAAAGCATCAATGAAACTATTCTGATCAGAGGGGCAATTTTTTTGAATGCGCTAGCTTGCAAAAAAAGACGGATTTGGAGTGGCCTAAAAGTTTCTTTTTACAAATATCATCAAAATAAAAACTTTGCTTTTAGCATGAATATCCCTCTCATGTTGAACTACCATGGTATTTTTTAAGGATTAAAATGATTACACTGATTTTATTTTATTTTATTTCTCTTTTTCTAATCAGTTCACAGAGGTTTTAGAGGTTGATATTTCATCAAGAGTCAAAGTCAGGAAGGTTTCACTGTTGCTGTAAGGATTAGAAAAAAAACCAATTGACCCAGACCAGTTTTTGAGCACTTCTGATTACTTTATTTTGTGGTTTTTTGTCCATTTTTTTTCCTGATGCCAACTTACTTTTACAGAACTTATTTCCATTATTTCAACATGTCCATTCATCATTTGAATAGCTATAAATATCCTCACTCCCCCAATCCCTAATTATTGCTTTGAAGGTACCATTAAGTCATGCATGTGGCTTAATTTGCAACCAGGGAGATACTTCTTAGTGTAGCCTGGAGGTGTTTAACACCTAATGAATTCTTAGGATAAACTTTTGAAGTATTATGGATTGCTCTGCTTTTTCTACCACTAGTTCAAGGATGAGTATAGTCAGCACAGTACTAAGTGATTTTGAAAATCGACCTCACCAGACAATTTTCCAGTAAAATACATCAAAATTTAAAGTCCTGCACAGCCACTGGAAATGGAAATATTTGCCTTTTTGCCTCGCCTCTGCTCAGGGAAGGGCAGTTATGATTAAATTACCCATATTCACTAGTGGAGATCTAAATTTACAAACCCGCAAATATGGGGATAGTGCCAAACAAAGTCAACCTCTCTGAAAATGTCACTCAGAAATATGAACAAGCCTGTTTTACTCCACCTGTGAAAATCCAACCACCAAACATTCCACGCGGTAAACTTAGTTTTCATTCATTCAACAGCAAACAAAGCGTGTATTGTAATGACTTTTGATCCTATAATCCACACCAGAGCTCAGAGGTGAGCTAGCAATTTGCAGAGCTTTCTCCCTGAGCCTTGCTGGCACTTTTCTGCTATTCAAGTACACGCTGTCCTGGTGGCTGATCCAAATTACAGATATGGTAGAAAGCAAGGGAGCTTACAGAGCATACTCTGAAAACTTCAATTGCCATGATTTTTTACCAAATTTGTTAACTTTTTTTTTCTCCTTAGAAAAATTTCTCATCTTACTCTTAAAATTGTCGTGTGACTCAGCATAACATTATGCCTGCCAGCAAGTCAGCATGGAAGTGGAACAGCAATGAAAAAGCACCTTTTTCACATGCCTTCTTACTTCATTTCACACAAAATAGTTTCTTTTCTTCTGTTAGAATTTCCAGTTCCCAAAATCTCAGCATCTTCACTACAAGACACAACAAAAAAACTCAAGCTGCAGTACATTTCAACTTGTGAGCTACTGTGCAAATCTATTTTGGGGCATTTCACTGCAATATTCATTTAAAAATTCAGTAATATTTTCATATTTTACTGAAATTAAGTTGACTACAAGGAGAAAGCACCTTTTATGGGAACTTTGCTTATCAAAGAAGGAATTTTGCTCTGGTTGATTTCCTGGCTGTATTACCAAAGAAATCCCTAAAAAGTCAATTCAGATTTGGAACAAGAAGAATGTCCTGTCAAAAATGTGCTAAATGCCAGAGGCGAATCATGATCAGTCAGAGAGGATTAGAAAAACTTCTTATTTGGATTACCCAGAACTACTGAAAATAAAAATAAAAACCACTGGGAATAAGAAAAAAAAAAGAGAGAGAGAAAAAAAAAGGCTGAAATCATCCAAATTAGTTAGCAATCAATTATGTTGCATTAAAAGGCCAAGCCTACCTGCAGCCCAGATTAAACCTACCCAGGACAGGGCAGCAGAGGAGAAAGCAGATCTCTGCTCAGCCACAGGGTTCCCACATAAAGCAAGTCATCCTTCTGCTTTTGATTTCAGCCCCTCATTAGTGGGAGAGGGAACAGCCACTGCTGTCTGTGCCATTTATGGTCACACATTTTTTTTCTGTGCTACATGTTTTTTATTGTCCATAAGAAGTTAGCCACAAACCAGGCATCATGGAGACTCTTCAAAATGTGTCAAGGTTTTACAATAACCTGCTGGGGAGCACTATTAAGAGTATAATTCTCATTTAGAAATGCAGAAATTTTGACTGGGTTAAATGGGAGGTTCTTCATCCTGATCCAGCTGTGGCCAATGCCAGATATTCCACAAAAGGGCACAAGATCCTCTGAAATGTGCAAAAAAGGGTTAATAATAGGAGAAAATACCTCTTAAATTTTTAGGAAGTAATTAACTTTCCTTCTGATACAGAATCCTCACAGCTGATCTTAACCTCTTTTGTTTAATTCTATTTCTTATTGTCCAAATAAATATAAAACTTGTAAAATTGTGGTGGGATTTTGCAAGCAACAGTATTTTGTAACAATTAATTCCAGAAAAAGATTATACATTGTATAATGTTTTTCTTTTCTTTTGAAATTTCTCAATATTTAAATTACTTAAACAATCCCTTCTCTCATAATCAGAACCACATTAACTTATGTTGTCTTTAATTTCTCATTCTGGTGTTCACCAGCTTCTTCAAAGTCTCACCATTCCTTCAATAATTTTATTTTTCCAGCTGCAAATTTTCTGATACATGCATCAAAAATATTTTTTGTATATCTGAGGTATTTTAAATAGGATCTCATATTCAAAATGGAAAACAGTTGAAGGCATACTGCCAGTTATTATTATTGGCACTGCAATAACATTGTGATTTTTTCCCTCTCTTTTTTTGCGACATTTTCTTCACTAGCTTCACTGTAGCTGCAGACTGAGATGAGTGTGTCATCGAGACAAACTCAATAATGCCAAGGTTTACTTTCCTGAATGCCAGCACTGAATTTAAAATTGGCAGAATTCATTCAGACTGTTCCATCTCAGCATTTAGGAGCAGCTAAATTGGCTCTGTGCTTTATTTTCCTTATGCTTTTTACGATTCTTATCGAGTCTTCATTAGTCTAAGTACTACTAGTCTAATTCAAGTTTGTATATTTGTCTCTTCTCTAATTGTGCCTTTTTTCTAGATTGTTGATAAATAAAAACCAATAGCTTTGGATATTCTACTCATAAAAGTGGTTACACAAAGCTGTTGATAACTTACTCTTAGTCTCACAAGAGCAATGATTCTGCACACAAGAGTAGAGCTGCTTATGCAGTGCTCTCTGTCACATGGGTCCTGATACTACCTTCATGAAGGAACAACTTCAATGCCATATGTATCAAAACAGTGTACCTGAAACAAGAGCTTGCTTCTGGAGTCTTTGCCTGGGTAAGAAACAGAAAGCAGTGTCAGAAAAGAAAGTGTTCAGCCCGTTTCATATATATGTGAACACTTTGCCCCTCTGTGAGTGAGTGAATTAATTATATTAATAAACTTACTGCAGAGCTTTGAAAATCAAAGAAGAATGTCTTCAGGTATTTATTGGAGCCAGGACTCCTCCAGCAAGCTGTCCTAACCACTAACCACAAGACAGGAGGGATATGACAACCAGGGCTTATTTCTGCCACCAGTGAGCAGGAGACAAGACATGATGACACTCTCTATCTTTGATGAGCATTTTATCATTGTCCTAGATAAAACACCCTGTTATTCTCACCCACAAATGACATGGGAAAAGAACAAGCAAAATTCCTGTGATGTAAATGTGCTACAATCCTCTAGCAGCTACAGAAGGTGTTGGAAAACAGGGATACTGTCTCCTGACCTGCTTGAAAATATGCACCAAAACAGCAATTGGGTCCTCCCAAGATGTGAAAAACAAATTGCACTGAGATAAGCATCTTGGGTGGTGGTTCCCCAGTTAACTATATCCCCTTGCCAACAGTTTTGGCCTGAACCAGCAATGAATCTCTAAGAAGTGCACAATCCACTCTGTCCTTTCAGCCTGGCTGAAGGAATATCTGCTCAGAGACTTCAGTTTGACACGGAACAACTCACCCTCTAGTGGGAAAAATGTAAAGAAAAATACATTCACCCAAAACTTTTCATGGATCTTTTCATAACCTGGGCTTCCACTTTTGCCCATCAATCTTGTAGCTCATCTCAGGATGAGTCCATCTAAGAGCTGCCTTTTTAAATGGTCTCAGGATGCCTCAGAAGGTCTTTTCTAAGACAAACATTTGCACCAAATACAAAAGAGCAAATAGTTAAATCATCCATGAGCACTTCAGGCAAAAGGAAAACACCTTCAAGCACCAGTCCAAATCCAAATGATTACACCTGAAACCTGCATAGCACCTTAGTTATGTCCTGGATATAACAATGCAATATGCCAACCGTACCCTGGGCTGCATCAAAAGAAGTGTGAAGGTCAAGGGAGGTGATTCTGCCCCTCTACTCTGCTCTGGTGAGACCCCACCTGGAGTACTGCGTCCAACTCTGGGACCCCCAACATAAGAAGGACATGGACCTGTTGGACCGAGTCCAGAGGAAGGCCACAAAGATGATCAGAGGGCTGGAGCACCTCTCCTATGAAGACAGGCTGAGAGTTGCAGTTGTTCAGCTTGTCTATCAGTTGATAGAGAAGGCTCCAAGAAGACCTTATAGCAGCCTTCCGGTATCTAAAGGGGGCCTACAGGAAAGATAGGGAGGGATGTTTTACAAGGGCATGTAGTGATAGGATGAGGGGTAATGGTTTTAAACTGAAAGAAGGTAGATTTAGATTAGATATTAGGAAGAAATTTTTCACTCTGAGGGTGGTGAGGCACTGGAACAGGTTACCCAGAGAAGTTATGGATGCCCCATCCCTGGAAGTGTTCAAGGCCAGGCTGGATGGGGCTTTGAGTAACCTGGTCTAGTGGGAGGTGTCCCTGCCCATGGCAGGGGGGTTGGAACTAGATGATCTTTAAGGTCCCTTTCAACCTAAACTATTCTATGATTCTGTGCAATATACAATATCCCCAGGGAAGATTAGCACCTTTCAAGGTTCCCTGAGTAGCCCTTTTTACGTCTCTACCCCAACAGCTTCATCCTTCCTCAATCTGGACCCCAGTGAGCTGTGCTGTGTTCAAAAGTCGTGAGTGGGAGACAATAACACACAAAGCCAACAAATACTTTAGCATGGTGGGGACCACCAATGTGAGTAAGTCACCAGGGAAAGGCAGAATGATGAATTTCTTGTGGGGTTTCTATCCCTAAGAAACAGTAATGGCTTGCCAGAATAACCCCCACTGCCCTGAGCTGGTTCAAGGTGTGTGTTTCTGGACTAAACTACGTGAGCCCTGGACATCTCTGATGTCTGAGGGTAGCTTTCCCCTCTGCCTCATGCCTGCATTGCAACTGCAGACCATGGGATGGGGAAATGGGCAAGCTGAAATACATTCTATGCAGCAAACACTTTTTTCTTGTTTGTTTGTTTGTTAAAAAAAAAAACAAACACAAAAAAACCCCATACAAATAAAGCTTACATCTGTTTTCCTGCTGGAATGTAAGTGTGGGAGATAGGAGATGCTGGGACCTGCTGAAAAAGGCATTGCCAGGGCAGGGCCAATCAAACAGTGACCAGGACTGTCTACAGTAGGTGATCAAGGCATATAGTTGTCATTAAGTTGTGATTAGCTCATGTCATACAGTTGTGATTAACTCATGTCATTCAGATACATGACAAGGTAGGCAGATTTGGAAGGTATAAACAGTACAGGCAAACTCTTCAGGTAGGGAGATGACCTGAGCAGTGGGAGTTTTCAGAAGACCTGACAGTGTGGGGGTTCTTGTGTGTGCTCAGTGTTGAGCCCAGATTACCCATTCCTCAAATGGGAAATCTGGGGGAGAGGGGGATTTCCTGAGACAGCATGAAACTGCGTGTAGGAGGGTGCTGCAAGGCCAGATCTAAGGTTCCCACCTCCGCAGGGTTCCCAGCACCCCACTCGTAATACACATGGGTCAAGGCCACAACAGAAGGCCAGGGAACCTACCCCTGAGGGAACCATGTGGGGCTCATTAATAAGACAATGTAGATGCCGTCTAGAAGAAAAGAGCAAGAGGCATCCCCATTGCAATACTTTTGAGTGTTGGGGGGGGAGCACACGCGACATATTGATCCCTTATGGATGGTTTGGGAACACTTAGCTGACGAAGCCCCTCAGGAATGAATCCTGTGAATCACAGTGGGGTTTGGCTAGGAATTAGGCTCCAAGCTGCTCAGTGCTATTGAGACTAAGATCCTCCCAGGTCCACAGAGAAACAAAACATGAGGGCCTATAAAACTCCAAAAGCACAGTCTCCTTTCAATTTTACACTGCCTCCCATATTAGGCAGTGGTTGAGTAGGACTTTTGCAGCTTTCCACAGTTGCAAGCAAGCAGCATCCTTTTGTAGGATTTTTTTAACATCATTTGGATAATATAGTCTGGTTCTCATAGTTTGCTGGTCCACGAAGCATTCAAATGTTCTAACACCTCTTTTATGTTTCAGCCTGTTAAAAAGTCTCTACCTTTATTTTATTATTATTAAAAGAGTCATCTGATGTTCTTTGCACTCCTACCCTATAAAAAGAAAAAAGGACTTGTAAATGTCCCCTTGATGAGTTATGAGTTATGTCTACTCCTGTCTTCAGTGGAAGTGACCAGTAATCAGAGGAACCTGCAGGAAAGAAAAGGGCCTTAAAACAAGTTTCTGAACAATGACGTAAGAAGCCAGTAACTCTCTGGAGCCAATTTTAATTCTGAGCACTAAACACTTTCTCATGCTACTCACACATCCTTAAAACTAGAGCAAGCAGTTCGCAGACTCTACAAGCATACTCCATGAAGCCAAACTTCTTACCCCAAACATTGCAAAATTTTATTTGGATGAGACACTGTTCTCTTAGGTAGAAGCAGTGATTCTGCGCGTCAGACATGCTGCTGCCTCATCAGTAATTTCCATGCTTATTTTGCCAGAGATGGTATCTTCAGAACGGTAAATGGGAATTCTTAAAAATTGTACTTTCATCTGAATTTCTGGACTTTAAATGTTCTCTCTTACTGTTATGCTTTGTATTGCTGGCCCGTACTGTTAACTGGATGATTTAATTCCTATTCCTAATTTCTTACTATTTTATTTAAAATATAAATTGTAACACCCTTTTTAAGTTTTGAATCAAAATTTGCTGGTACTTTCATTTTATTTGGGATTTAGTTAAAATTTCCCTAACTTTTGGTTTAGTCTACTACCCTAACGGTTCATAAACTAAGTCGCATTTTTTTCTCCTTTATTGAGGGAACAGGATAAGTAGTGGGTTTGGTCCCCAGAGGATTTGTATGTTGTGTATACATCATATTTCTTGCCTTAAGAATGCCAGATGAAATATTATAAAACTAATCTCAGTAACCAACATTTTGCTAATCTTCTGTTGCTTTTAAAACAAAAAGGTAATATTGTAAATGCTCTGTAACCGACGAAGTATAAAAATCAGTAACTAATTTTGCATGCTAGATTTGTGCTATTGCCAATGGCAGCAGCATGCTCCAATAAATTGTTATTCCAGTCAGGTCTTTTGTGATATTAATTGGTTACTTTTCTATAGCTTCGAATCAATAAACTGATTAAAGTCAGCTGGGTTAGCTTTCAAACTTTTATTCAGCCGTTAAATTCTACTCAACAGTATCACAGCTGACAGTATCAGTAAAGATTTTAATAGAGACAAGCCCCAACTACAGAATGCTAAAGAAGTTTGGGTATGAATACCACAACTGGACTCCCTTAAACCAGAGCCTGCCTTAGAATAATTATCATCATTTGTAACCTAAACTGCAGACAATTTTGTTTCTTCAGACCTTGAAGCACATCAAGCTAATTCTCACTTATTGCTGGAGCAGTATAAAAATTTTTGAGCAGGAATGAGAGTCAGGTCCTTAGTTATTCCTTGGTTTGCTCTCTTATAGCTATAGTTTCCTTAAAATAAGGTGAAATACAAAATCAAGTTTCTGCTTTGGACTGTGTGTTTTTTTCCCATAACAAAGTGTTTATATGCATACTGTAAAAATCAGTAACTCAAAGCATTAGTCCAGCTGTATTTCTAGCTAAATTTTGCAAGCAAATACATCTTTTCATATTTTCTCAGGAAAAAAAAAATCATATTCTGTTAACATACCACTACTAGGATGAGTAATACATATTTTTATGTATTAGAAGTATCTTATCTGGATACTTACGTATTAAAAGTATTTTATGTACTAAAAGTATCTCTGCTGAAAAAAAATCAGTCCTTTATGTAATATTAAACCAGTAAGAATCATATTCATTTTCATATTTTTCCTATGCTGTTGATCTGCCATTCCCATTGTTCCTTGCACTATTCTTATAATAGAAAATATCCAAGAAGTGTTGCGTAGCTGTGCTGAATCCATTTGTCTCAAGTACACCAGCAACTGCTGGTATTGCTCTTGTGTTTCTTTGCTAAAGCTCCCATATCTATCACTACTTATATCAGAGCTTACATTCACTTAAGACAGCAGGAAAGGAAGTGGAAAACCTCTACTGCAAACTCGATCTGTGCTCTTAATGTTTAAAAAGATAAGCAGTGTCACTCTGAAATGGGCATTACTTATAGGTTAGAGCCTTTTTTCCATTTAAATACTTTGCGAATTTTACCATTTACCCTAAGAGGGCCAGTTCATTGAATGGAGATAGCGTTTGTGCCTGACCCCCACTAATACATATTGCAAGACTTCTTGACGTGCCAAAATATATGGAGGTTAAACAGCAGTTGCTAATGTTCAATTTGTTGTCCGCTCCTGCATACTTACCCACATCCTAAAGGAGCTCACCAGTTATAGCATGAGGTGAAATAAGCTTTGCTGCTTGCAGTTCTACAGCCATTGAATTCTTAATGTTTGGGCTGCTGCTTAGTAAGGTTCATTTCCACACTTCACAAGATCACCACCTGGTGAAATTGCTCTTTGCTGTGCTACACCAATAGCTCATACACTGCCCGTAATGGGGCAAAGTTAAAAAGTCGTACAAGGCTTCCCCTTGTAAACACTTGTGCGTGGGGAAGTGAGTATGTGTAGGGAAGTGAGGTAGGGCGGGAGAAAGAGTCGTTCTGATTCTTACGTACCCACATCTGTCTGCAAGGTGTGCAATTCCTCAGGGCGGAAGACCTGAGCCTGGCAATTGGTAAAAGCTAAAGAAGCCACCCTAACTGCTAGGAAAAAAAAGCTAGCAAGAAAACAGATGGTTATACATGTGGGGTTTCTCCAAGAAGTTCTACTTAAGGCTTTTTTGTTTTGTTTTCACAGCAAAATGGAAAAATGTGAATGCATTAAGAAAAAGCCACAGATTTATTTTCTGATTTTGGTCACAGTATTCTTATAAAAATGAAAAACTTACAGATCTGGAAACAATCTTAGTGTCACATAGCTAATTTCAAAAAAGGAGTGTAGACTGTAAAACGAGCGTGCAATTTCCCACAAATGCTTCCGTGTGCACAAACGGTAAGACTTTATGGGTTGTCTATTTACACGTGCAAAATTATGTGGTTACCTAGGGATGTAAATTTGCAGGCGTAAAATAAAATAACAACTTCTGCACATAGACAGTAGTCACAGAAAATTCCATGTAGACTGAAGCTACAGCTTGACATGCAGCTTCAAACCAGCTCAGGAATAAAAATAATTGTAATTATTTTTTTTTTTAATAAGGTTAGTGAAAAAAAATGGTTCAGTCCTCATTCGCTAATATGTAACTGGCTTACTGACCATGAGCCATACAGGGTGTGTGGTTCAGGTGAATTACTTAAATATATTTCTGTATTGGTTTGTCTGTCTTCATTCCAATATCCTTGTGCTGACATAAGGCAAACACGGCACGTGACAACTACACTGAACGGAGGGAAGGGAGCAAGAAAGGAGCATAAAACTGACATGATTAATAGAGCTGCCACAATTTGTTTACCAGAATGACTTTGATGAACATGGACTTTTTTCCAAGACTGTTAGTTCACTGCCATTTGTCTGTTGATTCACATTAAGGGTAAAATCAGGCCATCAAACTGTCTGGAAAAAAAAAATTCCACCCTAGCAAGTCGCTCAAGCGGCTGAAGCAGCTGAAGTTATTACAGGAATGTTCAAATGCTCAGCAATCACTGCATGGTGCATTTGAGTCGTCTTTGTATGCACAAATATAGACTAAGGACAATGTGGGATACTTTTTATTACCTTCTATAAAGTTCTGTGTACATTCACAAATAATATTCCTCATTGATAAAAAGGGCACAGAGTGAAATGAGTTGTTTGAATAAAGCAGAAACTGCCATGTTCCAGTAGTTAAAAAGGTTAACAGTAAAGTAAGTTTGAATCAAGCATTTCAGTCTGAGTATTCTAATCTTATGTACAGATTAGAAAAAATCTAAATTAAGATGCTTTTCCACTTATGGCCGTACTTTTGCCTTTCTTTGATGTGAGCGATTTGCCAAATTTAACAGATTTGCAGCTCATTGTGATAGAAGGAGACACTGATTCTTTCAAGGTGTTTCTTAGGTAAACTCCTGTTTACTTACAGAGCATATCTGAAGTCCCAGGAGAGCTCAGATAGGAGACAGTTGATTTGCCCACAGATACAAGCTTCTTTTTCAGGCAACACTTGACCCAAAAAATTACATCTCAGATTTTCTAAAGGTCATACACCCAGAGCATCTCTGTTCTTTCTTTGTGTATAGCCAACCTGTTTCCACCACTTCTCTGCAATCCCTGATCCATCCATAACATCTCTAGCCACTCAGTTTATCTTCCTGAGGAGCTTTACAGGTAGGTCAAGTTTCAGATGAAACTACAGACCAACCAGCTAGCTCCACAGAGAGATTTGTTTCTTCCACCTGAATAAAAAAACCCTGAATATTGTTCCAAGAACATTTCTCCCAATCCTTTGCATAACAATGCATTACATGCCTTTATTATTCATTTAAAACCTCCCACATAACTAAAATTATGTCAAGCCCTCAGGTTTACAAAAGGGGAGGGAGGGAGAGAGGGATTGTAAGAGTTAATGGCTCAGTGAGCTGAATTTGTAACTCCCACTGTCTCCCAGATGGCAGATGCTTGGGTTTCTCATGAAATCATTGACTAGGAAAAATGCAGCTAAGTGACTAAGCTTTTTCAATTTTCTCTTGCTGGCTTTTCTTCAACATCTCTCATCAAATCTGTGAACTTCATAGTGATCAAAATGGCCCTTGTGTGGCCTACAGGTGTTGTCTCTCAAACTATAAATTTAAATGCCCAGAATAAGGCACCTCAATTGGGGAAGTTCTGGTCACACTTTTGAAATATGAGACTTCTGTTTCGCTTTATAACATTGTTGACCACGTTCTCAACACCTGTAAATGTGCAAGTGAAGAAAAAATAAAGCAAAAGCCCATAAACTGTTAAAATAGAAATGAGACAGAAGATCGGAATCAGTTATGTTAAAGATCAAAGTGATCAGTGTCTCTTAAAATGTTTAGAGACTGAAATTCTCAGTTTACAGCTTCAGTCTTACAGCTCTCTCAGGTGTTGTATGCACCTGGACTCATGGAGCCTTACTGACTCTCTCAGTCCCTGGGCGCTGTCACCCAGGCAAGACAAACATATAAGCAGTTCAGTAGATTAATTCTTCATAAACAATACTCTGAGAGTGAAACTTCGTACTAGCTACTAAAATATGGCTCAGGGAATAATTTTAATTTATCATAGTCATTCAGTTATTATAATTAGATTCCAAATTAACATTTTATTTGAAAGATTTTTTTTCAGATCTACTATTCCATATTTTAGGAGACAACTTATTCAGAGGTGGACACGCTGGACTCTTAAATAAAATAAAACTTTAAGAAATGTAAGGGCAAAAACTCAAGCCACTGTATAAATAGTAGAAATAGTAAAATAATCAATCAAACCGGGTTTGTTCATAAAAAGTTATTTTGACAAGTTTAATTAAATTCATAACATAATAAAGTGGCAGAGATTATAGTCCGTAACACGCTATTCCTCCTCTTTATTGTGTAAGTTAACAAACTGAAGGCATTATCTCTCTCTAACAAAAGGACAGGGTTCATTTTCTAATGTTTAACACTTCATTTCTGGTAGCAAATAGGAAAATTGTTCATAACTTTATAGATAATTATTTAATAAAAACACTTGTTTGATATCAGAGTTCATCAAGTTAAAATCTTTCTCCCTTCACAAGCCTTGAAATGTAACCAACATTAAAACGTTTCCTTTACAATACGGTTGAACTGAAGTGGTGTCTAACCTCCTTTTACATAATCAAAGTTAACATGGGTGAATGCAAAACCAAGTACTTCAGTTCAAAATTTTACAGAGCATCATTTTCATTGGATAGACTTTTGGAGTATTTGAAGGCTAGTTTGGGGCAGGGGGGAAGCATTTTCTCCCTCAGGAAAAAGGGATTTTGATGTGATGTTGATTTACCCTTTCTCAGCTGAGTGCTATTTGTCACGGGAACATATAGGTACCTCTGAAAACAGAAAAAAAAGTTAAGCTTTTTCTCAAACTGTAGTGTCAGACTGCCAGATCAGCACTCTGACCACAGAGATATCAATAGTTAGCTAGTTTTTTTTCTAGTGTGCAATAATAGGCAGTGGTATATAAACCATTCTTCTACAGAATCTTCACAAAAAGTTTACGACAGCAAAAAGTCTAGACATAATGTAGGTGAATATTTGGGATAAAAGAACAATCTGATAGCCACAGAAGAATTCTCACACTACAAACACATAGTCTGTAGTGAGAAACCTGTGCACAAAATACCTTTTCAGAGAAAATGCGAAGTCCTCAAGGAGCATTACACTTTCAGAGGCAACTACAGACCTAAAAGAAACAAACTGTTTTTTCCAGGATGAATTTGAAGAGAAAAAAATGTCATCAGTCTCTCTTCATCCAGTTCTTCCTATCTTCATTGTATGAAATACAATCCTTAAAAACAACCAGAGTACTTTATATACACAGAGGCAGAACAAACTGTGCATTAAATACAGCAATGTGAAAATCCAGCAGAGGGATGCCTGAAATACAATATTTTAAAACCCAATCCAATCCATATTTTAAAACAGGATAGCTGAAGAAAAGTAAGCCATCAAAATATAAGTGAAAGTAAATAATATCTAATATTAAAACTCGAAATAATTGTACATAAACACTTTACAAAATGTTGTTTAAAACAAAAAGTATTACCAGGGCCTGTTAATAAAATTGCTTTTAATTTTCTCTTTCTGCTTTCTGAAGTACATCATAATGAGCCTCTAAAAAATAATTTTAAAAGTCACATGTAATGACCCTACTTATATATCACAAGAAAGCCACTTTACAGTACAGCATTTGGACTCTCTTCTTCTCAACCCCTATAAGAAATGCAGTACCTTCCATCACTTAACTGCATAAAGACATTTTCTTCCTGTAAATGCCAATGCATATTACATCATCTTCAGTCCAGAGCTAAAAGATCTTCTCCTTATCATTTCGTACTCATGACTTTAAATAAGATTTAATATGATAGCTGAGTTAAAATCAGGTATTTTTTGTCAGAGGTGATGCAAGTGTAGTCACTGGTGGTATGTCATTTGGGATTGTCATACTGAGACTTTCCGATGTTATTTAGTTGGGACGGCAAGGGTTAAGATACATTTTGTGGCACTGTATGTTGATCCCACATGGAGTATAGATCTGTTACTAGAGAGGTATGAATAAATCAGGCATTCCATTCAACTTTAAAAAAAATATTCTACTTTTCAGTAAAGCAATCTGTAGAAGATATAGTAAATAAATAGATGATATAAAACTGCAAAAAAGAAGAAAAAAAAGCAAGCTCCTTATTGTAGCTAATGATCTAATTGTTCTAATATTCCATGTCTCAAAAACTCTTGTAGCCAATGGTAGAGAAGCCCAAATGAAACACATCTGCAGAACAGAGACACTGTTACCCACATCCTTCTTCTCTATGCAGCAGAACTATAGTAGTTTTATTGCTTACAAAGTCTTCCAGAAACAGTAAGTCTGAATAACTTCTCCATTTTAATATTTTGTTGCAGAGCAGAGGGCTGAGGGTCAAGTCAGGAACCATTTTCAAGCCATAGTACTTAAAAATCTTAGAGGTGAGTGAGAAACACAAAAGAACTCTGACAAAATAATTATTCAAGCTAGTCATGATGCTGGTTTTGTTTTAATTTTCATGTCTCCATTGGCACGTCTCAAGAAAAATTCTGTTTTAAAGAATGTTCACAAAGTAATTTCAGGCAAGAGGAAGAAAATTGTTCAGTAGTCTTTTGGACTGTTTTTGTGACGAAAAGAGGAAGAGAAATAGTATTATGGCACTGAGAGGATCAGGCATACAGACCAAGTAGTGTGACTAACTTAACTCTGTGTATCATGTACCAAATAACTAAAGTAATGCTTAACTTTTATGTAGACAATACAATGAAATGTATGCAAATAAAGTAATATTCCACCAAATTATGATTGAGCTATTTTTATTTTTTTCCTGCATCAAAAAGCACTTCACCCAGAAATAGCCAAAGTTAATCAAGGAAAACTGTTCACACCAGAAAGATAAATTGCCCCACACTGTATTAATTAGCAGGGTATTGTCTTTGAACTGACTTCCCTACACCTGAACAAAAGCATTAAGAATTCAAACTTTTTCTCAAAGCCTCTAGTTTAAAAGAGATGTAAGTGCCAAGATGTAGATTTGTGTTATAAGATTTTATCTGTACGATTTTATGCGTGCAATCCTATGCGTGCAACAGTATTGCAGAAAGTGTCCAGGAGAAATTAAAAATATTTTGTTCTAAACATTTATAAACAGTAGCTTTAACTCAGAGTGTATGAGACCAATACCACAAGAAGATCATTTTTTCCCTTCCTGGAATTACTGCGGCAAGTTTCTGCTATTGCAAGATGAGTTATCAAAAACTCTTTATGCTAAATGTAATGGATTAGTAAATTGAAAAAAAAAGACAATATTGTCTTCTCAAATCTACTCGTAGTTGAGTTCAGCTAGAGCTTCAGTTTCTCAAGAAAGGACATCATTTTGGTGCAAAAAAAAAGATAAAAACCACCAACACTTATATCTGCTTGATGACAAGACCTAAGTACAGTTGCAGCTCCTCAACACCAGCTTTTCACAAACTTATTTTTCTCTCTCTGGTCAGCCACCAGTACTACATTCAGTTTAATTCTTCTCAAAGTTGTTTCTGTCTTTGTATCCAATTTAAGAAGTTCATTGATTACTGAAAGACACCATTTTCCTTCAGAAATATTTCCAACAAAAATATTCATGTTTTTATTCATCATGAAATATAAAAAAAATAAAAAAAATGCTTCTGCAATACCATATGCTAAAAACTTCAAATTTCGTTTGTTAGTCTCACGGCTTTCCCAAAATTCACACCTGTCTAATTTCACCCTGAATAAATCACAGTGCTTAAAAAAACAGCACAAAGAGAAGCTTGTGAATCTGGGGAAAATTAAATACAAAACATTTTTCTTTATCAACTTTTGTATTTGTATATTGTATATTTATTTTTTAAAGTTACAAAAACTGTTGTGCAAATTAGCAAGTAGCACACAAAGTGCCCCTGCTTCTTCCCCATTTATTTTCTATTTCAATTTTTAAAGTTTCAGATGCAATATTCAAGCTAGTAAAGGACTTTGTATTCATCTTCACATTAATACTATGCTGTATCCAAATTGTAAGTCATGTTGCTTTTAAGAACTCTAATAGCATGATGCATACTTCATACATTACCTCTATTTTCCTCTTGCTCTTTCAACCTTGTTTATAGTTTTGCATAATTTGTAATCTGCTCAGGAGGGTGAGATAATTGCCTGCTTAAAGTGGAGAATATTGAGGCAGGCCTTGAGCCTGAAAATCTTTCCATGAGTAAGCAGTCCTTACTCAAATAGGTATTAGCCAACGAATTCAAGAGAGTTTACATAAATGTAGTTTGTAAGTGTCTAGTCTAGGAGGATATTGAATGCCATGTCTGTAGTTTCCCTATAGAAATGGGTATCAGCTATGCTTTCATTTTCAGTATGACTGGAAAAGAATTCATTCATGAGACCATGATGGGTCATCCTGCACTTAGCTTTTCTAAGTTACTGTAATATTTTAAGGCCAGATAAAAGCAGTACATCTCTGGAAAATTCAACAGAATTGCACTCTTACTCGTGAAAAAACTCCCACTCATATTTTACGATAAGTGTTACTATAATTTCCAAGTAATATTGTATTCCACAGAAAATATGGGAACAGAAGGAAGCATAACACGGTTTTACAAATCACTGCAAAGACCTGAGAATTCAAAAAGAAGGTGTAGAATAGTAAACCATAATAATACTTATTAATTTTTTTTATTGGGTTAATCAGAAAAAGATAAATACATAAAGAACAAATACTTAAATTCTGATTGATCAGAAAAAGATAAATATATAAAGAACAAATACTTAAATTCTGATTACTGTCATACAGTCTTAAAAATGGAAGCAGGCAAGGAAAAGAGGATGTCTAGCAAATTACAATGTGAATAAGATAAATCAGCTCTATGGTACTTATTTTTCTTTGAGTCAATAGAAAATGTTTCCATTTCATTTCCAAAGGGAAAGCAGTAAAGAGGCTTTAATTAGTATTCCATAAACAATTCCAATACTTTCATTAGAGGACAATAAACAAATGACAAAGAATGTAGATCTTCAAAAGTGGCGAGGTGTTTGGAGAAAATCTGTGGAAACAGTGGGAACAAAAATAAAAAAGAGCCTAATAGATGAGGTATAATCTCTGTAAGAAGGACAAGATGCACAGAGGATAGACGAGAGCATAGGTTAGTTGGGGTTGTTGGAACTGAGACATCTAATCCAAAAAGTAAACTAAACATAGAACCTTTGTGTTTCAAAACCATCTTAGGTAGCAGACTTTTGTGTGCCTTCTACCTTTTTAGTTTAGAAAGGAAAGTTAAAAAAAACCACAAACCTTTTGATGGAGAGTAAATGGCATACTTTAGAATCTTACTAAATCACAATTCCTTTGCTGTTTGATTAGGAATGCATTTGAGAGCCTGGACACTTTCTTTCAAACTTGTTTGCTTTTCTTCCTCCCTGTTTCTCTTTACTTGACATTGTCTGTCTGTGGTGCTGAGATTTTAGAACTCTCTTTACCCTTTAAACTGTTGCTGTCAAAGACTACAATAAAAGGGATATTCATAATAAGAAGTGCATTCTGTCAAGATGTTTCTCCAATATATATTGCCATTATGTATCTTGACAGATCCTTGTGATTAATATTGTCATTCTAAGCCAATGAAATTGATCCTGTCATCACTTTTACAAGAGAAGGCAACCAAAAGAAAAAGTTCATTTCTAGGGTTTACACAGGAGATGAAAAAAAACTTTTAAATGGTCATCTTGCAAAAGGCAAATTCATCCCTTGTATGTGTTCACCGCTGACCCCTGCCAACAATGCCATACACAACAAAACACCTTGGACTTTATCACTATCTAAATCTAGTGTCCCTGATACACTTTCATTAATTGCATTCTCCAGAAGCACAGAGAGCATTTTCACACAACTTGGAATGAACCATATGTTGTTAGCAATTTATCATCCTTGTCTTGAATTCTTCTGCTCCTATAGACACACAGTAAAATTCTCAGGCCAAGTAAAAACTGTCAGAGAGCACCACAAATTAATCTTACAAACAGGTAATGGAACAATTTCATTGATCAAAAAACATTCACAATAAAAGTGGTAAAGATAAACCCTGCACCTTTATCAAATTTCTCTTTCTCAAGCTCACCTTTTTTTTTTTTCCTTCCTCCAGCTGACAGTACATAAATGTCCAGAGAAACTATATCTTCTTTGGTATGGGCAATCTTTTTGGTAATAACTTGCTGCTTCCTTCCTTTTCCTTTTTGCTGCTTGAATGAAAAATTCCTCTGCAAAACTGCATTTTTGGCTGAATTGATTGCCTGAACCTTTAATTCTAATGTTTCAATACATTGACTCCTGGAGATTATATATGTGTCTTGTATTTCATAGACTTTTAGTTGTGATAATTTAGGCTTAGATTGCTGATAATGTTAGACCATTAGAGAATATATAGTCTGACAGCAGTCATAAAACAGGCATTTGTTACTGCATTGTGTTTTATGTTGCTTAATGGTGTGTCCACAAATGTTTGCAAAACATAAAAGATATCAATATTTTAATGATGCAATAAGACTGAATCAAATAAAAAGCCGTATCTTTGTGACAAGAAAATTTATTCCAAAACAATGGCACCAGAATTTAAATGAAAAGTTATAGAAAAGAATAGTGTGCTTGTCAAAGGTTTATATATGTATGTATTTATTGGTGTGCTAAATTGATTATATACAGTAAATGGCATTGCTGCTATTACACCGTATTCTGATCATTTCCATATGCTCTAGGCTTTTATTTTGACTTTGCAAGTATGAATGTATAATCACAGTTATTTGAGTAGGTTACATTCTGCAGGGAGAAAGAGTGATTGATTGAGTAACAAAATAACACATGAACACAGGAAAGTTTAGGCACCGTACTGGTCAAACGGAAAACCAAAGTGTTGACTGCTTGCAGGCTTCAGAATATATGCTACAAGTTTGTTAACTTGAATTTTACCAGGAGCCAAGGCCAGAAAAACAGACTACAGTAACAAACGTGAAGCTGCTCAGATTTGAAAGTACCATACCTATACTGACAACAACCTTTTTCTTTGCTATATCAACATTTTACAGGTAAGAAACTGAGACAGATGAGAGATTAAGCCACTTGCCCAGATCAGAATTTCATACTTAAATTCTGCCTGGCTGAAATGGTCTTTGCAATGACAGCAATCCTGCTCTTATTTTCAGTCTTAAACCGATGTAGAGGCACAGACAAAGAGCTGCTAAGGTCTGCCATAGGAGCATTTCCCAATTTGTGCTGGGTGAAGTCATATCCTTCATCTCTTTGTGGTTTTTCCCCTTGTGTGAGCCCTGGGGCTGTAGCTCTTGAGCAGGGAGCTCACTAACCTCACCACAAGGTGCCTCCTGGCAGCAGAATGGCTCTGGGGGGAGACCGAGAACCCCAAACCAAGTGTGGAGATGGAGATATGGAGCGTGCAAGCAAGGGGAGTTACTTTGACTTATATTATACAACAGCTGGGCATTGTGCTGGTAAAACTGCAGCTGCACCGCCACACGGGGTAATGGGATCCCCCGCAAAGGCAAAAGGGCCTGAAGTGAAGCACCACCCTCACCAGTTTTTACATCTCTTTCAAGCTCAGACATAAAACAAGAGGCAACAGCATGGGGAGGTGAAGTGGTGAAGGGAGAGACAGAAGAATGGCTCCCATTTCAAAGACGATATATTGCGCTAAATAACACCCATCCTGCTCCAAAGGCCTAGGTAGCAGAGAAGCCAACCGCGTGGGTGACAAACACCAGGGAAGGCCCCTCTCTTCTCCCTCAGCCTGGAAGAGACATCTGATTCCCTTCCTCACTTTCAAGAAGGACTGCTGCAATGAAGTTAGAGAATTTGAGACAGTGAGGTCTCATATGCAGCATCCTATGGGAGTCAACAGGAATCTTCTGCAAGCAGAGGAGGGCCTGAAGGACTATATCTGTTCCCTCTACTACGCAGCAGTAACCTCTGGCTGAAGAAATCAGTGGAGTGAGACACAGGTGGTACCAGAGCTGTACCACAGGATCAAAGAAGAAAGACTGATGGAGGTGCACAAGGCATAGCAATGAGCAAGGCAGCATAAGATAAAATGACGTAAGAGATAAGGCTGCTTATTTTCTACCTAAGTCACATTCTCCAGATGCTTTTTCCTAGGTCAGCTTACTCTTTTGCCTCTTTTGTGGCAAACACCTCCACAGAGTACTGGCATTTACTGCTTGTGCCAGTACCTTAGTCAGAGATAAATTTAGCTTAGCTGTTTATAAAATAATGGCAAGACTTTTAGAACAATAATTAATTCCCCCGGTATTTGACTATACTTTGAAATAATTTTGTTGTATTATCAGCTTCAACAACTCCTCAGAGAATCTTCATTGTTTATTAATAATTTCTTGGGGATTTTGGCTGAGAAGGTGTAGAAGCACATTTTAATTTTCACAGTAAAGAATGAGTTACATATAAATGTGTACTGCTTTCGAAGAGTGGAATTATTTCTGGCAGGCTCTTTTAAAAATAAAAAAAGATGATGGATAGTTGTCACTTTTATTTACTGAACGTTTTGAATGGCAAACATGGCCATTTTCTGGGCAAGATTTCTTTATTTTGCAGCCTATTTGAAAAAAAAAATACAGTTGTTTTCTGTACACGTTGTATCCTGGTTGTAGCAGGTAAGTGAGGTAACAAAGAGGAGTTTGGTTGGTGGGAAAATCTTTCAAGCAGAAAGGAGGAGAAGGCACATCCTTTGTTCATAGGCCAGTCCCAGTAAGATCCTGACAGTAGCGAGAGAAGAAGCTCTGAGACTCTATTTTATGCCTATGGGCCTCATAACTTACGGAAGTCAGACAGAGCAATGCAAGCAATTCACAGGTTGTATTATGTATTATAAGTTCGATCCTATGATTTAAAAAAAAAATGGAAATTTTGGTGACACTGGGCCCTCAGTATGGCGAGTTCAGAAATTGGTGTGGTTTACATCACATCTTTGAGAAAACTTTTAAAGGGAAAGAGACCTCCTTTGCCTGCTTCAGAGGTCCAGGAAGCTGACAGAAAATGACCTTTGCTTTTAATANGTGGTTTACATCACATCTTTGAGAAAACTTTTAAAGGGAAAGAGACCTGCTTTGCCTGCTTCAGAGGTCCAGGAAGCTGACAGAAAACTACCGTTGCTTTTAATACTACTAACCCACACAGCATAACAATGGGTATGGAATAAATATTTCAAGATTAAAAGGTTGTATATTAAAATGCCTTAAATAGGAGCAATACCACAAAACTGTACTTACGCGTTACTGCCAGTAGAACAAACCAGGTTTGCCTACAGCCAAATTAAAAAAAAAAAATCATATGTTTTTATTCAAGAATCTACAGTCTTCATTCACATAGGTTTGTTACAGCTATCTGCAGCTTGTTTTCCAGTCTGTGGTTGTCAGGAGTGACATGTTGGTAAATACCAGTTTAAAGCGTGTTATCCAATAAAGGAGACATATTTTTTCCACAGAATTTGGATTAAATTTAAATTTATGTAGGGAAATAGTGCACTGTAAAGTAGAGGCCTTAGGTTTAGCAAAGCAGCTGGGTAGGTCTGCTAAAACAGCAGCCCCCCAACTCGTGTTTGTAAGGCTGCTACACGGGTAGTCAGCTTGTCTGTAGACAACAATGCCACTGAAGACAACAACGCCCAAAAGCACAGCTATGGCTCCACTACTGCTTCCAAAAATGTACAGTTCAATTTTAACGTCATCTTCTCTATTCAACAGCAGTTCTCCCCTCCCCAGTTCAAAAAAGCAGCTGTGGTGTCAACAGACATATTATGTAAAAATAAACCATTTGATAAGTGGATGGAGAAGAACGCTCTTTGATCAGCAGAATATACAGACGTCCACAAGTGCAAGGGGCACTGGAGGAATTCCTAAGAAGTAAGTTCCAGCAAGGGTGAATTTGCTGGAAGGGTAATTGTGTGAGAATCTGTCAGGCAGCAAGAAAGAGCTGTAAGCTTCCAAACCATATGATCCAAACCAAGAAAGAAAAAAAGAAAAAAAAAAAAGCACTTTTGCTTTCAAAAGTCTCCCAAAAGCCTAAAAATAGATCATGGGGAGATGAATCAAATAATAATTTATTCAGAAAACTAACTTGCAGACAGAATACAAAATCCTTTGATGTTTGAAAACTATTGAAGAAGGTCAGTCTATTTCAAAATAGCACTGTTTGAAAGTTTCCTTTCTTCCCTCTTACTTCAATGAAGTTTGCAATGTGGGTAAACTTTGCTGCTGCTACTATATTTTCAGGCATTAAAAAAAAAGCAGAAGAGAAGCCCATGGTTCTGGGTAGATAACAGATTTCTGTCTGCTGCAAAACCAACAGTGAGTCCCGCTCCAGCAAAATACACCCACGGTTAAACAACCACCGCTAGGACTCTCCAAGATTACATTTTGTTCAACCTCTAGATAAGGTCAGTTCTTGTAAGTAACTAATTTTCACTTTTTCCTTGGGTCATCAGCTTACAAGTTTCCATGTACACTTTAGAAAAACAAGCATGAAAGGTTTTATTCTGTACGACATCTTTCTTCTCATGTAAAGTGAAGGCTTTAAAGTGCTTTCACTTGTATAAACCCTTTATGTTGAGAAGTCAGACTATGCTTGAAGTGATGAAATCTGATGATCCATATTTTATACAGTAATTTGAAGACAGAACCTTGGGCAGAGGAATGGTACTCACTGGCAAAAACCTAGCAACTGACAGCATGTTTAAGTCTCAAGTTGCTATATTGATTATTTCCTTTTGCATTTTAGGATTTGAAATGTGCAGTTGATTTAGCCAATTAAGCAGCAAAAAATTCAGTGAGCTATTTTTTCCCTCTTAGTTTTTGGGTATATTTTCATTCCGTAACAAGAATCCAAACAGTTTATCAGAAGGTAAACTTTGTGGGAAAATCCCAGATTGCTGGTTTTAAAGACTGTCAGCAACTACTGAGGATACCAAACTGCACTGAGACTGGCAAATCCAACACCTGCAGAAAGATAACAGTGCCGTTTCAGAAACACAAGCAGTATCACAGTCACAGCTAGGTAAATATCACATGACAAGAAGCGATAACAAACATACTGCCGTAACCTCAGGAAGATCTAAGTTTACAAAGATTAAGGGGGAAAACACGAGGAAATGCAGTTAAACAAAGAGCCTAAAAGATACTTCTATTTCACATCAGTCGTAGAAAAATCAATAGAAAAATACAAAGAATGAACTCGGCGTGTTTAGATCCCTGTAAAAACAACTCAGAGCAAATGCAAGCAAGCTGGAAAATCAGACCCACACCGGTGGTTGTTAAAGTGCTACCAGGAGAATTTAAGCCCTGTGCTGTGTGTGCTTTCAGATGCATGCCGTTTGCTTTACAAAGGGGTGGGGGGGTGTTGCAACTGAACATGTCACCTTCTATTAACTGGTGACAAAATGCAAGGCACACAAGAGGCTGCTCAGGTCAACCTGAAGGACTACATCTCATATGACACAAAATGACATCACCCATACCCTGCCCCTCATTTCACAACCAGTCCTGAGATAAATGATGCTTCCTTTGCTGAATCGTGCTGCCTCGGCTGGTCAGGAACCTTACCAGGCTCTGCATTAATATTGACACCACCACTTCCACCCAAACGGGATGCAATATATATTCAGAAAGAGAATTGATGGGGAAAAGTGTCATATATTTTTCAGTGACTTGGCCCATATTTTGCGTTCGCAGTATATTAACTTCATACTATTCTGCTGGTGCCTGTGTGAAAGAAATATGAGAGCAAACCATCTTTCATGTTTTGTTGGGTATATGACTTGAAAAACTTAATAACAGTAAAAAATTTGAAGTCTTTGAAACAATGAGCATAATTTACTTCACATTTTCACCCATACCTTCTATCTGAGTTGGGTTTTGACATCACGTCTTAAGGCTTAGATATATTTTTTCCCCACAAAAAATAATTCCAGCTTAGATGTCATAGTCCTTGCTATCATTACTGGATGAAAAAGTTATTTTTTACACATGAGGAAAAAGTTCTAGAGATGGGCAATCCTTCTGAAAATAACGACATTGTATTTTAGACTGTATACAACAAAGATGGGAAAAAATATAGTAATAGCCACTGCTTTATTTTGCTTAACAAATATGAGCCTGTAAAGTGCTGACCATATAAACACACATTCATTTATCTGAGAGAACGGGATGCTTTGCAGATCCTGTGTGCAGTGTGAACATGTAAGCGACCTGGTAGATCTTTAAGGTATTTCCTGATTTCTTCACAAAAAAAAAGAAACATAAAATCAGATTTTTGAATGAAGACCCTTTCACAACTGCTTACAGTCAGGGCATATTGCACAGCACAGGCAGGAGTGTGAATGTTTCCTTCTCACCTATGACTGACAGAGTAGGCGTGGGATTTCCTACCTGAGTCTATCCCGAGAGCAACATGTTGTGCCCTTTAGTGCTACTGACTGGACCTCAGCCTTAACATAAAGCTGAATACATGTCCTCAGCATTTTTCATTCTCCCTCTTCAGACCAAGGATGCCTACTACAGACCAAAGAAAGGCTGTCATGGACCCGTTCTAGCAGATGAGACTTCAAAGGGTTATTGAATATGGTTGCATACCTTGTACACTGCATTTCCCTTTCTCTTGTGTTTTAAAGGCCAGCCAAGAAGTAAAAAGGTGTTTTACTAACACTTTTCAAGCTAGTTATAGCTTCTAGGTATCAACCATAACCTCTGGGACCATTTACTGCCAAACAGGGTTAGTGAAAGAATTTTAAAGGTTTCTCTTAACAATGTTTTCGGTTGTGTGAATTAACTGACAAGTGATAAACACTTGCCCACAACCCAAATCAAGACAGGGGAGACATTGTGTACTATCCTACTAGAGTTTTATAAGGTGTCTGCTTCTGAAGATCACCATTAACACAGACACTGATGTCACTGGCATTGCAACCCAGTTAAAAGCAGTGCCAGGAACTGCTGGGGTAAGCAGCATATTCAAGTAATTTTATTATCTAACTGATTAAGCTGTTTTGAATGCTTTTCTTAAGCCTTCACACAGAATGTACCTCCTAACGCTCGGTGGTCCATTGCCCCCAAAGTCATTGAAGTACTCAGAAGTTTTATGATCAGTCTTCCGGCAGGAAGCTACACACTAACTGAACTTCAGGCATGTGAACCATCCCATTGAAGTTAGCTGCAGATTTCAAGTTCATGCCCATGTGTCTGTAGGATGACAGTACCTCAGCATCTTCATGCCTCTCGATTAAAGGCTGGTAATTGGAGCCAGCTTCCAGTAGTATGGGCGACATTTCCTTCTGCAGCTCTGAGGACTCAGGATAGGGCTGTGCCTGTAATAAAAAGTGAAAAAAGGACAGTCCTGGGGAGCCAGACTTGCTGATTCTGGAAGGGGCTGCCTCCTGCACTTTGAATCCCAGTGGCTTCTTCAGGACTCCATCTCAGGCAAAGTGATGGCTGCCATCACAGACATTCTCAGCACTGTCATGGGGAAGTTGTGAGCCCAGAGATGCAAGTAGGGAGACAAAAGATAAATTGACATCCTGCACAATAAAAGGGACCCAGACATATCGAGCCTCCTGAGGAAGAAACAGACATTTCTCTCTTTTGTTCTGGAGCCGAAGGTTGTTTAACGTCTTTGAGGCCTCTTGAGAGCCCACTTTTCGGCGCCACGTCCACACATCTGTATATGAGGCATAACTTCTAGCATATTTTCATCTCAGCTCAAACACTGAAAAACTAACAGAAGAGAACACCAAGGGAGAAAAAGGTGATGGAAACTCCTGACTACTTGGAAGACAAGATTAGAGAAGGTCCAGGTATTTGTCATAAATGAGCTTTGGGACCACCAGCTACCCCTATGAAGAGAAATGTTGTCTTTGCTCCATTCTCAGTAGTGAAGATATTTGGACTCCGTTAAACTGCAGAGTGGAAGGGGACTTAAAACAAAATTTCCCCTGCCAAATATTGCATGTAAGACTGCTTTAAGAAAGAGAGCGTGATTTTCATAAAGCTTAATGTTACAATGTTTTCAATTAGTTTAAAAGCTTTTTTCATTGATCATTTTTATTATGGTGCTTCAGTTATTTTGTAATTTTTATTTGGAATAGTCAGTTTATTTGAAACATTTTTAAAAACTACATTGCTTTTTCAAGTGTTATCAAGTATGAGTACTTTGCAAGGCCAAATTAGTGTACCTACTTTGAACATTTAGTGATTATTTTTGATTTAATGTTTCAAAAAGTTCATGTTGTGTTTGTTTTTCATCCATTGATCTGATTTTGCAAGACTTTGTGTGAGGCTTGGCTTTGGTTCATTTGTGGTGCTAAGCACCTTGCAGAATTTTAGCTATTGTCTTCTAACTGAGAATCAACAAACTCAAATACTGATGATTTGTGTACACGTCAAATCTGATATGGAGATTTCTTTCATGAATAGGTTAGTTTACATTCTTGCTTTTCTAAGTTATGCAGTGCATTCTTCTTCTGCTTCTATTTAATTATTTCAGTGTTGGTTAAGTGTTTTTGTTCTACCTTGAGTCTAGGTTCTGCATATTTTGTAAGTTCCCAATTAAAGGTTTTAAAATTCTGAAAATCAACGGATATGTCAATAAGCTCAGCAATACTTGGATGATATCCATGCCATGTACACTTTTAATACACCAGCACAACAGATAAGTTTCAATGCAAGATCTATGCTGAAGATTTGCTACAACTGAAGATTTAGTATTAATTGGATACAAATTGCTATAACACAATTATCCTGGGTAAGTACTTTCAGCTAGTACATATAAGTAACTTGATATATTTCTAAACCAATTATAAGCTGCAGGGAGTTTGGGGGAGAGGGAAGAGACGATGAAGGATAACTGGACAAGGAGAAAGGAAATGGTGAAAAGGTTTCACTGGACACGAGCAGATGGTTTGTATGAAGGGAAACTTATCTATAATGTTACCTGTAATTCTTAAAGACCACATGACAGCCTGCCTGTTATTTTTGCTAATAATTTATAGACCCAAGATTACTTGTAAACCCTGCCACACTGTACACGTAAGAAAAGTGTAAGCAACACTTAAGAAGTTACTTCAGTTATTCTGAATATCTGTGCTTCACAAAAAGAGATGGGGAGTGGTAATAAGTATACTAATGGGATATTTCATTCCTAAAGCTGGTATCATGGTTATTTTTTCCCTTCTGCCACAACAATTGTTCCGTTGCATAACCAATCCTAAACACTAACTGACATAACTGACAGCTATAAACAAGGACCACACCATAGTAGAACCATATCACAGAGCAACTTCATCACACAGCTGGTGTTATTAGGTTGTTCTTAATCAATCTAGCAGAGAAGAGACACAATGAAGCTGAGATCAATTTATGCAAGTGTCCAGTAATTTGGCACTTATTCAGGTGTATGACTTTTCATCTATAAAGGCTTTTTTCTTTTTTTCTTTTTTTCTTTGTTCCTTATTCTCTAACCCTATCTGGTGTTGGCTTCTTAATGCTGTTCTTGTTCAGAATGTTTTGACAGATGGCAAGCCTGGGACATATTCCCCTTTCCACACAAAATTCAGGGGGAAAAAGAAAAGAAGAAAAGTTGTCAATGTTTTGGATAGCCTTTCTTAACAAATGGACTCATCTTAAATCACCAGAAAAGAAGAAATGGAGAAACAGGGCTGTCACAGGAAATGAAAGTCAATTATTTTAAGTTTGTTTTAAACTGCAAAAGTGGCAGTTTTACACTGAACCTGTTACCAGAATCCAGCATAGAACCAGAAGGAGGAAGAGGAGGCTGGAGTGAGAAAATGTGAATTGCCTATGCCCACTTTTTGGTACCATTCTGGTAATATTAAAATTTCTCATTAACCAAAATGTTTGAAGACCTACACACTCAAGGAACTTACTTAAAACTTTTGCAAGATCCTTCCCGCAGCTCGGTGGTTCTTTGTGTGTAGGATAAAAAAGTGGAAATACAATTCCACATGAGTAGGATTGGCTTAAAAATACAAGTTTGCCAAAACTGAAAGATAAAGATTTCAGCAGCACTCAATTTGAAGCAAGAAAGCTAAGCTTTTAACTTCAGACAGTCCCCATTTCTGATTAAATTCTTTAGCAGTCTGATTTCCTTTCCCAGAATATGAAATCAGATCACAGAAAGGGAAAAAAAAGATCCCAGAGAGGAGACCATTACTGACGGAAGCCATGTGTCATTAATTCGGTTATAAATTATTAGCTGAAAGCAGCCTCTCAGCATTTGTATTTGATGAACAAAAATTGATTGCTTCAAGGGCATTTCAATCCTTTTGATGTTACCATCTTTTAGTCCACCACAAATCTGAATCCTTAACAGAATGATTATAGCATTATAGTAATCCTAAGAGCCAATACTAAAGGATTTGGAAGAGCAACAGAGATCAATAGTTTGAAAAAAGCATGTCTTTTTGAGTTGACAGAGCTGTCTAGCCTGATAGTGAACCTGAAAAAAATAAGTGGGAACTAAGTAAACAAGCAATCGTGCAGACTGAGCTAAACTGAGATGATGAGCCATTTTTCTGAATTGTTGAATACACCGGGAAGCTCTGAATATTTCCATGGGATTTAAGCAAAACTAATGGCAACCAAGGGATATTTTGCCCACAATAATAAAAAAAAGAAGTTTCAGAAATATGTTTGCAAGTGTTTTCAGAGCTTTGTGAACTATTCTGGAGGTTGGGAAGTTCTGTGAGGTCAACATTTGTGTTTTGCATAGACTTTGAGATTATTTGAACTGGGATTTGAGGGAACATTGTCTTAATGATTGTCTTCCTTTTAGTTGCTTTGAAATCCAGAATCTGGGCCATATTCCAACACAGAGATGAAAGTTCAGTCCTCTCAACAATTGGATTGTGAGATATACAGTAGACAGAAGGACCATGCATCCTTATCGTGTAATCTCTACCAAATTTAAAAAAAAAAAATGTTTAAACTATGGAAGCAATAGGTAATGTTTGTGGAAAGTTCAGGTTGTGCCAGGTTGTAAATTACAAAGTTTCCTTAGCAGAACAAATCAGAAAATGAGCTGAAAGCTAATGCCCTCTTCAACAGCTCAAGGATTAGCATAAAATTATACTTTGAAGGAGGAAAAAGAAGAGCATTGCAACAGTAGGGTATTGTTAAAGATCACTGGAATGGAGAGAGGGGAGAAACAGAAGAAAAAAACTCTTACGCCAGAACACTGCAAACTGGTATAATGTTTAGCAGATATTTAACGATTCTTTTGGTGTGCTAAACAACAGATTAACTTCGTAGTACTCAAGTGAAAATTCAGAGAAATTCAGATGCAACACATCTGGAGAGCATCCCGTGGCAAATGGTGAATGGCTAAGTAATCTATTTCAATAGTAAGACATGTAGTGATAATTTATTGTTTGTAACAAGGGCTGTGAGTTTACCATTAATTCTAATGCAAAAACTTCTAAAATTATTTGAAGGATAAATGCAGGGCTTCCAATAATTACACTTCTTTAGTGAGACATGTCACTGATACATATTATTAAAATATAAAGTCGTAAAAGTCATGTGAAAAAGGGTGTGTTTTTCAATTCTGTATGATCTTGCATATGAAGACTAGTGAAAAAAAGTGCGGCATGTACCTTTTACGCTACTGCAGATGATTTTCTTTATGGGCCATAGCTTTTTAGCTTGGTTCATGTTTTCACATTTCTTACATCTGAAAGAGTGGCACAAATTAAATACACATTAAAGACATGATTTCGGAACATTGTGTTGAAGCAGGTTTAACCCATTATTTTGAAGCTGTGCATGATAACATGTGATCTTTAAGCTTAACCTTTATCTCAAGCTGTTTAAAATGTTTTGTAGCTGTTCTTGTCTAAACGAATAAAGAGGATGATAAGCAGGGACTGGCATAAATAATAGCTGCTTTAAAACGGGCAAAGAAATTGATAGCTCTACAAATGGTAGCCACCTGTATCAGGAAAATAAAGAAAGAGTGAGTATTCAGTGGAGAAGAATGACTGGAAACCTGACAGCGAAGGATAGAAGTGGCAAAGGGAGGGAGGTCTTTTTAAAACACCATGTTCTCTAACCATGCAGTGCCAACTTCAAGCCATGAATATAGGTTATAATGTCCCTGGTGGTCTGCTGACTTTATCCAGCCACTCCTAACTTCAGTGACTTACAAGATTTCATCAATGTTGGAAGCTGGCTTGTCTAATGAATATATCAACCTTCATTTTTCCTTGTTATGGGAATGTTGTTTGGACAATGGTGTGTACTCCTTCCACTCTCTTGAACAGAACTGGAGATTACAAGCATAAACGAGGACAAGACTCTGCCTATGTCAGGGTAAGATCTCATGGAAAATCTGCAAGCATTGATGACTTTGCACAGAGGTTCACAGAAGCAGAGGTGATGATTAGCAAAGTACAGCTGGTTGACAAAAAACAAGGACACAATTCGTGAACAACAGCAGATGAGCAGACAAAAGGAGACAACAGCATAACTGCTGTAAATTACTGGATGCTTTGACATGAAGGTAGTCTCACAGGGTCAAAAAAGGGGGACTTTGTAAAGCCTGAGACAAAATCTGAACCAGTGCTTCCAATAGCGAGAGACTAAAAGACAAAGCTATATTTTATGCCATGTTACAGTTTCTGGAAGACCATAATATCCTACTTGCAAGTCTAGGTACTTGAAAATCATTACATCTTTTCCCTTCTGTGACCCACATTCACACAAACACAAGTGAACTTCTGCAACAGGACAGGGGCTTCAGCTGTCCTGAAAAGCTACAACATCTCTGTCTCTGGCTGCATGGCATTAACTCCATACTTAGCTCCCAGGTGGGAAGAATGCTTATCTTCCTCAATAAAGCTTTTCTTTGTCTTGGTCCATACAATTTTCTTCTTTTCTACAATTTAGGAAGAGTAGTAGTTCTTCAAATATGAAGCTACTGTAGAACTGCTTAGTACTAATCAGTTGTTTTGCATTTGCACCCAGCATCAACCTGGACAGGCAGAAAATACAAGTTACTAACTTTACCCGAATCTTTAGGAAAAAAGTAGCACAGAACCATTGCAGAAAAAGATCTGTAATTCCCCTTGTTAAGATCTGACACATTCATCTCACCCTACCCTTCTATAAGAAACTTGTGGAGATATTTCTATACAATATTGCTGGGGTGGATTTGAAATCTGCGTGCATGGTCTTCAAATTATTGACATTATTCTTGGCCGTTGAGTTGTCAAATTTATGTGTTTGATTACAAGATTGGCATTCCAGCCAAAGTAGCTTCATTCTTNTTTGAAATCTGCGTGCATGGTCTTCAAATTATTGACATTATTCTTGGCCATTGAGTTGTCAAATTTATGTGTTTGATTATAAGATTAGCATTCCAGCCAAAGTAGCTTCATTCCTAATAAAAAAAAAAAAGTCATTAACAAAAATCTTTATATCCTTTCTATCTACACAATATTCCCCACAAATTTTAATTCCACATCAATTAAAGTTGCATAACATGGACTCCAAAAAGAGCATCTCATTTTAAGAACTATACATCAGGTCTCCTGCGGGCTTCCCATATGGTTTTGGTGAATTGAAAGATAATCACAAATATATAGGTAGGATTAGAAGGATTTTTAGCCATTAAATTTGTGATTAATAGGTGTGAAAAACATCCAGTGAAGTTCACTGAAACTATAGGGACTGATCCACCAACAAGCGAATGAAAAGTTTTCAGTAAGATGGGAAAATTTTGAAGTCTGGAAGGGGAACAAATCATCACTATGAAAAATAAAATGTTTCAGGTGTGTGATACTGAGAAACCATAGGGAGATGACTCATGATTCCTGAATCAAGGCTTAAAAATAAAATAGAATAATTCTATGTCACTTTCTTGTTTAATAAATTTTGACAGGTTTCTGATGTGGGTTCAGTTGAAGGATTTTGGAGAATCTGTTCTGGCATTGTTTTATTGTTTCAAATAAAGGCAAAATTCTGATCATAAGAAATTGATCAATTGTATCATGTGTCTCACGATTTCTATTTTAGCATTGCTGCAGCCCTTGTATCTGTTATTCAAGAAAAACAGAATCAATACCATAAGTATTTCATGACTACGTGTTGCTTATACAAACTACATTAAGAGGAGTATAGGACTGGAAAATATCTCAATCACTTAGCCTACTCAGCTGCTATTGCAGGCAATTATAGCTACTCACAAGTTGCCACATCTTTTAATTTTTTTGTCTCAGTTTTCTTTGTTCTGGAACATTACTGTGTTCTACGCTCAACATTGTCCTTATTTTTCACCCTACATATCTTCAAGAGCATCTTCTACCCGTTTATTCTTGGATCAAGGTTGCTCTTTAACTTACACAATTCTTTTATCTCCTTAGGGCTTGTTTCCATCATTTATTTTGAGATAGCAGTAAAATTTCTCCCAGCTCTTGTTTTGCTGTGCCACACAAAGCCAGCTCCTCTAGTTTGTTCTCACGCGTTAGCTCTGCATCTTTTGATCACCCCGTTTTCCTCATTAAGAATGTTTAGCTGAATTATAGGTTTCTAGAACATGGATAACCAGATCCATACACAATATCCTGGAAGAGTACCCCGGATAAGGGTAAAATTAATTCCTCACCTCTGTTGAAAAAGCTTTGCGTAATAAATGCAGGAACTGAATTTGCCTTTCCCATGGTTGTATCCCACCTGTGGATTACAGCCATTTTATGATTCACTAATGCAAAATCTTTCTCCTCCTCTACTGATGAGCTTTGAATTTTGTTATTAACCCCCAAAGGCATGAATGTATAAATCCCTCTGTTCAGTGTCATTTCACTGCAATTATAATCCAGGCTGATTATTCAAGGTATTTATATGTATTTAATTCATATATTCAGGACTAGCACTAGCAGCTGCCTTACACTCCAACACCTCACTTTCAGTACTCACTCAATATAGTCTCTGCTCCAACCAGTTCTTCTGGCTACACTAACCAGTAATTTCTCACAGAGCACAATATCAGCTTACTCAGGCTGAAATATCTTACATCTACTACATTTAACTTGTGAAAAAAAACTCTACGAAGTACATCCCTTGAACTTTTTAAAAAACACAGCATGTCTTTTATCCTTTATAAAAATACATCTAACATTTGTCATTATACAGTCATATGGTAACAGTGGCTATTTGTTAAATGTCTTGCCCCTAATCTTGCAATTTCATATGCTTGTCCACTCAGAACTCTGGAAAGGACATGCAACTTCCCCATAAACTTCAATCTTTTTATTCCCTGTATCTAGCTGTCTTTCCCCTTCTCACCTGTATTTCGTATCACTTATTAAAAATTGAAGCAAAATATTATTTTAGTGATGGGATCACCTTCCATCCATTCCTTCCCCTTCCAAATGCAGAGTAGCCTCCCTTCTTCCCTCACCCTCATTTCATTTATAAGGCTAAAGAACCTTTTGTTCTTTGTGTTGAATTCATTTGTGATGTCTAACTTGGCTCAGCTTCTGCTATCTTACAAGTTTTAACTTCTCTCTATATACCTCATGAACTCTAGAATATCATTTCTTTTGCTTAACGATCCTCCTTTTCACCCATATTCTCTTACCTAAACCTTAAATCCAATACTTTTTCTCATATTTTGCTCTAATTTTGAAGATGGTTATTTTTCAGCCAGGACAAGAGTGTAAATCTCAACTTTGGATAGAGTTCCAATAAGGTTTTGCTCTTTTGACTTAAAGTAAATCCAAGTCTTATCTATATTCTGTCCTCCTAGTTCCTTAGTCCAAATGATACTACTGCCTGAATTCACTTAGTTTAGTAAGCACACTAAGCTTTCTAAGTTAAGCAATCAGAATTCAAAAGATATCAGTTATCAGGTTGCTTGTGCAATTTTAATTCAAAATCTTTATGTATACACAGTATGAGAGTCATTTTGAATTACATTATTATTTCATTCAGCTTCATGCAACATACAACATGGACAGTATTTATTTGGTACATAATAATTTACAGTAATTTTTTTTAACCAATTGTTCATTGGGTTGCTCCCATCATTACTTGATGTTAATCATCCAAACCCTTCACAGAATACAGACACATTTACTTTGATCTCCGCTTTTCTGCTGTGTTCATCACCTGATTTAGAGGAGATATCCATTGCTTTGATTTTCAGTAGGAAGTGACAGATACTTTAGTAACTCTAATTCCAAGATCTTAGGCAGGAACTGCCAAAAAATTTTTTTAAAAAAAAAAAAGTTGCTTGTAATCAAACATGCTAAACAAGTTTAACTAACTGCCTAAGGAATTGCTCACAANTAGGAAGTGACAGATACTTTAGTAACTCTAATTCCAAGATCTTAAGCGGGAACTGCCAAAAAATTTTTTTTAAAAAAAAAAGTTGCTTGTAATCAAACATGCTAAACAGGTTTAACTAACTGCCTAAGGAATTGCTCACAAGAATTCTCTTATAAGGATATAGATAGCAGAGATTTTTCTAAGGCAGCATTTGGCTCACATAATTAGCAGAACACTACATGCTCATCTACATCTTTTTCCTTGTTTTGTGTACATGAAATTTAGCTTCTGTGGCCAGCTCCAGGAGGAAGCTGGGTGTATTGGGTAGTGAATCCCAGACAGAAGAAAAAGGGTTAATTGCTAGAAACAAATGATTTTAAATTAATGATTTGGTCTTTCCATGATGAAATGAGAAGATTTCTTCTTAGGGAGGGACTCTTTATCAAGGAGTGTACCAATAGGATGAGGGGTAATGGTTTTTAAACAGAAAGAGGGTAGATTTAGATTAGATATTAGGAAGAAATTCTACAGCGAGAATTCTCCAGTGTCTCCAGAGAGACACTGGAACAGGTTGGCCAAAGAAGCTGTGGATGCCCCATCCCTGGAAGTGTTCAAGGCCAGGCTGGATGGGGCTCTCAGCAACCTGGTCTAACGGAAGGCATCCCTGCCCGTGGCAGGGGGTTTGGAACTAGATGATCTTTAAGGTCCCTTCCAACCCAAACCATTCTATGATTCTATGATTCTAGTTCACTAGGTCCTGTTCCCAAGTATCTGATTCCAGGTTTCCACTGGATGACAGCGTATCCAGGAGTTAGACATAGCTGTACCAAAGTGGAAGGCCCCATGTGGCTCTATTTCCTATTTTTTTAAGCAAAGAACATCAGATCATTCCAATGTGAAAGAAGCAGAAATGTGGATTTACTTGTCCAAAATGTACTCTGATTTACAGAGTTGTGAGTTATGCAGGAATTCACAGCAAGTCTGGTCTTACTTTTAAGTGGTAAAATCTGCAAGTTCCCAATTGCAACGTTTGCAACAAATCATGTTATTTGAGGACTAAGTTAACAGGACCCGACAACAGTTTAGAAAGAGAAAACAATGTGATCAAGTATTCCCAGAGGGAGCATAAGAAAGCTGTGGAATATACAGAGGCATAATATAGCCCTGCAACTTCTCAGGCAGCTGGGGACTGACACCTACACAAATACTGTCTAGCTTTGCAGACAGTATGACAACAGTTAGCACCACAGAGACTGAAACTACGGAGCAACAAAAACATGGAAGGCCCAGGAATCTGCAAAAAAGTTAAGCATTTTAAGCATCAATCTGCAAAATTTAAGCTGGCATTTTTTAATGCTTCATGCTAAAAAGCAGCAGGCAAAACTGCACAGAAGAAAGACACCATATCCCGTTTGCTCTCTGCTCCCATTCAGCTACCCCTTAACTAATTTCGATGTGGCAGGGACTGTAATACAGCACAGGTTCCCCACTTTGACCGGGGCATATCTTTATACCTTGAATCAAAAGCAAGAGAGAATAATTTCTTGACAAGACATGTAAAACATTAGCAGACATCTCAATGAAACATTACAAAACTGAGAGCAAAACTGTATGTCCACTGAGCTTCTATGTTAACTGATGGGCCTATTACTCTCTTCATAGGACTAAAAAGAGATACCCTTTCTTGAATTTTCTTATCGGTGTTTCCGTTTCCCTTAGGGGGAGTGGAACTAGTATTAGGTAAGTCAATCTCATTACCACTGAAGAGAGGATCCACATGGGATAGCTTTTCGGTATTGTTTGAGATCACTCACTGAATNTGTGTCTTGTTATTTGTTTGCCTTTTTTTTTTTGGGGGGGGGGGGGGAGGGAGCGCCTTTAGTTGATCCAACTTTATTTCTATTTTGAAGAATCATTATCTCACTAGAAAAGTATGAAGATCTGATAAGAATTGAACCCACTATAGCCAGCCAATTCCATGTAACACTAGGGCAGTATGCCATACTTTTTTTTTGTTGGAAACTGGCTTCGTCCCACAAATGGGAGGCAGGTCAGAGGGAAAGATAATAATACAGAGATGTAAGATCTTAGAAATACTGCCCACGGACTATGACTAAAATTATTGTATAAAACATAAAAATGTTTCAGGGGATACTTTCAAAAACCAGTTTAAATGCAGAAGAGCAACTCCAGTAGGAACAATAAAGAAAGGACCACCTTAGACTTTCAATTTGTTCTCTGTTACTTGGTACACTCCATGGGATATTGGCCTTTTGCCACACCATTCATGAGGTTAAAATACACTTTACGGTTACCCTTCAATAGAAGTATCCTAACAGGTTGCCCATAGGGAACATTCATGTGAACCTCCCCCCTTTCTTGCTTTACATAGAGTAAACAGTTCCCAAGATAGAACAATTTGCTGGTGGTTAAGACAATTCTTTGAGAGGCTTACAGCCTGCTGATTTCAGTATTCCCTTTGTTCCTTGGGGCTCCCAGAGAGACGGGAGAATGAGAACATGAAGACTGAACCTGGATCTCCTGCCCATTTTTGAGTACTCTCTTAATCCATAGATATGTGCTGAGAACTAATAGAGTTCAAGGAACCAGGTCCCATTAAGAGGGTTTTTAAAGCACTTTACCAAGAATAGTTACAAAATTCAGCAAATAAAAATACATCATACAAAAAGTTCATGAAAATATACATACTTATCTTTTTTT
>RSEF01000003.1:78857490-78878556 GCA_003993805.1 Himantopus leucocephalus | reverse complement strand
AGCCCTCTGATCATTTTTGTGGCCCTCTGGACCCGCTCCAACAGGTTTTGATAGGAAAGCCATGGGCAAAGTTTTTCACTGGATATAAGCCAAAGTTAATTAATTTAGGAACACGAACAAAGTACCCCAAGATAAGGCAGTTTGCAAACTTACAGTGCTCTCAGCCTACAGAAAATGTGCATCAAGAGGTCATTCAAAGCAGCTCATCCATTGCTGACCTCAAGTTAAGACCATATCCACAGAGAGTAACACGGCTTAGCTAACCCAGGCAGCTGGTTCCAGGATCCAGCCTCATGAGGACCCCTGCACAACTGCAACAGTTTATCATAGCTGGAGAGTCAGTTCTCATGGTGGGCTTTTTTTTTTCCTTTACAAGAAAGGGGAAACCAAACATTGCACTCTGCAAATGGAGAAAATACATTGCATAAAGAGTTTTGAGAAGAAAGCCTTGTACTTTGAAAGGTGAAGAAAGGATGCCAGCTCAAAAACAGGAAATGTACACTTTGTTCTGGGCTTGAGCCTGAGCTCCACAGGACTTACAGGTGCTAAGAACATTTTACACTAAGATCTATCAAGGGATGATGGTCTAGTTGCTATCCAGCTTTTGGGGAAAGTCAAACCGGTGCTGTCCTAAGTCTTCCTTTCATAGTCAGCTTTAAAAAAGGGGTTTCCTCCTCCTGCTTTTAGCCAGTGAGAGTTTTTTCATAAGGGACATCAGGCCTGTTGGTGTGGAGAATCAGTTTGGGGACTGTGAATGCTGCAGTTGCCAGCAGTCCATGGTGCTGATGGAGAGATTTATATTTGAATATGGTCAGTGTCCTCAGCCTGCAGCTGGAACGGATTATTTCCAACATTTTTTGAAAGGTCAGTTGGTGCGTTTCTGTGTCAGCATTGTCAAGGATTTATGGACAGCAAGAAAAGGTCAATAATGCACACAAAATGGCCTGCCAAAATGAGTTGTGATCTACTAGTGGGTTGTTGCCCTACGAAGTTCCACTAAACTGAAGACAACACACAGAAAACCCACTTGTTAGTTTACCACGCCATTTGGCAATTGCTCAGCATAGCTCAGGTCTCCTGCTGAGCTATGAAAAAAAGTGGTACTAAAAGTCACAATAGGAAAAATTTTAGTATATATCATCTTCATGATCCATTTTTCTTTCATGTGCTTCCCCATAATAATGTAGCGTTCGCTGGATTTTCATGGGTGTCCAGGGTATGCATGTTAAAAAGAGCTGATTGTATTCAGAAACATATTTGCCATTTTACATTGTTGTGCTATGGGGTCCTTAACTGTGCAATATTTCTGTTTAAAAGATGCTGTTGCCTATCTTTAATTAAATTGAAAAAGGAAGAAGTGTGGCAGGTTGATATTGTGAGATTACTTTTTTTTTTAATAACTAATGAAAAAGGCTAGACTATGTTGTCACATTTTACAACAGTAACTGACAATGGCTGCACATGAGAAACAGAGCACACAGATAACCTTCTCCCCCCATCCCCGCTATCCAGATTGTGTCCAGACCATCACATGTATTAGCAACTGACTGACCTATCCTTCGCCGGTTTGGACCCATTTATCTTTTGGCTCACAGTCAAAGTCTGTAGCTCTAGCAAATACAGAAAAGGAGGACTGTCTAAGCTGCCTGTCAACACTCACAGTAACCCACTGAGCTCAGACCCAGGCCAGCACCCTTTGTCACACATTGCTCGTTCTGCCATGCTAGTGGTAGCACCATTCTCACAAGTACTGTTAAAAAACAGCAGCCCCCAAAGCAGCGATGTGTGATGAGCACCAAGCTAATCCCAGGACAGGGGCTCTCCAAGTCTCAGCGCAATTACCTCCTCCCGACATGTCACTTCACCTTGTGCAGAGAGACAAAACGCAGACTCCTCTTCTGTAACCAGGCCAAAAGATCCTGCGGAAAATAACAGAGTATTGTTCCTCCTAAAATCCTTCACTATTTCCCTGGGCATTTACTGTCTTCTGCTTCATTTTTTCTGCCTCTCTCTGAGCCACCAGAAAGGGCGCCCTGCTCTAGCACCTCATTTTGGCCTCAGCTGAGGGGGCTGAGTGGCTGCTTCTGCTTGGTGATTTGGTCACAGCTGCAAACAGACACAGGCCCCTAACTAGAAAACCCTTTTGGTACATGCTGAGTTGGGGGTCTTTGCCCTCTCCCCCAAACAAACTTACAAAAGTCAGCATAGCTACGACATTTTGCATCAGACGAAGGTCCCTCCCTCAACCTGCTTCTATTTTATTGCTGTGACTAGATAAATTATGGAATTAAATGAAAGAAAAAATGAAAACAGAAATGGCTTTCTTTTTCCCTATATCAACCATTTACTGTTACCCATTTCTGTGTTCTATAGCCTTTTGAAGGAAGTCAGATAAACTTTGGATAAGCGATCAAAAATCTCCTGTTATGCTTTCGTACTTCATACTGTCCTTCTAGTACTCCCCGGTCCAACAAAGCACTGTCCAATAACCAATGTGTTTTAGTTCACATTAGAAATGTAAGAAGGAGGCTCGCTGTGGTGTTCTCGCCACGGGCTCACATCAGGCAGCAGCAAAATAGAGAGAATAAACACGGAGAGAAGCTACTTTTAAATCTCAAAATAGTACTTCATTTTGAGTTCTGTTCATCACTGGGATTCATTCCAATTTTAATGAAACAGAATTTCTCGGTCATATTTCCACATTACGTTTCCATCTTTCATTAAAGTAGAGCCAGGAAAGCACTTAAGCACATGCTTAAAACTTCAAAATGCATTCTGAACGTATTGCCTAATTCCTGTGATATTTTTGTTCACTGGGGGTCTTCACAAGTTCAGACTAATACTAGAAATTGGCTTTGATTTAGATAAAAGCATTCTTGTCCTAAATGAGGTCAAATACAGCAAGGCCAAAACCTGAAACCTTCACATGTGCTGGGGGAGACAGACACTATCATTCTTCCCTACGCTCATGCAGTTAAAACATTGGCCAGTTAAACGCAATGCAAAGAGAAACAACTAGCTCCTCTAGCCTCCTCGCCGCAGACAGCTGTCCCACTTGCTGGCCCATGGGCTAGGTTGGTTCAGATGCTAGCACCAAGAACAATGACTACTTTCAGCAGGGTGACTTGCTGGGTACAGTGCTAGCCAAATAGAGCTATAAAAGACTGTAAATGTGGCAGCGTAGCAGTTCTCCTATCCAGTTTTTCAGGACAGCCCTGGGTCTCTGTTGTTATTGCTGGCTTCCCTTTGTCAAAGCAAGGGCATTTTGTACCGGAGAATGTTCCCTCAGTCGTTGCCCCCCTTAGGAGCCCCATGTCTTCACATAAAAGTGCAGGATTTCCTAAGTGGTTCCCAAACGACATGCCAAATTCCTAATCCAGTTTCAAAATAGTGTTTTCTTCAGTAGTCTTCGTGAGGAAGGTTCAGCTCCCAGAGAGAAGAAGCAGGCTATTTTAATACAAAGGAACTCAGACCTTTAAAGGGATTCAAGCTGCTCTTTATATCTTCCAGAAAGCCTTGCTCTGAACCGCATGCTCCCAGCGTCTGCTCCCTATTCTCACCTATTCTCCTTCTTTCACCTGGGGAGTTAGGTAATGTCTGGCCCAAGTACAATAAGTCCCCCACCCCCTCTAAAGGCCATCTTATTCTAGAACAACATTGTTTATGGATTCCATATGGTCTATCATTAGTGTTATCCTTGATTCTCTGTCTCTCACTTTCCTCTTGTGCAATAAAAGAGATGAAGTAACACATTGTAAAAGAATGTGTTTGCAAGATAGAATAGACATCTGCCTCTCTCCTTTGGAGGCTGCTGCGAGAATACAGTTGCTACCTATTTTGCCAATTTGACCCCAACATGTCTAGGGCCTCTCAGAGCAATTGTGCGTGAACACATCAATCTGTTCACGAGCAATAGCTCTGTGCCTGAGATGGCCATCGATTTTTTTTTTTTTGCACTGTTACTGGTACACTTTGTCCAAAAACTACAGAAGTTATTGTTGGTACTGTTACAAAAGATGTTAAGGATCTTTCTGGGAAGATGTGACCTGATCTTTCTGGAACATTTTTTAAAATGTTGTCCTTCTTTTTTTAAAGCAAGTATCATTCTTCCTTTGAGCCAGCAAGCCCTGCACGCCCAGGCAAGGCCAGGAAGAAGTCATGTTTCCACTTTCAGAATTGAAGACAGAATGCTTTGTACATTTCTAAGAAAAAACAATCCGCTCCAACTCAACCACATTACTTGCTTTAGATCTGTCTGTGACAGTTTAAAAATTAGTAAGAATAATTTCATCAATTAAAACCACCTGCTGTTTGATTTATGATGGCTGTACAACATCTAAGAATCAGTGAGCACAGTGGATATTGTCAAAAAGGCTCATTTTGCCCTCTCTTTCTCTTTTACACCATCTTAAGTCAGGAATACCTCTGGTCAATTCGCCGCAATTAGTCTGCTGTAAAACTGTACAAAGGTGGACGGCTTCTGATTGCAGTGGAGGCAGCCCCCCACCTTACACTGGTGCAGCTGCGATGGGAATCAGGCACGAAGGCTGCAAAACTGGTCTTTAACCACACACTTGGCGAATTTGTTTGTATGTCTCATTTGTCTGCTAGCCATAAGACCATTGTTTAAAAAAAAAGAAAATTGACAGTGTGTCTTCTCTTATCATCGCATGGAAAAAGATATAAAAATATAAATAACCCAAAGGCATCTGTCTTCCTGGATTATTTGAGAATAACCTCATCTTCATGAAGATGTAAACGATATGCTTTAACAGAACCTGTAGCATAGATTCTGACTGAAAGAGAAATTATTATTTCTCTTCTACTTCCTAAGCAATCAGACTTGCAGGCAGATCTCCTTGTGTTACTTACCAGCCATTAGTCAAAGACTATTTTAAAAACACTGAATCTATTCTTTCCTCTTCACTGAAGATGTGGTGTTTCACTGCCTATTCAAGGAAAACTGCTGCTGAAGTTGGTGAAATATTTTTGGAGTGAGGTATGTAGAGGAGGGCATACTTGTTGTAGTACTAAAATGATTTTTATTATGTAAAAGATAACCAATCGACAAACACAAATAGACAAAAGCATGCTAGTTGCCAGCAAATCCACTGAATCTTTCTTTTTAAATTAGAGGAAGCTTAAGTTGGCCTTTCTGCCAACTTCATTTCATGGTCTTGTGTCAATCCTCCTTCTACATGCATCTGTCAGTTTCCAGCCAGAATTGTAATTATTCTGTGTGCCACTTTTTTTCCTTGTAAGCACCTGAATGACTCTTGCCTTAGTCATTTTTTAATCTGCCTTCTGAAATCTCTATAATCTGAATTTATCTACAAGATCAGAAACAAAGTAAACTCAAATCTGTGCAATCTATGGGAGAACCAAGAAGTTCCTTCAGATTGTCTTGCGATTTTGGGAACAAAGCTGGCCAAGACACTGACTAGATCCTTCACAACTGCAGCAGCCAAGCAAGAGATACTCACTTTCCAGGGGATGAAGGTGTACAACTGGCAAAGCATTCTCCACTCACCAGAAAAGGAAGCCCATAAGAAGGACAAAAGTGCATGTGGAATATGCGGGAGAGACACGGAAGACCTTAACCTAGATGCACTCATATAAGCATTGCAAAACCTCAGGTCACCTCAGGTGCTTGTTATTATTTTAACATTATTACCTCTGACTGACAGTAAAAGTGAATTGGAATAGTGTGTTTGAAAACCCATATGTATAATGTACTTACACCAAAATGTGGTTGAACCTCTATACTTGAAAAGGTCTGCTCATCATTAGTCTGGGACTGATTTCTGGACATTGCTTTTTACACTGTTTCATTTGAACTCGATACTGGTAAAGTCTTCTTTTCTCTAACGTACTCAGTACAGTGTAATTTATAGTGTTATGCAGATGCTGAATCACTTGAATCTCCATTCTGTTGCACATAATTTACATTGTCTGTGGCAAATAAAAAGATAAGTACAATCCATATTGCAAATGCACTGTACCATTGTGAATTTGCATGCTTTCTTCTTGTTCTTCTTCACCTCATGGAATTTATGTGGTCATTGTAGCAGTGTCTGGTATCACAGTGAATATCCTCTTATCAGTTATGCTTGGATTATAAAACTAGCTGTTTCTATATACATCGTCATAGCAATCTTCACTATCACCATAAATAATTCCCAAGCTGTGGGAAAAAATCCTGCTGAACTGAAATATTACAGTAAAAGTAAGAATACTGCTTGAAATACATATATAATGTTTTCTCTTATTTAATTCCTATTTGAACCAGCAGTCCTAAATCAGATGATTTTTTTTTTTAAATTAAAATACTTTACAGATTTAAATCCATTTGTTTTGGACCATTTTTTATCTCAGTGACACTTTTATATGGACCGTATAGCTCTTCTGAAATAATTTGCACTTGAGCATCAGTGTTTCCCCATGTCAACTAACATTTTCCTGATGCAGGAGACCATCTAGCCTTTTCAAGGCTCAGATTTGGATGGAGAGCCTAAAAGGAACTTTAAATGCAATAAAATAAGCAGTTCTGTGAAAAGATAACCCACTGCACCTCACTCCCTAAGGTCTGATGTCTTATGTCTGCATTTCCATGTTCTGATGTTGTATAAGAGGAAAGCTCGTGTTTTGCTTTTACTTGAGCTGCACCACTGAGGGTCTCTTGCCTGTCTGTAGCATCCTATTTCTACAAAAATTGTGAGAATTTAGACTTGGTCTTTCGAAAACTTGGTTCAATTAGGCTGAAGAGTTGCAAAGATATTAAGGATGAAGTGACTGACAGATGGACAAAGAGACAATGTGGTTGCATGAGCTCATTCTCATAGGAAACCATGACAACTAGAAAGAGAGATTTAGAGATCTTTAGCTGAAACAATTTGGTACAGCTTCACTTACCTCAGTGAGGTGGAGTGACCTGCTGAGTTCTAAAAATAGATAGTAATTAAAATGGAAACACTGAGCCAGGCAAACTCTATCTGAATGCTCTCTCCTCTGCACCTCCTTATGATACAAATACAGTGTAATTGAATTTGAAAAAAGTCTTCATCTATTCAAAAAGTAGCGTGTTTTTAAGTGAGCATCAAACCCAGTACTTTAAAATAGTCATTGTAAAAGTACCTTGTAAACAAAATACAGTACATACTTTTTGGCATACATGAGAAGTTCACTTCTTACCTTTGACTTTTTGACATGATTTTCATAACACTGCAATTTTGCAAAAGAGTGTTATGTAAAAAACGGAAGTGCAATTTCTCTCTTCATTTATTTTCTAATCACTTTTCCATCCCTTTTTGATAAACTACCAGGAAAATTTAAATGTAATTTCTAATGATATAAAGTATCTGTATTTTGCCCCTCCCTGTGAAACCATTACCTAATCAAGTGCTGCATAATAAAACAAATAAACAAATACCAAAATATGATCCATCACTACTGCGTGAAAAATGAAAATATTAACCAAGGTCTGTTTAAAAAAGTTTCATGTGAAAAATCACAACTTGTTAAAAAGTCAGATGAATTAATGTGTTTAAAGAAAAGAAGCAGAAAACAAAGAACTTCAATCCCTTTAAATTCTCTCCACAAAAAATAACCTCTTTGATTCGTTTGATGCAGGACATCAATCAAACATCATTGATTAATATACAGAATCTGTGCCATGCTAATGTGGGAGTTGAGGGAGTTGCTTAAACTACAGAAGTCTTTAAAAACTTCCCTTCCCCCAACAGGGCGATCTCAGGTGGGATGTTAAATGTATGCTCAGCCACCGGCTGCAAGAAGTCACTAAAGCAAACACTGAAGCACTTTGGTGAAGGCAATACTATCAACTGACACTTCTGCTCAGTGACCCTCTCAGGTCTTAGAAATGGTCTTTTCGGATTCCGGGTCTTGCTGTATTGATTTCAATCAGCAGCTTTTCCTAAGAGCCCCACTTTGAAATAGCCCTGCCAGAATTTCTACGCTCTATCCCAAGTTTTATCTCAGGGTTTTTATTCGCATTTGACATCGTTCAGCTAAACGACAAGAGAGGATTTTGTGTGTGTACTTGTTTCCCTACCCACATTTTTTTTTAATTATGTTTGTTTCGAACATGAGTAAATCTCTCTGTTTACTTACGCTTTCACTCGCTCCATCGGGGGAGGCACACTGAGCTGCCTCAAGTGTTGTTTTCAAAATGTTTTTACATTTTTGGCCACGCTTCAGTGGGACCAAAGTATTTCTGTCAACGACTTCATTAATGCTGGGATTTTACCCCTGGCTTTTGCATACTGGAGGCACCCCGCAGGAGGCTCTCTCGCCGCTCAAATCCCCACGCTCCCCTCTTGCCCTTACCCGAGCAGCAGAGGCTTCGGTAGCCCACTCCCCCGCCATGGCACAAGCTGGTGAGGGACCAGGCAGCTGCTGCTCTTCGCCAGGGCACAGGAGCCGGGGCGGAAAGGCAAAGAGCGCGCAGTTGCCATGCNCTGCACCCTCTGCGCTGCATTTCCAAAGGCATGGAGCAAAGCAAGCCGGGGGGAAGCAAAGTCGCTTAAGCCATGTTTGCACCTCCTAACTTCTATAGCTCTCAGCATACATTAAAGCCGCCTAAAGGGCTTTTTGATGGTTAAGATTTGGGAGGGGGAGAAAGGGTATTTCAGACAGTAAAAAAGTTTCAAAGTTTTCCCCCTTTTCTGTTGTTTTTTTGTTGTTTCTTTTTTTAAATAAAGCAAGCTATCAGGAAATCCTCAGCAGAAACTGAGAATGGGTTCCTGATGGCTGGATGGATTTTGCCAAAATCCATTTTAAGGTTTACTTTGAGTAAGCTCAAATCAGGTTGCCATATGGAATTACTCCATGCAGCAGCCTGACCTAGAGCAAAACTGAACAAAGCTGAGATTATTTACTAAACTCCTAAACCGCTGGCTGTTTTGCATCTCTCCCACACTGGATCTAATTCCCTAAGTAAATACGCACATATTAAGTTAAAAACTGAAGTTAACGGATAGGCCAAATAGTTGTACACAAGGTAGGCTCTTTGATGACACACAAAACACAACCGTGGGTCAGCATTCATGCCTCAGACTGTCTCAAAGCTTGCTGGCACCTGCAGTTTAGCATATTTACGGCTGTAGCCAAGAAGATTGATCACAGGAAGCCAAAGCTGTTCAGTTAAAAAAAAAAAAAAAAAAAAAAAAAATCAGCTGTTTTCTATGAGCAGTCTGTCAGATAACCAGTCTAATGAAACTGTGGGCATTTCTCTTGAGCTCAAGAAACATTCATGCTGGAGAGGATACTGGAGTCATTCTAATACTTTGCAGTTGTTTTGGAGGTTAGATAGAAAGCGGCACAGAAGAAAGGCTCTGCCTTTGTGATTAAAGGAAAGGCAGAAACAAAAATCAAAATGCACGGTTGTGCCCTTGACTAAAATAGACATAACACTAACGCTGTATTTTTCACCTCACTGATACACTCCAAATTGAAAACACAAAGGATGCCTTTCACTGGTATTCTTAGAAATAAAAAATGACACAACTGTCCCACAGAGAAACCAGACAGACAAGACACGGTTGTGCTTTTGTAAAAATAATTCATAACCTGATGAAATGTCTTGTGTCAGAATCCAAACTAAGAAGCTTCAGATGAAAAATGGCTCTGACTCCTGTTAGAACTGCGTAAGCTGCCCTGCGGTCTCGGCTCTCCCCGTCCTGGACTCCAAATGGTAACACAAAAGGTAAGCAGAAAGCAGCAAAAGGATCAGCACACAACGATCCTAGTGTCCTTTGACAGGACACACCACCACGATGGAAAGCACTGACACTCCTGCGTGGGCTTTTGGCTAGCTTGTACATACAGATGTGGTCTTGCCAGCTGCCCCGCTGTCAGTGCCAAAGGGCTTTCCCATGTAAGTTGCCTTATCTGGTTGCATGCGGGCAGGAAGCCACCAGGCAGGCACTTATTCTGCCATGATGAAAATAGTCTTCTGGGGGTTCACCTAGTTTTGCTGGGCTGTGTCGGGGACAAATCATAGTTTCACGTCTTCTGTTACCATTTTACCACTGGTGAAGCTGATAGCACAGCAGAAAGGTGGCAGCCTAACCTGCTTTACCTCCCAAAACAGACAATACTTATGTGAAAAAAGCATTTTAAATGGTGGTGAGATGCTCACCACTCTTTCAGCCCTCTTGCGCTTGTAAACCCTCTACAAGCCAGAGAACCATTCTGTTTCATGTGATGGACATGTAGACAATCATGGTCGGTGGCACAAATCAGTGCAGCCTCAAGGCTGCTCTAGCTGATCCCAAGAGGCTGACCTGGTCAGAATTACCTCAGGCTTCAAGGGAGATAGAAGAGCCATAGAAAAATTCCAGTCTGCCCTTTGAAAGTGAATTAAATGATCAAAAGAACCTTAAGCTTTCCTCGCCATTTTGTCATGTTTCTACTTCAAAAAAAAAAAATTTTAAAAAAAAGTAGTACATTTGATAATGTTACAAGTTCATCTGTTTGTAACAGAGCTTTGGTATAATTTCTAAATACGTCATACTAATGATTCCTAGGAATATTGCTAGAAGATGGCTCCCATATGACATTTACCACCTGATACATTGGGTACCAAATAATGCAGCTTATAGTCAATTGGAAGCTTGGAATATGCTGATACTTTCTGGGTTTTATTTCCCAGGCCTCAGTTTATGCTCTGCTTTTCATATTAATATAATTTTCATTATAGAATATTTTTTATTTATAGATGAAAAAGAGTATAGCTAACAGGTGACAAATATAGATAACATGATAAAAAGGACAAAGCTGATGATAGTTTGTGATAATAATGAAGACATGAAAAATAATGGTAAGATGAGCAGTAATAATGAACATTTAATTATTTGTGTGTAATTTAATGCATGCTTAGAACAAAGATCCAATTTTTCAGTTTCCCTCTCAGGTGTGTCTGATAGTAGCTTTTGTTGTTATTTTCCAATGCAGGCATATGTCCTCTGGTTTCAGTTTTCATCTTTATGTTCTGTTTGCAGGCCAAGAGTGACGACGTTTTGCAATGCAGCTAAAGTAGTACGTGTATTTGGTATGCTGAAGGCATCTATCATCTTTTGTCTGTAGCTTTTCTGAAAAGTTCATCACCTCCATTCCCCCAACCAATAGCTTTCTTGTAGCAGAACTAATGCCTGTGAGAAAAAGATTGCAGGGTCCTCAGTATGGCATTTACACCAGCTGTATAAAGAAGGGAAAGGGAAAGGGGAGTGCAACTGATGAAACTGTTGCCGGATAGACATTTTCCTCATGAAAAGGAAAACACGATTGTCAGGATCAACAGAGGATACTTGCTGGGCAAGCTAGATCACAGAATTTGTGAAATCACAGGCCAGGGCTTGGGGCAGAAGGGAGGAAAGGGAAATGGAAGGGATAATGCCTGAGGGAGCCGAAAAAGAGAGGACTGTGGGAGAAAGGCAATGACAGACTGTGGGCAGAGAGAGATGTCTGCAAGGATGAGCAGGCTTGATGATGGTGAGGCCCAGCTGTTTCCACATATACGTAGCCTTGCACCTGGCCTCTGGACCATAGTCCAGAGTGTTGTATGCATGCCTAGGGAGGCTCCTGTTAACATCCATAAAGAAACCATGTAGTCTGTCAGGGTTTGTGCTACGGTGGATAACCCTTTTTATTCACACAGGCACGCTGGGCTGCATAGCAGCAGGCTATTTGTGACCTTCTGACAGTCAAAGAAGCTGTATCAAATGAAATTGCTGATGCCGAAGCCTCTGATGGCCACCATATGGGGATAGAGGAAGTTCCTGATGGTATCGCACACTTTTATTACAATGGCCATGACAGCAGATTTCCTCAGTGCAGAACAATTTGCCAATGAGCGTAGGAGCCAAGAGTGAATAGAGACCAGCGGGCAATGAGTATTCTTTATGCACTAGAAGAGAGACTGAAGAACAGGCATGGATGTGGCAGGACTTTCAGTGCACAGTATCCAGGATGATACTCAGCTTTGTTGCAGAGCTGCGCATGGAGAAACTAGGACTACTGCTGCCCTACGGAGGGCAATATGGTCCCATGAGGGCCTATTGATCTCAGTGTTTCTTTTTCAGCATGGGCTTCAAAGGCACAGAGGTAGGTCAATAATGGGCATTTCTGAAACCATCACCCATGCATTAAAAAAAAAGAAAAAGAAAGAAACCCAACACATGTTTTGCACAGCTAAAGAGCATCGTTTGGGGAAAAGATGACACCATTTCCTGCCTGCATGGAGAACCAAGGCCAAATTCAGGCCAAGGAGAGGGGAACCGCCTAAACTACCCCATAGGAAACGCTGAAATCATGAACATAGTTTAAACATCTAACTCAGTGCTGTAGAGTATTCCCTAATCCCAGGAGCATCTCCAAGAACTGAGTGCCTATGTCCATGCAGGAGCAAAGGGACAGCGACACAATTGCATCTCCATTTTATGCAATTAACTTACCTGAGACTCAAAACTGACTCTTCTGTGCATCTCACCCCCATCCCCACTGCTTATGTATTTTGCTCTGTCTTGTGAATGGAAAATACGTGACAACCACTTTCTCTCCTGGAAAGCTGCTTTCTCACCCAGCCACAGCATCCGGCTCCCACTACCCTCTGACACCATCAGTCTCGCATTTGTTCACCTGCAGGGAACAGCCTCAATGAGAGTGACTAAGAAGATGGGGTTTGATGGCTCAGAAACTGATCCAGAAAGTGAGAGCTGTGGCCCTGAACCCTCGAGCTAGGANCAGCTAGGAGGGATCTAAACCCCAGAGCAGGCAAGGGTTGCCGTGGCTAAGCTGCTGCACAGTGGCCCACGTTATTCCAGGTCGACTGAACTGCACAAGCAGACAAGCCCAAGTAATAGCCATCTCGCAGGTCTGAATACAGTTTAGCATAACTTCTCACCTATTCCTTTGTCATAAGACTGCTCTTTGTCCGAGTGTAGCATTTTAAGCACCTAAGGGGCATCATGCTCCAAGTCAGCGAGCTGATTTAGCTGAGGCACAGGGGTAGTGCATGGCTTCAAGAAACACGGCAGACTATTCACAAAGTAGACAATTAATCTTAATTAAGCCCCTGTGAGTCAGCTCTTCCTGACAGAACAGTACTTGAGCATATTCAGACATCTTTCTTAAATGGAGTAGGAGTATATTATTGGTGTCCCTTCATATCTGATAAACCTCATTCAAGATTCAGAGAGCGCTTAGGATTCAGAGGAATCAAAATACATTACTTTTACCATGTCCCCTCCCAATTCTGAGAAATACTCTCATTAATTAAAATGAATTCCTGAAAATGTGTCCTATATAGGACAATCCTTAGTTTTTACAATGTAGAAAACCAGACAAAAATTGCATATTGGTAGCTATATTTTAAACCAAAAAAATCTTCACATAATAAATACATCTTATGCACATTAACTTCAAATTTACTTCAGAAAGCTATTTACAATATAAATAATTATAAATGGGAACACTTTGCAAGATATTGTTGACATAGCTAAATTGTGTTTCCTACATTACATTCCAAAGGAAAACTTCAAATTACAGATGGTATGCTACAATTTCACTAGACCCTCTACATTGCAAGGCATGGTATTTGAAATGCTGGCAATCTGTGTCTTTTTTTCCATAAATATAACCCATTGGTTTAAAGAAAACACGAAATGCTTCATTATGTCTCAAGTGCTTTTTTTTTCCACTAATTATTATATTTTTTATGCATCGAAATATTTACCTTGGGAAAAAGTTGCAGTGCCTTAAAAATACCATTCCTAATAGACTTTATTTCCTTAGAAATGTAAAGGTGCCAATGTTTTACAATGTGTGAGCAAGATTATTCCTTGCATTTCTAAACTTCCCACTGTATCGGTAGCTGAAAAGAAAAAAATTGCAATAAATAAAAATGTTTTAAAACTGTATTTTGAATCCTAGAACAATAGGAAATCTTGAAAGCTCTGTGTGAGAGGGGAGTTAAATAGTGAATACAACCATACAAAAAGCTTTGTTTCTTCCTGTATTTGATCTTTCTTTTCAAATACAGCTTCATAGATGGAGTCATAAATTACTTCTTTTCAGAAAGGGATGTATTCCTAGCAACTTAGAGCCAGATTTATCCACAGAACTCTTGTATACATAAGCTAAATGCCACAGTGAAGTTTAACCTCACATAATTTTTTTCATTAATAAATGCCCTAAGGATATGTGAAATGGAGTCACACTACTGCTCTCACTGTTCTGAACAGAAGATTATTTAATTTTTTGGTCTTCAGAATAACAACTAAATCCTCTGCTACACCTCTAGCAGGCTTTACTTACACCAAACTAAAGGGTTGCAGGAAAAAACTGTGGGTTTTTTGTTTTGTTTTTTCTGTTGTTGGTTTTGGGTTGGGTTGTTGGGGTTTTTTTTGCTTCTCAGTGCATACAGCCAAAATATTTAACAGTCAATACTAACTGCAAATAAAATAAAATAGGTTCTCCTCCACACTGTGGAGGTGTCTGGAGCTAATCCAGTATACCTGCAGGAAAGCCTGTTCATCCATCATTGTTTCTAATAACAAAGCCTGTATTGCCTTTAGACCCTCAGGTGTTTTAAGTAAACTTGTAACTCATGGAAAGACCAGAGCCTGAATCAATTTGCTGCCAGACATTAACTATAGCCACCTTAAAATAGACATAGCTAGGTCTAATCTTGGAACTGTGTGCTATAATCCCCATTATGTACAGTTTTGTACGCAGAAGGTCTGAAAACAATGTGTATGCCACAGCTTTGTTCCGTGACTGAAAGGTTAACTGACCTTTGCAACAGCCAGCCTGACTTTCTGGGGTAGCTGTGCCTTTTCCAGAAATACTGTGCGACCTTTTATTTTTTTCCAGCTCACTCAGGATGTTCACATAAATGAACATATGGTGGGTAACATACTTAGGGACATTAATGAATAAATGCTGCATGTCCAGAGATAAAAATGAGATTCAGATAAGACTGATTAAAAGAGTTTAAAAGAGCAGAATTTCACTGTGTAACCTGTGGCAGTATTGCAGATGCATCAACAAAAGACATTTAAAGCTTAAGAAATACTTCTGGGGCTCTTCAGTGCAGAGGGATGCACTCATTTTTTCAAAGCGTGTATAAATAGCCTGTGTTATAGAAACATAGCCATTACAGCTATTGCCTTCCATAGTTTCCATACTCACATCCTGAGATTTTAAAAAAAAAATTACAAACCCCAAACCTATTGTCAGTTCACAAGTAGTCAGCTTTTTTTGCCCTCACAAAATATTAAGTAGTACCTTACTCCACAAATATTCCCATTTGAGTCAATGGGACAAATTGCTGAGTAAGGTTCTTCTTCTAATTTAAGAATTGCTTTGCAAATTTGTCCAAAATGACAAACTCCATGCCCCTGGGGTGCAATTTTGTATAAAGAAGAGGGATCTTCTTTGCTTCTTTAAACAAAAGAGATATACCAAAATCACCATGCACCGTCCACTGATATCAGTAAGAAATGATTTGAAAGAGCTGTGGTCACTCTGTATTTGCAGTAGCTACAAAATATTAATTTGGTGTAAATAGCAAAACACTATCATGTCAGAGAAATGATGCAACACAGCAAGTTATGTTGGTTCTGTTCCTAAACACAACCTACGTACCTTCTTTAAAGTGATAACCTGTAGCTAATGTGATACATTTGAAACGTATTTGGTACAAATGCCTTGCATTTTGCAAAATATCTCATCTCATCTGATTTAGAACAGGAAGAAACAAAAAAAAAGAAGATATCCTTGAAGGATACTAAATGAAAATTTGAAATAAATAAATATGTAATGGAAAAAATAAGCTTTATATGATATTGAAAAGTACATGTTATATGAGCTGCAGTGATATTATATGCTATAATTAAGATTGCAAACTTGCTTTCATGTAGCATGTAGCATGCGGAGTCTATGTTTACAACATTTAATGCTTTCTGTCAATTAAGAAGAAACTCCGGCTATCTAAAGAAGCAGGATGGCAAATTAGCTGACAAAAGGCATCTGTCTCCAGCAGACTGTACTGAAGCACTAAGGAGTGCCAGCTGCTGGAATCCCATGAGTGGAGTGAGCATCAGCCTTTGCTTGTAGCACAACGGGGCTGCGTGTGCAGACCTTTCTACTGAGATATAAGGATTTCCATTCATCACAGTGCATTTTGCTGCATTTGTCATTGTAGTGGACTGGAACTATTGAAAATAGGATAAATAACTACAGTTTGGGAAGTTTAATTTTGGGATCACAGTAAATAAGAATGGGGAATTTTTATTGCATAGCACACTGGCTTTTTTCCTAGGTGAAATCATATAGAGTACAAGCATCTTATATTGTGCCTGTCTGTTTTATAAGTCTTCTATTTTTCAAAAGTGCCTGTCAGAATGCAAATACAACAGTGCCCAAACTGTGGTTTCCTGACTACTTGTGGCCATTAGACCACAGCCAGGGAACTGCAGCTGGTCTGCAGAACTCTATTGCCTTCTAATTAAAAGCTTGATAACAAGAGTGCTTGGTGGCCCCAAGAAACTTGGGTGCTGACAAAATCCCATTCATCCAAACAGCTTAGGAAACTCTTCTGTAATACAAAATAATATTGACACTTAGACTTATTTTTTTATGTACTAGTAGGGATAGTACGATACCATGTACCTCTACTCTAATTCGCTTTGCAAATTGTATTTTAATACTGTACAATGAGACTCCAAATACAGGTTTATTCATATTATTCATAGGAATAAGTGAAATAAATATGTATCCAGAACTAGATTTATCAAAAATACTTTCTCATTCCTATGCTTTAGGAATATATACAATGGTTGGGCTGAAAGAAGTCCATTTTGGTCCATTCCTTCCTCTGAGTTAACAGTTGTCAATGTTTTCCTTTCCCTCAATTATTTGCCTTGTTTTTATCTTAAAACAAACAAACAAACAAAAATCTCTAGCTGCTTCTCTTTGTGACCTTTGTTATTCATTTGGCATTTAGTCAAATAAACTTCTTGCCAAATCATTTTGTTCTCATTTTGCCTTGGCTAACATTCAATGCCCTGTCTCTCATTTCTGCCGCTAGTTCAAATAGTTTTAGACCGTTATTTATCTCTCCTCTGTGCAGAGCTTGGTGCACACCAGTGACATTCCCCCTTACTCTTTTCCCTTACAAAGATGACAGACCCAGTTTATTTAAAGTTTTTATTAGATCTTTCAGTCTCTTTATCTTTTGCTGAGCTCTGCTCCACCTTTTCTATTATGAGCTTCAGATAATAAAGACCAGACTGTGTTGCTCTTCCTTGTGTTCAACGTACATTTCACCAGGAGTGATCACACTGCAGTCAACAGAGATTGCTTATGGAGTAAGGTACTACTCAATTCAAGATTCACAATCTGCCTTGGAGTGATCAGGACTATACACAATATTCCAAGTTCAGAGAGGTAATTTCCTCTGCTTTCAAGTACATCTCTACTTACGTGGCTTATAATGTTATTATTTAGCTTTTGCTTCTGATTAGTTTTATTTGAAAATAGATATTTTTAACCCACCCGTAGCATGCTGGTTTATATTTAGTCCCATAGATGACTCAGTCCCATATGTCGAACTTCTTAATGTTACAAATGAAGCTAGACTTAGTGCTAATCTCATTTTAGTAACCACCTCAAGTCCCCTTACCTCCACATTGGTATAATAGGGAGCGGTGGTCCTGCTCCCGTTGCAGTCAAATTTGAGACTTCATATAAATTCCATACAAAGGAGGACAGGTCTAGCAATTGTGCCTACAAATGCCCTATTTTACTTTTTTTAGCATATGTTTTTTATTTACTCTTTTCCAATCAATTAGTGTCTCTTTGTTCATGAGATTATTAAAAATTGCAAAAAGATTCTCTGAGTCCTTTGATGTCTTCTATAACTCTAGGACAGGCCCTGATAATATCTGCATTCTTAATACAATCAAATTTCTTGGAACCCTGATTTCCCTCAGTATTTTTTTGTGTACATATGACTGATTTTGATATCCCTAATATGTTCTGATATTCATTAAATTTTCTCCTGCAAGCAAGAAAAGAAGCATATCTTTTTTTCAAAGTCATACCTATTATTTTACTGTATGTCAGACTGAGTAGTTACAATTTTTTATACTTTTTTAATTTACTCCAAAACCTTATCAGAAGTAGGACAAACCACCATACAGTTTTTGTCTATTCTTGCCTCTCATATTTTTACACTTATGCAATTGTCGTTGTATTTTACAGCAAAATTTCTATTATTCTATTGAGTTCCTTCTGTGTTTCAAATTAATTCTTAATTATTCAGCCACTTAGAACCACTTTTCCTTATTTTGTAATTATTACTAAATGGCATGCATAGCCATAGAGTTAAATGTGTTTATCTTGGACCACTCCTCACTCCAGCCTATTCTCCCTGTTTCTCCTGACAATTTTCTTCCATTTCGCTCCACTGCCCACCTTGTGAGACCTTTCAAAAATATGAGGACAATCTCCCATTTCTACATCAAGACAACCAAGCCTTATGTATTTCTCAAAACTACACTGAGAAAGGCCCTCTTGCTTTTAAATACAGTAGAAGTAAATATTTGATCATACTAATCATAAGGATACTGCTCATTTGACTCCTTCCAAATCAAGAATATGTAAATAGCTATGCATGTGAGTACACAAGGAAATAACAGTTCTGAGGAGTTCTCTCTGCTGTCTCCCCTTTTTGATTTTGTATTCGTTAGCCATGGATGCTTTATACCATGGAGCAGCATAACACACTCGGCCGTTAAGGAATAAATGGATCACCAGAAGTACACATTTTGATGTGTATTTCGAAGGAACACATTCCAACTTTCTGCGTGAAAAGAGCGCATAGCAGTTTTGTTGGCTGGGACCTGCGGGGCGCGTGGGGTTCAGAAGGTCTGCTCTTGGCAGCATTTCCAAACAACTACCTCTTACACAGTGTGCATGAATTGCTCTGCTAGCCTGCCCCAAGCACTCCCTGCCTAGACCTCTTCCATCTTTCTCACCTTGCAGGGCACCAACTTTGAGTTTAGCTCCATTCACTCTAACCCTGCATGCCAGTGCATTTTTGTTTTTTAAAAGTAATGTGTGTTAACCGACTTATCCCCCCAAACCTTAGGTTATTCTTTCTAGTGCACTGTGGTATATCAAATGCTGGTAACAACAAGGGCATGAAAACATATAATATCTTCCAATTAGAACTCAAAGGTTATTTTTTAAAGCATAAAAGTTTTTAGAAAAAAAGTGTCAGCTTCCATTGGTTATTATAACGGATGTCCCCTTGTGTCCTTGTGCTGGATCTTGCTGCATCCTTAAGTGAGAAGTCACATCAAAGTGTGATCCATTACAGCCTAGTGAATAGTTTCTAATGGTTTCAGTGTCATATAGATGCTCCAGGGCATATCCAGTTAATGTGTAAGCATGCTTATCAAAGTACTGCCTGTGGGAGCTGTAATAATTTGGGGAGGCTGCTGGGTGGTCCCCTGGGGTTTGATGAGGGGACATGTCTGAATGCAGGTAGTCTTTAGCTAGTACCAGGCTAGATTTTGATATTCGGTCAGAATTGGGGCTGCTTATCCTAGACAGTGTTGTGGGGCTGTTGTCATAGTCATTTTCATGTGGGCTCATAATCTTTCCATCTCTTTGCTGGATATGTTCACAGGGAGGAGTGTTGGCAACCGTCGGGACACGGCAGACATCCCCTGCCAACTGCTGCTGAGGGTAGTTTGCAAAACAGATAGCATGCTTCTTCCCTGTGCCATTAATGGAGACCAGTGGATCAGGAGTCGTTTTCCGCAGCTGTAGTCTGTTTTCTTCCTCTTTAATCATTTGCTGGGTGGCTCTTATTAGAGTTTCAATTTTGCTGGGCTCATGCGGACTGCTCTGATATTGCTCAGGACGGTATCGGTCGCCTGATTCACTGGCAGAGCCAGGATCAGGTGAGCTAACGACACTATCCTCATCCCAGTGTCCTCTCCCTAGGAAAGAAAGAAAGGGGACAAGCATTGAGGTTGAAGGAGGCAAGCAATCTTGAAGAACAAGTACTCTGAACTTTATTTTACAGACAGAAAACCAAGACAGAGGCAAGTGACTCATAACAAAGTCACCAAAAATGACCATGGTAGACTCTCTGCTTTTCGGCAGCAACCTTTAGTTTCCAGTGTCTGCACATGGAACAAGTAACACAGCTAAAAATATAAAAAGAAGAGATCTAATCACCTCATCACAGTCATCCAGTGCCATCTGAGACACTCTGGGGTATCCAAACGTCTGCAGAGGCCCAGCAGATACAGTACTAACTCTACAGGAACTCTGTGTCTTCTGGAGCAGTTAACGGCCAGACAGCGTACCCTAGGGCATGTCAAAGTGCCCTCAACATCGATGTTCAGGCCCCTGGCCCCTCACTACCTCTTTGCATCAACAAAGTCTGAGTGAATTGGGACCATGGTGAAAACAAAAATCTCGAGGAATTACAAGTGTACATGACACCAGTGTGTCTTCTTAGCCCTTTTCAGGAGCTAAAACATAGAGAAAGAAATCATTGTGGAATAGTTTGTGGCCCCATGGTGACCTTATGCAGGTTACACAACAGTAAATAAACAGAAGTAATGAAGCAGTTATTCTTCTTTAGAAGCGTTAGAACCCATAGCTATTAGACAGGGTTACTGGGAAAACGTGATGTCATATCCCAACACAAAAATATTTGGTGTATAAAACTTTCAGAATAGGAAAATATAACTATTCTTACCTCTCTTTTAAAAATAAGGCCTATAGACATACCGGAGAGGGTGTTCAGCTTGCACGTAGCTGAAAGGACAGAATCAGACCTGTCAGTCCTCACTAGGAAGAAAGTGAGTGGCCCCACACATGAACAGGCACTAAGGCCACACTATAATAAAGGGCTTAATAAAGGATTTGCTGAGATACATGCCTGCAGGAGGGCATGTGTTGGACTTGCACAAATTACTTAATGATCATAGAATCATAGAATTGTTGAGGTTGGAAGGGACC
>RSEF01000003.1:78828535-78857390 GCA_003993805.1 Himantopus leucocephalus | reverse complement strand
CAGTACTTGAGGTGGGGTCTCACCAGTGCCGAGTACAGGGAGAGGTAAGAATAGTTATATTTTCCTATTCTGATGCCATTGCCTCAGCACATACAAAGTCTTCTTTGGGGATGAGGCCTGTTGGGTTGGTTGACAGGACTCCTCAAAGGAAACCCATTTTCAGACTAGCATGAGTAGTTCCCCCCGCTTTGTGTTGGGTCAAGGTGTACAGATCTGTTAGGGTGGCAGATCACTAGCGCTGCGTTGCAGAGTTCATGAAAAAATCAGTGATGGGCTTTTGTAACAAACATATCCTGCCCTTTGTAGGTGGAAGTATCTCACAAGCACAATTCTATCCTTCACATCCTCTTAAGGTCTGGGTCCAAAACTGGCCTGGAGTTAGAAGGGAGCTCCAGCCGCCAGAGCACGCAGTATGTCAGGCACACCATGACACACACTGGCGAGCTGGTCAGCCACAGCTCTAAACCACGTGCTAAGTTTGTCTGACTGCACACACCATACCAACAGTGCCCCAGACTTCCTGAGGGTGACCAGAAATGCATGGGCTCATACGCAATAGCCGGCACTTGCCATCTGGTCAGCTCATTGTCATTATTGTAAGGTCACCCTGAGCCAGAAATACCAGAAGGTGCATTAAAAGAACAGAAAAGGAAGAAAATATTTTCTGCCTAAAGAAACTGCTCTGACAGCAATGTTCACACAACGTTGTCAAAAAGAGTTTCAGTCGTGAAAGGCCAAGGTTTGAAATTGCCTTAATCTAAAATGGCACATTTGCGAGGGAGGCTGAGATGTTCCTCTCCTCAACTGAGACCAATATGTTAGGTTTTACTCCCAAAGCTACATGCAGACTGAAGGCCCACTGAAACATGTAAGACTTGAGATAATAAAGAAAATAACTGCAGCACCTGGAATTACAGCAAAACCAAAGAACAAACTAAAATCAAATTATATTATCCATTTGCATTGATTTTGCTTGATAAAAGTATGCAATAAATATTTAACACTTTTGCATTCATACCGTTGTACAATATTTTTATATTGCTATCTTTCTATGCTCAGTAAGAATTATCATACATAAAACTTGCCAGCAAAATTATCATATTCTGCTCAGTTCTCTTTTTTGGAAAAGAAAAAGCTAGAGAAACACAAGTATGACAGAAGTACAGATCAGGCACAAGGAAGGAGTTGTGTTCTCCCAGGAAAAGTGGAGAGCAGTACTCATCAGCAAAATTTAGGCATCCTTTTCTTTCCTCATTTTTCCTCTGACTGCATTTCCTAGAACTTGTTATTTCACCATTCTTCTATTCTCAACATAATTTTCCTCAGATTGGAGTAAAATAATACAGGGGGGTTTATTTCCAGAGCCTCATTCTGCAAGTCAATGGAATGGTACTACTGTAATTAACTTTTATGAGTTCTTCTGATACAACCTATGTTTTGACAGATTATTTTAGTAGAAAAGCATATTTTTTTATGCTGCATCTATCCTTACAACCTTAAACTCTGAAAGTTGCCATCTTTCAACTCTCAGCCTACCCTTTAAGCTCAAAGACCTTTGGATTTTTCCAAATCCAAGATCAGCCTTTCACTGTGAACTTTTGATCAGCTTCAGCCTCTGAAGATGTGTTAATGCACTGAGGTTGCAACCTGCCAGACACCAAGCACGGCTTCAGACTTGGTGCNCTGCCAGACACCAAGCACGGCTTCAGACTTGGTGCTGAAAGGATGGAGAGGCTCAAATTGACTAAAAATTATAGCTGGAGATAAATGTCTGAAACTAAAAGCAAATGTTAATTTGAATTGCCAATTTTAAATAAAAGTAAACAGCAAAACTGATAGAATCTAGTACTAACCAGTGCAGAAANCTGAAAGGATGGAGAGGCTCAAATTGACTAAAAATTATAGCTGGGGATAAATGTCTGAAACTAAAAGCAAATGTTAATTAGAATTGCCAATTTTAAATAAAAGTGAACAGCAAAACTTATAGAATCTAGTACTAACCAGTGCAGAGAAAAGTCATTTGGAGAATAATTTCTCTAAAGACTTTAAAAGTTTCTTAACGTCTAGCTTGGGTTTAGTTTTAACTAGTTTTGTGCTGAATATATTCCATCCAAAGTAGTTTGATAGTAAGTCAAATAAATAACAGTTCTATCAAGTGTATAAATTTGTTCATATTTTTAAGATCATCCTTAAGACCTCACCAGTCAGATATTCCCACCTTCATTTCACAAACTAAAAAAAAAAATATATATACAAAAAATTATATTTTTCTGCATATAAGCCAGACTGTCAAATTCAAATTGAACTGCAAATATTCCTCAACTCCATAGATGTGATCTCTGAGACAAGGACATGCATCAAGAGTCTCTCTAATTTTCTGTCTCTCACATCAACAGCTGCATGTTTATGTCATGTTGCTTTATCTGAGATGCTGCCACTTCTGCAAATCCCTGTTATCTCTTACCATGAATCCTGTGCACTGAAGTTATGTGGGGCATACTGTTTTCATACGCTTCTCTGCTCTCAGGGGATGACTTAGTCAGGGGCAATGCTGCACGAGAACCCCACCAACTCTCCCTTCCCGTCTGCGGCGTGCCAAGGAAATACCGGCCAGCTTCACATCTGCCTCCTTCACAGGCCTGAGTATGGAAATGTCTGTCATCGCTCAGCCTGGAGTGGTCGAGTGTAAAACCATAGCAGAGAGCACTGCGATCTGAGTACTGTCTGTAGGCACAGGAGACATCGTGGTGCTGGGAGCTCGGTCTGTCCGCGGGCTCCAGTAGTTGGGGAGAAGCCGTATCGGTCAGGGGGCTCCCGCCCCACTGGCTCTCGTGGTCAGACTCGGATCTCTCGGTGTGAAATCCAGAATACTGCAAAATAGGAGAAGCAGCAGGGAAATTACTACGCCTGGGTGAAATCTGCAAGTACCTGCACTGAAAAGACAGAGTATGCATGCGATAGGGTGGGTTTTGTGAGTGTGCCCACATGTCTGCACCTTCTGACTGGACTCCTAGTCCTTCCCTGTACAACACTCTGTAATGAGCTCACAGATGACAGGACAGACCTCATGAAAGTCTAAAACATCCCATGTCAACCCTTAATAGCCATCTCCTTTATGATGTGTAGTATTAGGCTCAGCAATATCAAAGTTGCAATTCAATATTTTTTTAATATGTCCAGGTTTTTCTTACTGCTTTGAAAGCTAGTGTTTATGCTCAGCAATGGTGCTCCAACGCTCCTCAACAAAACACTTTCAAAAGGGACTGAAATAACATGGCTCCTGGAACGTTCTCGCACATCAAATAGGAACTGAATGTATTTCAAGTTGTTAAAGTTCTTTTTCTAAGGGTTCCCTCTCTTTTCCTCATATTTTTTTTGTTGCTGGATTTTTTTTCTTACCTGGAGTGGTATCTTGGAACTTTTCTCCTATTAGTAGGGAAAGAAAACCTCTTGTACATTCTGGGACTACCAAAACCACTACAGAGTAGACCTCTGAAGCGATGACAGCGAAGCTAAAAATCACAGCTCTGTTGCAAAGTGGGAACAAGGAAAATCCAGAAACTATTTGCCAGAAAAGGTGACTGCTAGCCAAAGCAGGCAGAGTGGGTATTTGGCTCCCCCAGTTAAGCAGGGCTCTCCCAACACAGAAGAAGCAACTAGCAGGCAGTTGGAAAAGCAGACAGAATAGGAGCATGGGCATTTGTTTAGAGAGAAGTAAGGGTTAAGATAAATGTCACAGATTTCTATGTATTCATCACAAATGTTTCAAAATTTTAGATACTTTTGGGGAAAGAAAAAAAAAGAATGCTTATTAAACATCCTGGGATTTAGCTATCTCATTTTTAAATCTTCCTATTTATTGGAACTGTCGAATTTCATGGAACATCTTTAAATCAGTTTCACCCATGATTACAGACTGGGATGAGACCAAAGCTCTACATGCTCACCTCTTCAGTACTGCACACTCATGTCACAAATCAATGTATTACAACATGAAACCTTGGAATTCTTCCATTCCATCACTCACCTTCCAGATGCCCACTCTGCCTTTTCTTTTAATAGGCATTAGGCCTCTCCCCTGAAAACATAAGCTTACCTTCCTTTTCATTAGATTGAGTTGCTATGAAACTCCTCATTATCAGCCAGGATCAAGGTTTTATGCACTTACCAATCGAAAGTACTGACCAGATGTTTGACTTACAGAAACTTAAACCATCTGTGCAACATCAGTAGTGGAACTACTTCGGTTTTGGCATTTAATTGGGTATTTCTTCAGTATTGCAATTTATATTTGTGAATACTCTTTGTTAACACGATAAGTTATTTAAAGGAAAGAAAGAAAGGGTCATGGCTTTGAGGAGCTTGATTATATTTTGTTATTAGTTGTCAGAAGAATACCCATAGGCAAAAAGCCTACCAGTCAATATAGAAGAGGTCAGCAAGTTAGTACCATCATATTTATCACAAGGTTTTAGACATGAAAGAGTAAATCTGATTTTGCATGGAGCTAAGATAGTTACAGAGCCACAAAAGTGGGTTTTTTTAAATTCAGCATTATGCCATTAATTCGTCATACGTTAACTAGGAACTTTATTCAGCCATGNCTGATTTTGCATGGAGCTAAGATAGTTACAGAGCCACAAAAGTGTTTTTTTTTTAAATTCGGCATTATGCCATTAATTTGGCATACGTTAACTAGGAACTTTATTCAGCCATCACAGTGTTATGTGACCAACTGGAACATCTCACTCTTCTATTATCCTTTCAGATCTAAGGTCTTCAAACTGCTTAGTCATAAATATATTTTCAGAAATACCCACTGAATCATTGTAAACTTTTCAACAAAAAGATACAGATAAAATTGTTTTTAATGAAAAAATTAGAAATTATTAACAAGATTTTTACTATTACATTTCAGTTAAAATGGAAATTCACAAAATGAAAACTACTTTTGTACCTGTTCTGTTTTAGAATTATTTTTAGTTCTTTGTGGATTTGATTTTTATAAACTAGATTTTTTAATTTAAAACGTTTTGCTGAAATATAAGGTAATATAAGCATAAATGTAAGTATTAAAAAGTTAAAAGTTTCTTTATTTTCTTATTAAAAAAAAAACTCATGGTATGCATTTCTTTCATGAGGAGGACAAGGAAAAATAATTTCTAATAATATTACAATGAAATTTCATTTTTTGGACAATTTATGATAATAAATGCTAGAAATTCTTTCAAACTGAAAAATCTTAATTTCATTTACATCTAAAAGATATTATTCTATTAGGTCTCTGTTTCTAAGGACACCTCAGGGTCCAACGTCTTTGCTTGAAGGGAATTTCTCCATTTAACTGAAAACTTGCTCAAATTTTTTTTTTTTTATCTCGAATCTAACCACAAAGGTTTCAATTGCACAGGCCTTTGTGCACTTTTCTTAAAGAAAGGGAAACTATTTCAAAGGGTACATGTTCAGTGTATCAGAAATGCACCATGTAATGTCATATAACCGTGTAGTCAAGACCAACAATACCTCATATTCTTTGTGCTTGATGTAAATGATGATTATTTGAGATCTGACCCGTAGCAGCTGCAAGGCCATGGACAGCATTAAATTAACACAGTGAATTGTTTGTGGCCCATATTGTCTACCAAGGTTTGATATGACTGCTTATTCTTAAGGTACAACATAAGCAGATATAAGCCAAAAATATGTCTAATTCCCTTTAAAGCTAATCACATCTCTATTTGGCATCGTCAGGTGCTTCTACCACTGCAGCCTTACCACTGCCACTTCTGGGAATCTGATGTTGACAGGTGGAGACTCCAAATACGGGCATGTGTGACATGTTGACAGGGGGAGAAATGAAAGGATGATCAAAGATACTGCTTTACTGAAATGGGAGCGGAAACACTATCTCCCAAGTCAGAATTAGGCTCCCATATGTCAAGTGATGAAAGACCATAGAAAATGGAATCAGAATTAATGACAATTATGGCTAATTAAAATTAGTGAAAATATATTTTTTTTCAATCCCAGTCCTGCCTCACCAGAAATGTTTTCCTTTCTGCTAATATTTGCCTTCTGACTCCTATCAGGCAGGATTTATTATTTTTGGTTGTTTGACAAAGTTTAACCAGCAGACAGAAGTTAAACATGATAAAGATCTTCAGACAGGCAACATCTGAAATCTCTTCAGGTTATTTCTGAATTGTCTTCTGGCACAAACAACAACAATAAATAAATTAAATGGTCCTCCAGCTGGCTCCCGGAAACTAAATTGCCACCTCCAGATACTAGAAATGTCTTCCAGAGTGCTAATCCAGTGTACCATCATCGTGAGAGCACACCAGTGGGATTAGCACTGACATAGAAAGGGGCTATAGGCCATCAGTGATGCTATTTTCACTCCAAGAAAAACTTCAGGAGGGCTGAAGGGCCAAGGAAAAAGGAAAATATAAATTCCATGTGTAAGAAAAGCTTACTTTACGAGAGCCCATGGGAGTGTATTAGGCCAGTAGACAATTTAATATTTCTCGGGTGATTTTCTTTTGCCTGACCTTCCATTCCTACAGGTGTCTCACTGGCCTGAGCACTCATCCTGTCATACGCAGCAACATCAGCCCGCTCCACACACTGCACCAGATGTTCAAACAATAGATGTTATAGATATCTAATTTTCTGGCAGCCTACTCAGGTTTTTATCATTATAAACATTAAATATATAGTGGAACCCTCTCAGAGTCCTCTTTTCCATGGAAAACTTTCACTACATCAGCATTAGCAGCTTTCCTCTTGATTTGTGTCTTAACCATGAGAAAAAACATCACAGATGCGGGCTGCATTGTACTAAGAACATATGCATGCTTTTAAATCACTTTTATCTTACTTTTTGCTAATGTAATCCTGAAATGTAAAATATGTTCTTTTTGCATTCACTATTATAGGCAGAACAGATGGTGAAAGGCTTAGATTAAAGTAATACAGCATGTCCATTAAAATAACCCCCACTGCTGGTGACTCTTCACCAGATCAGGAGTTATGTTTACTATAAAAAGAGGGGTTTGCTTTGCTTTTGAATACACTGGAAGTTGCCAAAGCTTTAGGCTACAGGAAGAAATGAAAAAANAAAAAAAAAAAAAAAAAAAAAAAAAAAAAAAAAAGGCTGACTAGAATTCAGCCTGATTCTATTATCTTTACCCCGTTGGGTGATATGCCCAAATAGAGATGGATTGCAAAATTAATCCAGGTTATGTTTAAAGGAGCTATAAAATCAATTTACCACCAAAATCAGGTGTATCGATATACAGCTACTAGAGAAGGCTCTTACTTCCAAAAATTCATGCATGCCGTAGCATGCACCAAAGCCTCCATCCAACAGCTGTTGGGTACATCCTTACTTGTATACGTGCATTCTTTTTACTTATATATAATCTTTATCCAAGAACTAAGATGAGTTATGAAGCAATAAACATTTATCCAGATCTGACCATAAAACATTTCCATTAGAGGCAGACAGCAGACAATTTTAAATATTTTCTTTAAACAATCATCATTAATGGGAGATTAAACTCCAAAGCAGTTGTTCAGATGATCACAATTAAAATATTTTTTTCAATCTTGTTGTTATTTCCTGTGTACAGAATAAATGAGGTCCAGGGCTAGCTTTTGGGAATACAAAATGAACGAGGTCCAGGACATGATTTTGGGAGCCCCTCACAATGATTATTATTATGGGGGAATCCTACAGGCGGCTTTTAACCAAGTCACAATTTCCTTTTTCTGCAAATCTTCACCTCTCCTGTTTTTTCACCTCCTCCTTCAGCTCTTCACCTCTCTGGTAGGACAGGGCTAGAAGAGCACTGTCCAAAGTGTCTGTGCAAATCCTACAGCTGTGTCGTGAATTTTGGGTTGCTTTCCTCTCTGCTTGCCCTAGGGCTGGTTGCACAGAACCCACTAGCCCGTTATACTAACATCAGTCAGTGTTAATCAGATGCTGACCAATGCCTCCAATTTCATGAACTCAGTTTTTGCTTAAAGAGTCTACAAGTGCCATATTATACTATGCCCACTTTTGCATAAAAGTTGAGGAAAAACACATTAACACTGTCTTAGGTGACCAAAACATCCACCTTTTGCCCTAGTAGTAAACATTCAACTGAAATGTATTAACTTCATTTTCATACAGTTCACACCTCGTGTAGCTCTCCTAGCGGCGCACAGCTGGCAAGGGAGAGGATTCTCAGTCATCACCCAATAAAGTGTATGATTTCCTTTTGTCTTCAAGACTGAAGTAAAGTAAATAGTTAGCGGAAAAGAAAAAAAGGGAAAAAAGAATGAAAGAAAGTGTGTGCATTTAACATCTCCTAAGTGCCCTTAAATTTAAGAAATACTTTGCCCACTGCCATTATTTTACTAATAAACTTCCTGCTTCCTTCCTCCACTAAAACTCAGGCTCCTGTGTAAGCCAAAACGCATGGCCTCGCTTTTCAGCCATGGCTTTTGAGTCACACTCTAATTCTCTGCAACTGACTGGCAAATTACGTGGGCTGGAAACTGAGGGACACAGGCCATACCACCTGCTGCATGTTCTTCACAACAGCTTTTCTTAGTCTTTCAACAGTTTATTCAGTGGTGGAGAAGGATGAGAGGGCTGCAAAGCCAAGCTGCCAGCGTTGCTCGTGGTGATGTGCTACAATGAACGGTATGACCATTTTTCAAGATACTGGCAACCAGCACGGCTGCTTCTTTTTGAATGACGAAATCTGTGACTTTACTACCAGGCAGCTCGTAATGAGGATGCAAAATGAAACTGGAGACTAAATATCCTGAGCTTTCAGACAACAATCCCTGATAAACCAACAGTCTCAACACTGTGCTGCTAGTTCAGGAGTTTTTCTGATGGCAGAGAGAATAAGGAGGTACTGATGAATGTCACACTTTCAGAAAGCAGATTGAATTGAGAGGATAACAGGTCTTCAGCTGGGATTGTCCTGCTAGCAAATGAGGACTTCTGAAAGAACTGTGTAAGGGGAGATGAAGGGTAATTTCAGTAAATCAAAGACTGTCATCTTAAAAATCTTATTTAGAATTAATTTTAGGTAACTTTTCCAATTCTTTAAAGCCGTTTTATTACAATTATTTGGTGTAATGCATTCAAGAAAAAGGCTCGTCTTTGACAACCCACAGAAATGCATATGAACAACAAGAGTCCTAACAACATCTGGCAAAATTAGATTCTTAAAATTAAGAATGTGAGTTCATATCTAGGTGCTCAGTCAAATAGTCCCTGTGCCAAAAGCAGATGTTATTTAACTGCAATTCTTACCCTTGCTACTTTTGAGGGGAAAATGAAAGAAAACAAGGAAGTGATGTAGACACTTGGGCTCACATTGTACCCTCTTAGAGGTCAGTTTAGAAAACATTGTGCCTGCAGAGAAACTGTAGTCATCAAGGTCATTATCAGTTAAATATTGACCTGGACTCTTTAAAAACACATAGCTCTTCAATGGTACATCATGAATGCATGCATTTATATCCACTGCGTGGTGGCATGAGGGCCACCATTACTAAATAATGATGCAATGACTTGCATCATTATTTAGTAAACATAATGGTTATTTCGACAAACAAATTTATTTGAGCTAAAGAGCTGACAACGTAAGCACGCAAGTGCTGTGGCTTTGTCTGCAGAAAGGTGTTAGGTAAGCTCCAATTCAGAGACCAAATCAAGTCTGGTCCATTCTCCAAGCGGAGACATGTTCCTTACACATTAGGCCTGAAAATGAAATCTGGGAAATTAGTCTACTGGCCAATGGCCGCCTCCTAGCACTTTCTCCTTTCAGAGCTTTGTACGTAGAAAAGCTTTCTTGTTCCAGTTCAGCAAGTTAGCTTGTTGTTTTCCCTCCTCAAAACTCAGTCTTCCTGACTAAGACCTCAGTATTAAACTGCTGTCAAACATCTGGCAGCTCTCTAGATATGTTGGAATTATTAAAGAGTAAGTAAGAAAAAGCAAGCTTTCTCAAATGGCAAAACTCACAATCCTCTCAAACCAAGTATTTCAAAACCAACATTTTCACTTGTCCTTCTGTCCGCTCCTCGTTAACTCTGAGCCCTGTCTTGTTATTGTTGTTGATGATGATTTATTATGCATGCTGAAACATAAATGTTTCCAGCTTTTTAGAAACAGTTTAAAGAAACATATTCCTGTCTCAAGATCTTATAACCTGTCACCCTTGATTCCCTTTGAGCAACATGTTCTTTGGCCCATTCTAATTACTTGGGTAAAATGGCAGTCAAAATCAAGATATCCAAAAAGATTTAATTTTGTTTTTCAAAAACAACTACCTGTGGGTATGGTGAGGTCCTTGATTTTGACTTTGTGCTCGAGAGGCGAGATTTGCTTCCCTTTCTATTATCCGTTATGGTCGGAGTTGAATTTGCGTATGAGAATGCCGGCTTGGTAGCAGTGACCTGATCCAAGGAGAGCTGCAGTCCTTTATATTCAGTATCCCTATACAAAAGGCAAAAGTAAAAAACAAACTCACTTCATATCTTAATGGGAAACATTCTTGCCTTCTTAGTGGGGGGTGGAAGCGAAAGATATTTTTAAGGGAAAAGAATAAAACCATCCAGGGCAAGCCAGTATATCCCCCTAATACATTTAAATAGTATAGCTTACTAAACAATAGCACTATTTTTATACTGAAAATATGATTGCTTTTTGCGTCCAACTGTTATCATCCTGATCTACTTTCTTCAGTAATAAAGAACAATGGGATGGAAATTTCTGAGATATGTATTATAGTTCTGCATTGGTCACATAGCTAAACAGTAAATAGGATACATTTTCCTCAAAACTCTTTTAACTGTACAACTACAAACTTACCACGTATGTGTATATGTGTGTGTGTTCATGCATGTGTGGGGATGCACACAACAGTAAACATAAATGACTAAATAAATTGAACAAGTCATTTTTTTAAATGGAAAACACTTAATCTTTAAGGTTATATTTTTCATTTTTTACAAGGTTTCAGGCAATTGGCACAAATTTTTGAATTTTTCTTCTTCTATGAGTTTCTTATACTGAAAAAGTTTACCAGTCAGAGAAAACAACTAAATAAATACAAATCTTGGGATTTAAATGGTCTGTTCCCCAGTCACAAAATACTAGAGGTTTTCTATGGGGAGCTAGACTTGACAACAGTTTGGGAAGTTCAGTGTTGGTTTCTTCAGTCTTTCTAATGAATACATAAAAGTAAGGAAAGCTGGCATTATTCACAATGTCTTACTAAGCATAACGAGGGCATATGCATTGGTCTGCACCCTGCTCCACACATCTGCATGTCTGCTGATACCCGGGGGAGTAAGAAATGAGCTCTCTGGCTTTCATGTAGTCATACGGAACTTATTCTGACAATGATTTATTAAAAGAGAGCAAAGCAAGAGTTTCTTCCTGACCTACCTACCTGGAGGAAAAGAGGAAGGATTCATGGCTTTTCTCTTCCTTTGTGTTAATCGGCAGAGAATAGGAGAGCAAGGGAAGAATTATTCTTCTCTTATGTGTTCAAGGAGGCAACGTATTCATTCACACATTACCCCATACTCCATCTAAACCTAAAGACTCATCCTTAATGAATTATATTAATAATAAATTGTTCACCCAGCTTTAGCAAAAATATCTTGCTCTATAATCATACATACATTGATGTAAGCCGTGACAGTCTAACAGGTTTTAGAAATGAACTGCACCACAACCTGAGCATATCACAGCTCAGTATACTGAAATGCTTTCAGATAAAAGTCAGGGACAAAAAGATAAACTTGATAAATCACTGAAATAAATGAAATAGAATGAATCTTCGAACAGCCACAGATAAACCTGCAGAACAGACAAATTAATTCATGACAGTTCTACACTAATTTTTTTTTGCACCTGATAAACAACAAACTTGTTGAAAAGGCTTAGGTTTTTTGGCAATGCAGACAATGTATATGTATCCGTGTATATATAACACATGAAAACGAATCACTGACAATAGAACTGTGCTGATTACAATGTTTCCAGTCCGTAGCAGACACAGATTGGCCAAGTATAATTAATGTTTTGTAATGTGAAATTACTTCTTAATGAGGTCATTTCTTCAAATTTTTACTTTAGTAGAGATAGGCTTCTGTTATAATATTTGCATTTCAAATATCCTGCCTGCAGTGAAAGCATCTGAATATAGGGATTTGCTTTGGCCTATTTGACAGGTAAGACTCGTCCACATATTTTGAAACCATTAATCTTTCAGCGGTTACCCTCAGAATTTCCATCCAGACACCTTGACTTGATATGCAAAGCGTCTGTCTCCATAATTGAGTCCTATCAAATTATGTTATACAAAACAGCAGAAAGAAAGGATGTCAATTAATGTTCATATTTAACTGCTACAGTAGCATGAGATACTATCAATAGTCCTGAAAAAACTATCAGTCTCATCCTGATATACACATTCACCCTGATTATTTAATTATAAGAAAAGGAAGGGTGCTGTGGTCTCAGTGTCAGATACAGAAAGTGTTGCCTCTGGAAACGAAAACTAATCAAAACTAAGTAGTTAAGTTGTTCACAGCCTAGGGATATGAGGAGGTTCTGTTTCGGTTTTGAACCTACTAACACTTTTGCCTCCCTTTTTCCTGGAGAACCCAGATCTCTGCACTCCTGCCATTACCTCCCTATCTCTGGTGTATGCCACCCTGTAACAGTCTGCTGCTTTCTCATGTCAGTGGAATAGTTTTAAAAAATTGGATGAAAGACCACCCCAGTATTCAGACCACAGACTGTCACTCCAACACTACTTGCCTGCTGTTACAATCTGTGCAAGGGACAAACATTCAAATCATAGAGACTACACTGTACAACACTTCTAGGTCATGAGAGTCTAAAAAAAAAACAGGCAAACTGGGCTGCCCAAAACCTTCCATGCCATTATGTGTTACTTTTCTAATCCTTGGTATTTTTGTGGTGAGAAGTCATGCCCCGCCCCAAGAACACCACACATTAAACACCACAAGCTGGTATTTGCAGACAATTGCTTAGACAGTAATATCATTAACAAAGGATAAGAAGAAAACTATCGGAAGTTCTTGCTGTTGAATGCAAAGCTTCCCCTTAGAAAAAGAACACATCTGCACTCTCCTTGAAGATGAAACACCTTGGATGTTTTTGTGTCACTGAAGTATGATTCAATACCATCTCAACCCTATCCTAGCACAGCTACACTTCAGAAGAGCAAAGATAGATGCCAGAACACCGATAGTAACAGGCCAAGATAAATACCAGAAGTTTTTTAAATTAAACAAAAGCAAAGAAAACATGGAGGAAGGGTCCTGTGGTCTCAATGTCAGATGCAGACGATGTTCCACCAAGAAATTAAAACATTTGAGTATATCCATATGCACCTTGAGGCAAAGGACTAGAGGAACCAGAGCTCCTAGTGGTACACAAACTACAGATGGAAATTCTGACAACTTCCTGGAGGAATTTATAAAACTTCCGCCAACCATGGAACTGTAATCTCCAGATTCCTGTTCTCAGACACCTGAATCTTCTATTACACAGTCTCAGCAACACAGTAGTACTGCATCTTGTGTTCTACACGTACTTCAAAAAAAGGTGGTGGATACAAGCCTCTTCCTCCAAGGTCCTCACCTTCAGGATCCCACAGGGATCCATACAATCTACATCTATCTACATGAGACTGCTGAGAGAGAGAGTGATATGGCATGTGTTCAATTGCTAACAGTATGTTGCTGACAATCTACTATTTATCTCATTTTCTGATGCAACTATCATCACTATAAAACATCAGAATAACTACAGGAAATTAGCTCTTAAATGAAGAACAGATGGATCAAACTGAATCCAGACAAGACCAAAGTGATGCTTCTTTGCAAAGGGAAACACATTGAAGACCTCCACCTTTTCATGATGGGAAACAGCCATTCTTCCCACAGTTGGGTGGAAATTCTAGGTCCTCTGACTCCTCAAAAAAACTTGGATGCATATCCTTTTGGTAGCATATGCTTCCAAAAATGTACTATTTCTCCTCTATCTTGTCCCTCCCCCCATATGAGAATCTGGCCAGTATGGTCAATGTATCAGGCACCTACAGACTGGATTACCGCACTTCACTGTAAGTGAAAAGAAATCAGAAGACAAAGCATAAAATCCTCTTGCTACAATATACTGCTTCCCATTTTCTTCTCGGATCTAACTCCCAGAAGCATTTCCACTCTGTGCCATGTCTCTGGCTCTTCCAATCCCCATTATAAAGCTTGAGCCTAATTTTGAAAGCACTTATTGGTGTACTAGAGGTAGCATCATGAAAAACCAAGGATCGATGGCTGTACCAACTGCACTTCTCTGCAACAAAGCATCTGAAATTTGAGCACAAAGCATTCTTTACTAAAGGAATCTAGCTATAGCAAGCTGCATAATGAAGAAGGACAAGGCTGAAGCAGAAAAGCATTTGGAAGAGGAAGCCAGTCTGTTCATACATGACTTGGATGCCAGCCGGATCTGCAACAATTGTGTGAAGAGTTCTCACAATTCAGCTTTAGAAGACACTTTCTGCCTACTACCATTACCAAAATGAAACATGGTGGCAACAATCTGCCTAATGAAAATTTGAGGAAGAGATAATGACTCATTAGCAGATAGACCCATAAAAGAACAGTCAGGGAGCAGAGCAGAGCACCACAAAGCCTGAATTCTCGGCAAACAATAGAGCTTGCACAAATATGGCAATGGATCCTGTGGATAGAGCTCACCACGAAACTGAAAAAAAATAAGAGGTTTTTTATATGGCCTCTTTGAAGGAAAAAAGACGAGGAAAGGTTGAGTCAACATTGCTAGAAATAATGTTGGGAAGACTGGAATTAGTCACAGAGGCCCAGTGAGCACAGTATGGCCCAAGACAAACTAAAACTGTGCAGACAAACCAGGCTTTTTTATAGTTGTGTTTCTTCAAGTAATAGGGTGAAGTTTGGGACTACTTTAACAAAAATCTAAACACTAAAGTGAGACTAGACATGAACGTTAGGGAGCTAAAGGCACAAATAGTTTTGAAGATATTGAGATTCCCTACTTAAAGACAGCGTTGGCTATGGAACAGAGGAGAACTTAAGCCCTGAAAAATGCTTTCAAACAGAAAGAGCAGCTCAACAGGATGTATCCAGAGGAAGGAGTGAAATAATGACATCCATTAATGAAGAATAAATATCCAGATTCAAGCAAAAGAACTTGAAGAAAGGACAATCAGACTCAAGAATAGAGATCTTCTGTACCTACAGTCATAAGCAACATAACCTCCGAAACAAGAAAACCTTTAAAAAAAGAAGAAAAAATGGTCAGCCCATGGAAAACTCTGCAAAAGCCATAAGAAAGAGCATCTCTTTATGTTAATACCACAACATGCCAGAAAGGAAGAATAAGCTATAATGCAGTGACTGAGAATACACAGATAACCAACAACAAAGCAGATATTTACTATGTATTTAATTCCATCAAAAGACACTATATTTAGACACCTTAAAGAAGATTCACAGAAATCCAGTTTTCATACGTGGAGTTTCAGCATTTGATTAGAAATGCGTTTAAGTTCATTCTCTCCAGCAACAATCAGAATATCAGTATACAACTTGAAACAGATCTTACTCTTATTCTTAGGTATCTTTCAACCGATAGTCTGAACAATATGCAATGATCATACTGTCACTGGAAATCGCAGCAAATAAGGAATAAAAAGGCACCATGTGACCATCTAAACCTGACAAACACTGGATAACCTACACCCATGTCATTCCTTACATATATTAAAGTAATTAATGAAGTAAAAGCTGAAAGAAAAAGCATTAGGTGATCTTAATGCAGCAGGTTCCTACATCATGGATACAATCATTCACACAACTGAAGCAAAGTGGAAAGCATTGTTCATGCAAAAGAAAACGAGGTGTAATTTTAATTGGTTGCACTATTATTTCTATTGAACACATATGTTCATCATTTCCTCTAGTTTTACATGAAAAATCTATGAAAAGGGTCATATGCACTCTGCATTTCTTCTGGTTAAAAATCAGAAAAATTATATGTCAGATTTTCTGCCAGTCTAACAGAACACAGAATAGAAATTGTGAGATTAAACTAAAGGTGTTAAAGTCATTAAAGTTCAGTCTATTTTGCTGAATTGTTGCAATTCAGTTAAAATCAGCCATGAAGGTGGTAAAAGTCTGGCAGTTCCTCATGCATGTCTGACCACAGTACTGTAATATATCATTCTTCTACTTTTAAACAATGCCTGCAACTTTTAACATTTCCACACGCCAGAGCTCATGCAATGCTAGCAGAGCGCCGTTCAGCAGATGAGTGAAAAGAGAACAGATTCTGGCTGTTTGTCATCTTCATGGCTTTCTAAATCAGCAGATGGTACAACAAAACAGACAATTTCCTCATCTGCTGTGTCCTCTGTTCATGTACAATGTGTCTCAGAAATGTTTACAAAGGCCTCAGTCTGCTCACGAGACTTGTCAGGGGGAGCGTAAGCAATCCCTTTAGCATCTTCCAGAAACAGTCAAAATAAGGAGGTTTCGCTTAGCTCATACAGGAAGCCAAATTTCAGGACAAAGTAGGAAAAAAAGCTGTTGAACTTCACTGCTTGTTATGAAACTACACTGACATTCAGTTGTGTGACCTCAGAGATACTCCCTGCCTCAGTTTTTCCACCATGTTATAGTAACCCTCCTTTCTAAAGCTTCTCAAGTGAAAAGGCCCATATAGGCCTGACCTACTACTCACCAAAGTAATTGAAAAGACCCTCCAGAAATCTTTCAAGTGGTTTTGTATAGAATCATAGAATTGTCTAGGTTGTAAGGGACCTTTAAGATCATCTAGTCCAACCATCAGCCTAACAGTGCCAACACCGCCACTAAACCGTGTCCCTCAGCACCACATCTTTTAAATACCTCCAGGGGTGGTGACTCAACTACTTCCCTGGGCAGCCTGTTCCAACACTTGACAACCGTTTCTCTGAAGAACTTTTTCCTAATATCCAATCTAAACCTCCCCTGGCATAACTTGAGGCTATTTCCTCTTGTCCTATTGCTTGTTACTTGGGAGAAGAGATCTACCCCGACCTCTCTACAACCTGTTTATCATTAGCACACTTAATGGCTAAGCAATGCGTCTACTTGGAAACGTATCAGATCTGTATATTGGATCCCTTCATTAAGTTCCAGGCACCCATTTATCTCCATAAATAGCATAAGCAACAGTAGCTGTTTACATCTTGTTGAGTCAAAGTTTACAGCTTCTCCAGCCATGAGATTCACATACATGATATCATGTTTCTGTATTTGCCTTTAAAGACAGAGCAATCGAAACCAGGAAGTTTAATTAAATGATTTGATACATTCAGGAAAATTGAAGCAGAAAGTTTCCTATATGGAACATCTGACACAAATGTCTGAGGATATCCTCTAGACAACTAGTGTCAGAGAAATTTTACATATTCCCTGACTGGTTTCTCATCTCAGAATGCAATCATTTAACTGTCAGTTGAAGTTAAATATAACATCCTGGCCTCTAGATAATCATGGTGTGGCAGAGTCTTCAGCTGTCTGAAGGTACAGTTTGTCATTCCCAACCACATGTCTAGCCATCTCTGGCTCCAAAAGGAGACTGTATTTGTATTTTTTGTATTTTGTAGACTGTATTTGCCTTTATTTACTAGATTTGATGCATGAAAATATGCACCAGGGATTTATTATTTTTTGTGAATAAAATGCGTAAGATACCCTAGGCTAATTATATATAAATATAATTACAATTTTTAGTCAGAGATAGCGCTGAAAAAAATGCTTTAAAAAAATACAATATGATGACCTGAATTTAATTCTGTAACATTTATTTGTACTGGAAGTGCTTTCTTTCAAATGCGAGGTGCCTAGGAGCACAACTGGCTAAAAGTCACGTTCAACGTATGCTTGCCAAGTTAAATGGAAAAATATATTTGACAGGAGTTTATAAATGTTTGCATATTTAGAATCTGCCTGATAATGAGCAATTCTTATTAGAGGGACATAGCCTGAAATGCTTTTTTTTTTCCGGATGGCCACCAAATAGTTAAGAGTACTTTATCTGAAGGCATGTTAAACCTTGCAGAGCTCCATGACTCACATCCATACTGTCAGCCTTTATTAAATTATTGTGGTGACTTCTTTATAATCATTTGGGGTTTTCCATTACTTTAAATTCACCTGCACATCCAAAATAACATTTCTGAATAAACAAAAGGCCTGTTAAATGAGATTTTTAAAAGTCTAATTTTTTCCTTCCAACTCCTCCCCTCCAATGACTACATAAAAAACAATGTCACCTCAGTGTATTGGCAAGTGCATGTACGCAGCACCCCTTTAGGAATTAGTTCCAAATAAACATAAGTTGTCACATATCCCTGTAAGATGGTTTCCATTTTGCAGAAAGCCAGACTGACAACAGTGCAACAGGCTGCTGTTATGCAGGGTATATTTTCCCATCTCAGACTTCTTAACGTTTTTATGTGTTAAAAAATATACCCTGAATACTACTGACACCTCTAAGACACCGATCTAGTAGCCACATGATCTAGATTCAATCCTCAACCCTCCCACAGACTACTGGTGTCACACTGGACAAATCACGTATCATGGGATTTTAGCAAGCACTTGGCATTTACCTGAGCTTACCCTCAAGGCGGCCAATGGGACTTTTAGTTTTGATAGTGTCAAATTTAGCCCAGCGCTGATCACTTCTGAGAACCCCTACCTTAACTTTGTAGAATATTAGCTCCGGAAGGGAGGATAACAATATGTTCTTGTAGGAAACACTTCTTTTGCGAAATATCTTTGTCTGTCCTTCCTATTAAAGTCAAGCTTTTTTTGGAAGGAACAGTCTCCCGCTATGGATGCACGATAGCTAATGTTACTGAGCTAACTCTCAGCTGCAGCCCCTGGCTGGATGTCTACCACAGACAACAAAAAGTACATTTCCCGAGACCAGTACTCATGTCACTACAGATGCAAAGCATGTTTTTATTGTTTCAGAATCTCCATGTATTCAACGCAAATGTTTTTAACTATGTCCTATACCATTTATCCTTGATTAAACCTCTTCTAGATAGTTAATCATTAATGATTTCTTTACAGTTGCTGTACAAACAGTTCATTCATGCCTATGACATATCAAATTTCCGAGACATGTTCTTTAATTGGATTCATTTATTTCTAATCTACTTAAGCCCTCACTACTGTAATGCTTGACTAAATATACATTAAACTCACTTATTTAAACTGCTAAAATAAATTTGAGACGTGTTCTATGAATAAAAATACTTGATTGAATACATGTAATACCATTGTTATTGTGTACCTAACTGAGCAGAAACTACTGGAAATAGCACATTAAATAGCTATATGATATGCTTGGACAAAAGGATTTGAGAGGAAGGTGATGATTTTTTGACAGAGATTGTAAATTAACAGGTTTCTAAATCCTAAGCATTCCTATAGCACGTTAAGTTATGTAATAAGGAGAACCAACAGGAGCTCCTAATGATTTTCATGAAGGATGTTGGGTGTTTTCATTTTAATTTCCCAGCACTTTTTTAGAGATAAGAGCCTCATACCAGTTCTGTCCCGTTATGGCAAGGAAGAGGGCTGTAACAGCCAAGATACTTTCAAGATTTGACTATTCTATGTTTTGTAAGTAACCGTAACTGAAAAGTTGGCACAAAATTGGATAAAAGTCCTGTTTCTGGGTGTTTAGAAGCCACAAAGACAATTATGTAGCTATGGACTCCAAGTTATTAGGAGCAAATACAGCACTGTCCTCTATGGGCCTTAAGGGTGGTCTTTAAAACCTAGTTTCAGATTTTTCTTTCTAAAAGTAGTAGCCTTAAACTCCATTTTGGTGAGTGATCTTCTAATTTCTGTTTCACCACTTACACTGAGAAGTTTCACAAAAGAAAGATGCAGAGAGATCAGTGATAAAACAGACTGCCCTGTGTGTAAGAAAATGCACATCATTGCATAATTATGCAGTAAATTATTATAAAAATGAGGATTATACCTCATACCGTACACAAACCCCTCATGCACTGACAGCTTAGGTATTGTATACTCTGACCATCCCATCTGAAAACCTGAAAAAGCTCAGATGGGGACAGCAAGGATGGTGGGTTTGGAACAGCCTCTCTATAAGGAACAATTAAGGAGACTCCTTAGGCTGAAAGAGAGACAACTGGGAGAACAAAATAAAATCTGTAGATTATGAGCAACACGGAGAAAATCAGTAGGAAGCAGTTTTTCACTTTTTCTTCTAATGCAAGAAGTATGGACTATGAAAGGAATGAAAAGGTGGCACTTTCACAACAAAAGGAGCCCTTTCTTACCACATTTACTTAAGCTTGGCAAAAGCTCACACGGTTTCAAAAAGTAAACAAATTTGTGGAGAAAAAAAAANGTGGCACTTTCACAACAAAAGGAGCCCTTTCTTACCACATTTACAAGCTTGGCAAAAGCTCACACAGTTTCAAAAAATAAACAAATTTGTGGAGAAAAAAAACCCACAAAACATTGACAACTAGTACACTCAAAGATCACACCTCTTTCTAGGAAGACATTAGGACTTCTTGAAGACTGGGAGAAAGTGCTGGGGAAGCATTACTGCATGCTTGTCCTATTTTTAAACTCTTTCCAAAGTATTTGTCATGGTCACTACCAGTATTTGTCTGATCCTGTATAGCTGTTCTTATGTTACACTCTGTACCACAGTAGTTAAGCAATTTCATCCTTTGAAACTGTGCAGTGAAGAGTGGTCTGGACAATTTGCTGTTATTACTGTAAAAGTTAATTTATTGATATTTCAGATTTTATCAACTCCTCTATGTTCCCCATAATTAAAGCTTTTGTTGTGACAACCTTCCTAAGATCCTAAGGTGAACACTTAGTAAAAATTAGTTAGCTTTTCTGTGATGACTTCCTGGATAAGCTTCTATGATCTGGGCAAAGTTTATTTGAGAAAAACAATGTGCTTGAAAATGGTTTACTGATCATTTTGTTTGTTCCTCCTTGGGAAATTTCCTATCTGCATGCCTCATAACATACTTGTCCATCATTCCAGCCTGCTTCTTCTGATCAGCTGTGCCCCGTAGTGAAGACAAATGTTGAGTCCAAAAGGATTCACAAACTCCGTGTGGTGAGGAGGTCCCATTTACAGTGGATCACCTTCTCTTTCATCAGATTACTCCTTTCTTGTCATAAGACTTTCAACTTCCTCAGAAGCAGCAAGATTTTTCTACAATGAAAGTCTTTCCAATTCACTTGTCCAGAGTGCCTTAGTTTCGGCCAAGAGGCAGAACTTTGCCCACAAAGCAAGCATGATGAGATACCTGAATGCTTTTCATCTGAACCTTGCTTTGCATAAATTTTAGAGGAGGTAGGGGGAGGAAGACAGGCAACGACTTGCATGTGGGCTTTGGCATTTGGGGAGAATGCCTTTTGGGGTTTTTTACAAATTAAACTACCTGTTTTCGCATTTCACTATTTGTACCTGAGTTAGACTGCTATAGTGGTTTAACCCCAGCTGGCAGCTAGAACCACGCAGATGCTCGCTCACTCCCCCCATTTACGATGGGGGAGAGAATCAGAAGAGTAAAAGTGAAGAAAATCTTCTGAGCTTAGATAAAGACAGTTTAATAGGTAGAGCAAAAGCCGCGTGCACAAGCAAAGCAAAACAAGAAATTCGTTTACTGCTTCCCATTGACAGGCAGCTGTTCAGCCATCTCCAGGAGAGCAGGGCTCCGTTACGCATAACGATTACTTGGGAAGACAAACACCATCACTCCAAACGTTCCCCCTTCCTTCTTCTTCCCCCAGCTTTATATACTGAGAATGACATTATATGGTATGGAATAGCCCTTTGGTCCGTTGGGGTCAGCTGTCCCAGCTTGTCCCCTTCCAACTTCTTGTGACCACCGAGCCTGCTCACTGCCAGGGAGGTGTGAGGAGCAGAAAATGGCTTGAGAGCTTAACAACAACCAAAAACATTAATCCACTATCAATAGTATTTCTCATCCCAAATCCAAAACATAGCACTACACAAACTGCTAGCAAGAAAGTTAACTCCATCCCAGTTGAAACCATGACAACTGCCTTTTAACTCCTTCCCACCCACAGCCAAACTTCTGCTGAGGCCAAATCCCACTCACATTACTTGTCGCTTGGGTCTAAGGCTCTGTTCATATCGGACTCAGGCTTGGTCATCTAGCTTTGGTAGACATACAATGTATAAAGTGGTTATGTTGATAAAAGAAGGGACAAATAGCAAGAAAAGCCAATAAAGTCTGTAAGATAACACATAATACTCCATTTTATTTGATACTTTCCTGGTAATCGCTGATTCTATCGCCTCAATGTATACATTTATACACGGTTATGCTTGTTAAGTGGGCCCATTAAATGTTAAAATTGATAAAAGATACCTAGACCCTCTGGGCCACAGAGTAAGTTAAACCACCACACATTGCACAACTACATCTGATCCCATGCCTTCTATCAAATTCAGAGAAGAGCCCTTTTTAATGGTAGTTAATGCTTTTTGACAATACTCCTAACAACTCGTCATCAATGTACACGGTTCCGGAAATGCATGCCCATGTTAAAATCCAGCTTATGAAACTGAAGTATAAGTCTCCAGTGTGATGAATGGTTCTAAGTAGTGAAATAGGCATATCTAAAATTTCTCAACAAATAAACTAAAATCATTTAATAAAACACAATAACATCTAGCTACAATCTTCTTTAGAAATTGAAATCTATCGTCTGACTAGTACCTTTGCCCTCGTGGTCCTTGCTTTGGCTTGGACAGGCAGGGGCCTTAGCCAGCTTCAGCCACTCTGCTGTTACTGCTTCACGTGCACATTTATCAAGGGTTTCTGGATAGAAGTGTCTCTGACCAGGCCACTGTATATTCCCATAAAAATGTCCACAGTATACATGCAGATCAACCCCACTGCCATCCTACAACTGTCCTTGGACCAACACTACAACTAACCTGCAGCTGGACTAAATGTACGTTTGATTTGGGTTTGTACAACTCCAATATATCATAAAGTACGAGATTTACCATACTTGTGGTCACCACTTCTGTAGCACATATGCAGCAACTGCAGAGTATCACACCTGTGCAAATGCTGCTGCGCACCTTCTCTCCTGTTGCTTTCTTGAACTCGTTAGATATCTTCACAGAAGCCCTAATTGCATATTCCCATGTTAAGATACACAGTTGTAGTTACACAGATACGCAGTTTTCTTTGGACTGAAGCCACATCCCCACCCCCGTTGCTGGTTTTCACAGACTAGAAAGCACTAAGGAGGCTGATCATCTTTCAGAAGATGACACTTTTTCTTTAACTCTCCTACTCACAGTTTAAAATCAACAGAATTATTTTGGGGAACACTGTTCAGCAGTTTGGCTGCAAATGGGAGGATGCTATCAGACTACGTATCCCCAAACCTAGCCTTTATATGAGCAAATACTCTACTGGGATATGCCTAGTGAAGCAGTCATTAAAGATTTTTTTTTTTGTTCTGTGTACAAAACAGTCTTTGGAAACAGCAAGAGAAAAATAGCGTGCAATGCCTTTGGGTGGATTTCAGTTAACCAGGGCCTAAGTCAGAGGAAGAGAGTTTTCTACAGCAATAGCCCAGGCTACCAGCTGCCGAACATAGCACAGAGATGGTCGAAAGCCACAGGCTACTTGGGAACAGGCTGCCTTCAGGGCAAGACTGTGCACGTTCCCTTCCTAACCGACAGCACAGATGTAAGAACATTGAATATTGGATGGGTTTAAAGGTCTTCACTCTAGGTCGTGTCAAAATATCCACACAATGCTAGGGATATAGCCAAACTTTAGTTAGGCAGGCATTTGAGTTTCCATGGCTGCACTGAAACTTCAGCAGATAATAGCTGTTATTTTCAACGTTGCTGCCCCCAAGATTTATACACAGTGGTTTGTAGCTGAAAAACTACGGCTGTTCTTTATTAGGTCCCAATTCAACACAGTAACAAACGCGTCCTTCAAGCCATCTCTGCTTGGCAAAGCCAAGGAATATTCTTATTTCTAAGCGTGTGCCTAAGGGTTTTTGGTTTTTTTATTTCAAAACTGAATTCACTGGGATATAATCATGTACTGAAAGTTATGCCTAAGCACTTTTAGAGCCTGCCATGTGCTCAAGTGCTTTAGTAAATCAGGACTTCTGCGATTTAATTGCACTAAGTGGATGATAACAAAAGACAACAACAGGAATAAATCGTCTAACTGTGTTAAAGATCATGTGATTGACTCCAGACTCCAGCCATCCCAAGCCTTCAGAAGGGTCAGACGCTATATCCTTGTTCACACAGAGCGATGCCTGCCTCCATAAATAGTGTCATCAAAGTGAAAGGGGCTGCCTCTGAAGTAACCTACTGAGTACGAACATGTGTGCTGGAGCCTGGCCCACGCTGTAAAGTACAAAAGAGAGGTGAGGGAAGGAGAATTAGATTTTAAACAGATACTTGCCACTGTTGAACGGACAAAGGAGATTTATTTGTTAACACTTAATTTAGGCCATGTCGAAATGCCACATTTGTGTGTGTACGAATAAAAGCTAGCAAGAACACCATAACGTAGAGGGAAGAGCTCACTTTAGAAGCTCTTTAGTAACTTATCACACCTGTTGTATCTCATGATAATTACAGTGAAACAACATGGGAATCACAGCGGTACTGAGATGCAGCCCAGAGCAATGAGAGCAAACATGCAACAGATTAAGGAAGCAGAAGCAGAGCTAGTAAATTTGTAAACCTGCTTAAGGAACACACTGTTGCTGTTATGAGAGCCGGAGCCAGTTCCGCATCCAGTTTTGTGCACAGTATTGAGAGGGTGATAGCACGGAGGGGAATCCTTTGGCGGCAGTTCCACTGCTTGGCCTGCCTCTTCTGCACGGCCACTAACACAGTCCATAGACGAGACATAAATGTCATGTGGTAAAACCAGCAGACGCTCTTCCGGCTGACTCGCTTGCCTTCAGCTCTCTGAACTATCACAGAGCAGGGAACATAACCCTAAACTCCATGGCCTATGGCCTCCCCCCCCACACCGCTGTGTAGGAGGACCACTGGGGCCGATCCCCAAAGGGACCGAAGCACCCAGCTGCTGTACTGGTGTTCACAAGCCTCATTTATGCCATTCAAAGTGCTGAAGGGCAGAGTAAGGATAAAGTGTGAACAACCTCTCTAGCAGGAACAGCTGTGCTGCAGTGTACAGTCCAATGCTTCCATATAAAGTGAAATCTGTGGCAGTTTACCTTAAACCATAAACTGTGGCATTTTAGGAGTAAGAGTCCCTGCAGCGGGCCCTGTACCTTTCATCAGTGGAGTGAGGCAGACAGCTGGAGATAGTAATTGCTTCAGCCATTGCCGCTGCTCAATGTGCCTCAGCCCCAGACAATAATTTTACAAGATCTGTAACTCCCTGTTTGGGAGGAGGGAGTTTCCAAAGGCCTGGAACAGCCGGCACACCGAATGGGAAAAGGATGAAGTGGAAAGCATTTGAAGTCACTTTTCTTTCTTGGAATAGAGACACTTATTTGCAATCTTGAATTTCATGCTGTGTGAGACTATCAGTATGCATGCATTTAAACTAATGACTGCTTTTTTCTTTTTTTTTCTATGGATCTGAGCTGCAATCCTTTAATCCTTACTCTAGCAAATAAAACTTTCTTCATGCGAGCAGCGACTGTAGACTCTGGCCCACAGTTTTAGTGCCTTGGCCATTACAGTCACCTGGTTTAAATACAAGCATAGAAATTTGGAGTGAATTAAACAAATGGTAGCTGAGAAAGCCCCTACATGAACAAAGAAGAACTGCAGAAACGTATTGTGGACACCTGGGAAAGCCTGTCTCCTATTTGCAAGAAATATATAAACAATGTTCCAGGGAGACAAGTCTGTAATAAAAACTAATGGCGAACAAACAGAATACTGCAGTGAGTAGTTCAAGAGGAATCCTTTTATACTTTTTTCTTTGGGGTATATGCTTTCCAAGCATTTTAATTGATTAAAACAATTCCTTTATATATTTACGTTGCTAATCAAATCATGTGAATGATGGTAGGCTTTCCAGTCTTAGGAAAAGTACATTGCAGATTCAACATATTAAGTGGGACCCAGTTCTGCGCACAATTATGTAAGTGGCAAACTTCCCATTAATACAGAGAAACATAAAGGAAAGCCAGCAGGTCAAATTTGGTTCTGCTGTTTACAACTACTTAAGAAAAAATACTTTATCCAGTTAAAGTCACAAAGCCTTATCTCAAGTATAAATGTTAGATGGCTAAGCTTACTCATACAACTAGTTCCACTAATGACACGAGTAAGGGTGTGCAGAATTTCTTCTGCAAGTAAGAACTTTCCCAGAGTATCCACTATCCTACACATTCTATCACACACTGGAGAGATACAAGAGAACATCTATCTGCCTTTGACTGAGAAGAAGACTCTGTGGCCAATTCCAAATCTGGCAGTTCCAGATTTGAGAGAAACACTTAAGAAAGGTGGGCCCATAGGTATGGAAATATAGTTTGTGGATTTTCCCACTGACTAGGAAGAGAAGGAGGTGAGACCTGATGGCCCAGAGACAGGCCAAAAAAAAAAGAGGATGTTTATGAAAAGCTATAGAAATATTTCATTGTTGCTGTCCAAAAATATGGACAGAGTGTTGTTTCCACATGAAACGCAAATTCTCCTAAAGCCCGCTTAATATGCCAGGGAAGAATGTTTTCAAAGTCTAAGCTATCACACAGAATGGTATCACATTGCTTATACAGTCACTTAAAATCTGGTAGTACACAAAGCTATAAATAGCAATAAAAATCTAAAGAGGAAGTGTGTAGATACAATTAACAGCTAATTTATTCTAAATCACATTTACCACATTATTAAGTAAAACATTCATCAATATGGCAGTTATTTGTGAAATAATCTTTCAAACAAATTGCATTCAATTTCTGCTTCTAATCAGCCAGTTACATAATGCAATGTGAGGAGGTCAACTGGAACTATATCATATACCTACTATATCATCAGGACGGAGATTAGTCACAATTAGGTACCTAATCCATGTTATCTGTATATGTTACCGCTATTGCTATTCTTCTAAATGCTAAAGGACAGTGAAACGTATATAGAAAAGCTTCCTTAGCTTTCTCTGGGGACAGATTATTATAATATTTGCTCGTGCTCAAAAAGTCAAAGGATTTGCACTTTGCGTTACCCATTTGTTTAAAAGGAGGTTGTTTGCGATCTAAATATAAACTTAACTTCAGCAGTTGCATTCTCTGTTAATTGACTCATACTTCAGTCCCCTTATGTGATAAACATGCACAGCTAATAATCAATGATATGGCAACTGTGTGTACAGAACAAATAAGAAAAGAAACAAATATTCTGTGTCTGTACTCACATACGCCAAGCGGAATACAAAGAAGAGCAAATATGTGTGCTTTAAAGCTGGGGCCGTTAAAGGTCATTTATATTATTTTTTGACACACTGCTATTGCACAAAAAAATAACCTTTCCTCTTGTTGCTAAAACGCCTTTGCCACCGTACCTATTTAGTTCAGCATATATACGTGCTGCAAACATTTGTTCTCAAGCCTAGAATTCCCTTTCTCAAAGCTTGGGATTTATGGAAAATGGAAATGACCGCTATTTTTATTTTCTTAACTGGGGGGTGGGGGTCCCTTCTGCATAAACCCTTCCTCATTCTTTCCGTTTTCGTCATCTATATCCCCCCAGGGGAGCTGGGAAGCTACAAGGTAAGAGATTCTGGCTCTTCCTGCTCAGCCTGCGATGAAACTGGTTCTCCAGACCAGTTTGGCACTTATGTCACTCAGTATCCGCTCCTTACCAAAACATCAAAGCACCCAGGTTCCTTTCAATAGCGAGAAAAAGCTCCTTATGCCGCGAGCAATCCGAAAAACACTCCTGAATGAAGAAGTGCTGTGCGAGGGGACCAAGGACCCGGCAGGTCAAAAACCCGCACCGTACGTTCCAAACCTTACGATCCCTTTTGCTATTTTCACCCCGATTCCTTGAAAAAGACGGACGTTTTCCTGTTTTCACAGGAACCTTAAGGGAGAAGCATCCCACCTCCCAGGCTCCACCCTGCCATCCCCAACCGCGACTCTCTCTTATCTCAGACCGCAAACCCGCTCGTTTGCACCTCTTTCCGCTTTCTCCCCGCCTTCCACAGGCAAGGGGCGAGATGCCAAGGTTTGTCTTTCTCTCCCGTGAGGGCGTTTTATCTCGCTGGGTTTATAACACGAGGATGCCGCAGGGAGCAAACCCGTGCCTCTGCCAGGAGCTGCGGCGGCGCGAGTGGCTCTGCCACGCACCCGGTGCCGTGTGGGTGAGGCGTGGGAGGAACCCGCGGCACACCCGCTTACACCTCGGCTGTTCCTGGTTTACTGGAACAGCCCAAGGTCAACCTTAAGGAGCTGCGGTTGCTATAGGATTTGTACCAGAATAAAGTGTATTAAACACTTGCAAATTTGGAGTGCTGTGGGACCTTTACTCGGCCCTCCTGGAGCGGAGCCTAGCTCATCCCAGAGGAAAACGTCAAGTGCCCAGAACCTCTCATTTTCCCCTGTATTTCCACCACCTACCGTCCTCATTCGAGCAATAACATGTTGACTCTGAATAGCTCATTAAGACAACTAAGCTGACTCTAGGTAC
>RSEF01000003.1:78769649-78792839 GCA_003993805.1 Himantopus leucocephalus | reverse complement strand
CCCCCCCCCCCCCCCCCCAAATGGCCACCTACGATATTTTTAATGAGAGCTTCATCTTGTCCTCTCACCTGTGTGACCATTGTCATGGTGCGATGGGATGTCACCAATTCTTCTGTGCATGACTCTTCTGCAAGGAGAGATACAAGCCTTCTATTTCGGGTGCATATTTTTCTTGAGAGTCTTGTTAGGACAAGACTAAGATGGAGGAAAAAAGCAGCAGTGAAGCTTAGTGTGTAGGCTTAGTGAAGCTTTAATGTTCTTTATTTCTGAGGAGAGATTTGAGCAGAGAAGGTGGTTGTGATTTTCTAGGAATAGAGATGCAGAAGAAAGGCTTACTGACTTGTACAGTCCTGGATTCAAATCATATTGATGCAGTATGGAGCTCATTAGAAGATCTGAGTACAAGGCATATTGTAAACATATTTAATTGCAGGATGGTGTAATCACTGTGGAGAATCTCTTTCTATACAGCTTGTTTCTTCTGTCTAGGTTGAATCCATTGTAAAAATTATTTACACAGAGACTCATTTAGTGCAAGCAGTACAATTGCTTTCCAGAGAAGTTCCTTTAATATAGAAGTTCCCCTCACACACTTCATGAGAGCAGCTTAACCTCTCACTGCTACTGGTGTGTGACATTAATAACAAACTTCCTTAGTTAATTCCCGAGCTTTTGCTAATCACTTCAGAAAAAACGTGTGTCAAAATTTCTGCGGATGTAAGTCTTGGCACAGCCTGCTGAAGTGCTGTGTGCTCTGGAAAGACATGTTTAAGAAGGTATGTTTTCAGAAAGACGGGTAGGAATCAAACAAAGCCGATAGAATTGGCATAGAGTGTAAGTAGAAATGGGGTGACCATTCTCAGCAGCAGCCCTACGCGCCTTTTTGTAGCTCACGTGTCTGGCTGGGCATCCTATGGCATCCGAACCTTTTGTCAGAAAATATTACTTCTCATGAAGCAGGAGAATTCTCCCTTCTCGTAAAATAGCTTGGAAGAGAGAATTTTGAACACTTACGGTTCTTCTGAGTTACAACATAGCATGTGCTTGATTAGCTAATTAAGCTTGAGTATGTAACTATCCACCCCATGACACTGGCATACCCGCGCAGGGATAGCAGAAGTGACACAGGACCTATGGAAGACTTGCTGCCTTCTGGAGCGGCAACTGAAATATCTTTGGTGATTCTAAAGTGCATTAGATGCAGTTAAGCAACTGGATTGCTTACCTGTGACTAAACAGTAATAAGGGCTCAATTTGGTTACGTGAATGTAGATAACTAGTGCTATTTCAGATGCCTTAGGTTACTTGAGGCATCCACAGAGAGTGACGGATGCAACAGCATTGTGTTTCACATCTCATAGCCCTCTGCAGATGGAGCATGTTCTTCTGGAGCTGAATGTAGAGGCCAGGTGAGATACTGCACATTAAATGGCAATATGTTAGCGTGTAAGGTACTAAATCAAGGCAAAGGTGTGCAATTTAGCAGGGAGAAAGGATACCTAAAACTCGAAAAAAAAAAAGTTTACATGAAAATCACTTACACAAATTTACCATTTCATATGAGGTGTAAAGCACACTTGGATGGATGGGTGGCTTCTTTTTATACCCATGGTGTGACTTTCTGGTTACAGAATTATCATACAGATTTTTTTTCTACTCTCAGCGTTAGTTCAGACTTTTTTATGGAGACCTTTAGGATGTAGAAAAAAATATATATGGTCTGCTTGTATTACCTTAGTTTGTCCTGCTTCAGTATGTACTACACAGGCTAGAATAGTGTCCATACCACATCAGAGAGATGAGCTTAAAAAGTTCCTTCCGTGATAATTTGCTGACACTAATATGGATAATTGTCTCTGAACAGGTGTGATTGTAGGGTTTACAGGAAGTGGAAGGGCTAAAAGCTACAGGGAAGTCTACCTTAAACAGGAGGGGTGGAGGGCAAGACAAGAGAGGGATGATTTAAGAACCAGCTGCAGTAAATAAGCCTCTTCAAGGAGAAGTGATGCCTGTTGGATCAGTTCATCAAACTGTCTAAAAAATATCACAGCCTTTTTTTCTTGAGTGAGGGAGGAACATAGAAATTTCGATTCATGCTGTGATGTGCAAGAGCAGATGCACATGGGATACCTTCTTCTCTTCATAAGCATCCCCCAGAACTAGAAAATGGGAATTACAGAACTTATCTTTCTTTAAATGAAGCCTGTTCAGTGAATGTTCAAGTCTTACACTTCACTCCAGGATGGAGATTGATGAGAGATATCCTGATGTTTCCTTCAGGATGACCATCTAGAGATGGTCTCCAGAAGCCAACTAATGATGAGGAAGAGGAATTTGGGGTCAGCAGTGTAAAACCCTGAATTCATCTGGGTGAAATTAGGGCCTTTGAAGATTCAATTTACAACAAAAGTGAAAGCAAGACCTCCAGTGGTGAAGGTGTCTTCATGGGGCCACTGTGATACATTCAGTACTTGGACCAGAACCAAAATCTTAAGTAAGGTTCTAAACAACAGATTGCATTGTAAGAGCTCCTTAAGAAGAGATGGGGGATGGTTGTACATACCCAAACCTCTTCTTGCTCCTGCTAAATACTGCTGTGATGCCATTATCAGATTAGGACAGGGCGAAGTCACATAGGCAGGCTTAAATACACCTTGATACACAGGATGTTCATGGTCTTTGTTGCTCTTTCCAAGTTTTGGAAGAAGTATCATACCTGAGCCAGGCAGGCACTAACTGCAGCTGCTCCCAGAAAGGGAGGAAAAAAAAAGAAAAGAAAAACCTGCTTGCAAACTGGAATGAGAAACTTGACATTAAAAATTTCTGTATGTGCTGTTAATGTGCTCATTTATCCACATTGGTGATAATTACATCACCAAAGTATTTATCTCTAATTTTTCTTTAATTGTGTTTGATTTTCATACTTTTGTTAGACAGCTGTTCTCACTTTCCACCATTAGATAGAACTGGATCGAACATATTGATTGTTCCTTCTAAGCAGCTGTTTCAAATGCATCAGAATTCCTTATCTCGGGTTTTTCAGATAAATACTGATTCTAATCAATTTGCTTAAATTCATTCTATATTACTTCAGACTTTGTCTTCATGAATACTTTTGTTAAAAAAAAGTTTCAAAAGTGTTATTTAGAGATTTCACTGAACTATTTCTAAAAACAATTAACATGCTAGGAAATTGTATACAATATTTCCAAACCACAGTACCAATGGTACAAATGACATTACAGAAACTCTTTAATTGGTTAATACAGAATGCTGAAGCTATTGTCTGCTACTCTGCCGTTAGACTGTTTTGTGATGTGCATTTACAAAGCAACAAGAGCTAGCGTCACTATGTTGGTATGTTGTTTGACTGTGGCATAGCTTTTTTTTTCCTAATTAATTAAAATCGTTGAGGGACAATATATTGCTTCAGCCAAGAATCTTCCCAAAGAAAGGACTTAATTTCTGTGAAAATATACTTGCAGCTGAGAGAAAACAATTCTCTGAAAAACGGACCTAGGACTAAGTAAATGTGTGTATAACCAAACGTTTTTGCCTACCAATTTGAAAAAAATGTTTGTTGTGTGACACACCACCATATTATATTGGATATAGTCTAAATGGCAATGGAGGAAGTTGTATCATCTAGCAGGCTGTAAATATAATGACAACCTTTTCCGGTTTTGTCCCATTTTCTTAGGCAATAAGTCAATCTATAATAATGCAATATGAAATTTTTAACATCATCAGGTGATATGAAGGCTCTGAAAACACCCAACTACAGAACTGATCATTTTGAAAACTCTTCCCACAATTGAAAGGTGCCAGATATACATGAAACAAACTAACGTTTAACTATTGACACATTGAAATCAGCCAGCCTTCTTTTTGCTGCAATGTATTGTTGCCAGCAGGTGGAGGGAGGTGGTCAGCACTGCTGAGGCCACACCTGGAGTACTGTGTCCGGGTTGGGACCCCCAGTACAAGAGAGATGTGGGCATACTGGAGAGAGTCCACTGAAGGGCCACAAAGATGATGAAGGGACTGGAGCACCTCTCACATGAGGAAAGGCTGAGATAGCCGGGACTGTTCAGCCTGGAGAAGAGCGTGCTCAGGGGGGATCTCATCAACGTGTATACATACCTGAATGGAAGATGCTAATGAGGACAGAGCCGNTGGAGAAGAGCGTGCTCAGGGGGGATCTCATCAACGTGTATACATACCTGAATGGAAGATGCTAATGAGGGCAGAGCCAGGCTCTTTTCAGTAGTGTCCAGTGACAGGACCAGAGGCAAATGGGCACAGACTGAAACACAGGAGGTTCAGTCTAAACAGCAGGAAACACTTTTATTTTACCATGAGGGTGACCAAACACTGGCACAGGTTGCCCAGGGAGACTGTGGAGTCTCCACCCTTGGAGATATTCAAAAGCTGTCTGAACATGGTCCTGGGCAACCAGCAGTAGGTGGCCCTGCTTGACCAGGGTGGTTGGACCAGATGACATCCAGGGTCCCTTCCAACCTCAGCCATTCTGTGATTCTGTTTGGGTGCAGCACCACCAGGGTCATTTTTTTTTTTGGGGGGGGGTGGTGGTGGTGGTGGGAAGCTGCCAGGCAACAACTCTGCTGTCTTCTTCCATTGGGTGAAACACAATGGAAATGACAGCAAAATGATCCCTCAGAGAGGCAATGCTTATTACCTAAATGCCAAGTTCAAACATGAATAGTCTGTTTAAGGTCTAGTCTATCTGAATGAAGATGTGTGACGTTTTTGCAGTATGTTGCGAAAGTACTTGCTCAGTATTCTGAATCCCATTCAGGTTGAGAAGAGGACTGACCTCAGGGCACGTAGATCTAGGTAAGCAGTCTCATCTCTCTATTGTGCAAAAGATAGGTGCTGCTACCTTATTCCTTCAGACTTGTGTCTTGTTGACAGAAGTGCCTCCATGGTACTATCCCTGAGCTGGGCATCTCTTAGATAGTCCCTGTCGTCTGGCAGAACTCTCCCTTGCTCATCAAGCCGTCTCTTGTAAACCCTGTTTTTGGAGCCTCACTCTCCCTTGTTTACAGAACGTAGTTGCCCACTTTTGCACTGAACCCTAGAACAAGACACCCGATTTTATATGTCTTAGTCCTTCAAAATTCAGGAAAAAACACCAAATAAACTGTAAATACGTAATATATATGTGTAGTGTGTATATATATATGTACATACATGTAAAGGGTAAACTTTGTGATCTATATAAATTGCATCATTGCTATACTGGAAATATTTTATACTATTTAGCATGCCTTTATAACAGATTTACTGCATATGTAATTAATATAAATTTGTGAAAATTTTCCTTCAGATTATCGCCTTCAAAATATTGTATGTGCAAGAGAAGGATTTTGTTACTGTCTATCTCATATTTCACATTGAAAAATCTAATGCGAAACATTCTTATGGACATATTTTATTAAACATGAAATATAACACATCCATCAATATTTTCAGCAGTTCTTAGATCAAATTTTTTACTTTGCCCTATAAATTAAAAAAAGTTGACTATTTAAACTACATTAATACATAGGCTACAGAACACTTTTCAAAATGAAGACTATAGCCCTAAATTTGCGCAAATTACAGCTTCTTCTGTCTTTTATTTCGATGTGTCAAAATTCCATTAACAATATGACTTCTGAAAGAAGAAAGATGTAACAAGAAAAGACAAATCTTCATAAAGGAGTAAGGCCACTGTGGCTAACTCTGTGTTACCAGAGTCAATACAGTAGTCACTTTCAATTTCCTAGTTGTCTTGAGGTTTGAAGTTGGTTCCACTAAGGCAAATGCATTTTTGGATGTCCCGAATGACCAGGTGTCTTCGCTGCAAGACCAGTTCTTTTGAATGGACTTTTCAGATCACCTTACTTCAGAGGCAGGTGACTCATAGCATCGGACACCTCTGTGGTGCCTTGTGCTGACGTACTAGCTGGGATAATGTTCAGGTAAATATCGTACTGTTGGTCCATGCCAAGGTAACTGTCACTCATGAGATACAACGTGTAGATACACCTAAAATGTAAAGAGCAGAATCGTTAGTTTGGAAAGTAGGTCTTGACTACCTGGAAAAGATAATCATTAAGAGAACTTAATTTGTAAATTTGTCGTACTTTCCAGGAGTTTCTGGAGTGTAAAAAGCGACAGAAACAGTATTTCGATTTCTGATATATCCAGTTCTCTTCAGGGCGATGAGTTCTTTTTTATCGACTTCTCCCAATATCAAAAACCATCCTTCATCTTTAGCTTTGGGGAATCGAGGAGCCACTGCTTTGCTGTCTTGCTTTCCCTGTTGGGGAAAGGAAACAGCTTAGTAAAACTAGAAATCACCTTTCCCAAATGCCGTTCTCCCTTGAATGAAAACCACCGCTAAACCACATCCTTGTGAGCTGTTACAAAGACTATAATTTAGCCAGACTAAAATATTTTTGTTACTTCTTTCCAGATGAGGGCTTTTTAAAAATAAAAAATAAAACCCCCATATCTCAGTCCACAGAGAAAACCCCAGAATACGAGATGCTATTCCACTTATTTTGTAAGCTATTAAAACTGGAATGGAAATTCTGTTCTTTTTTTTTGTAATTTCATCTAATATATTCCAAATGCTATTCTCCGCAGAAGGGTTAATTGTAAACCTAGTGTCTTTAAATAAAGCTAAACAATATTGTTCAAGATTAATATAAAGACAAAAACAGCACTTGAAGTCTTTATTTGAGGTTGATATAGCAAAAGGAAAGATTATTTCAGTGATTCTTTAAGACAGTGACTTTACTGCTGAAAGCTGAAGATATAATGATGCACACACAATCAGCATTCATTTTGTGTTCTGTAGATGGAAAGGTTTTACTGAAGATTTATACAGAAGAAAAAGCACCACCACAGCAATGAAGCTTCAGAAACAGTTTGATCCAGCTGTTTCTTACAAAAAGGGGATCAAATTCTAGAAGAGGTTTACAAAACAGTGATCGCTGCATGAAATGCTCCTGTTCCCTTCTTCTCCGTGGCTTCTGGTTAGGAAAAATCTCTGTCAGTGACTGGCACAGCAAATACAGTGACTTATGTAGGAGCTTTGATCCTTTTTCCTTCCTACAAATGAGACAGTCTCCTCTTGAAGCTATGGTGAACCTGCTGTAGTCAAGACAAGTAGTCTTTTGGGAAAGAACAATTCTTTTCAAATATAATTCTTTAACTAATGTAAGCTAACTTCAGGATTTACAACAGAACGTGTTTATTTCCGTTGTTATTTTTATCAAAATGACATTGTCTTAAGAGTCTCAGAACTAACACCCCAAACTGTTCTCTGCTTATATCTTGAACTCTTCTTCGTATCTCAACAAAAAAATGCTGGTAATTATCATCCTTAGTTGTTTGAAATGTTAGAGAAATTCATCAGCAAAATTATAATCATGATGGTCCATATGCCACTTATGGTATGCAAATAGAAAAAAAGCATTTGTAAGTAAGCGATAGCTACAGTTTCAGCAGTGCCTCATTTGAATGCAGGAGGTCTCAGCCCTTCCAAGAGCTGACAAACAGGTACAGCGAGTTACTGCTGCTACGGGCAGAGCAGCTGGAAACCTGTGCAGCTGCTGGTGTTTCTGGCTGGGCACAGGAGGACTTGCTGAGGGCCCAGTGAGGTGACCAGCCCACGAGGAAATGGGATGTGCTTTAACTGGGCAAAGGGGTGAGACTGAAATTTAGGCGTGGAAAACAATTGTAGGTAGAAGTTGCTCGAGGAGCTGTTCAAAAAAGCTTCACATGCAAAATATGAGGAAAACATCCTCAGTAAAGGCCTGAGAATGTGTTACGGGTAGAAACATATTAATAGGTATGGGTCTGGTACGCAGTTTGGAGGTAGATGGGAATGTAATAGGGAAGCTTATAAACTGGTTTGGGGAAGCAGGATATGCATGAGTAGGAGCGGTAGGAGTTTGGGGCTGGCAAGTACTTAAATACTGCCTGTGAAGTTATCATCTCTACTGTCACTGCTTATAATACCCAAACAAATGAACTTCGTGAGTTTCTGGTTTGTGAAAAATAATGAGAGAATTTTTTCATTGACTTGAATTGGTCTAGGATTTTACCTTAAGGGTCTATTTCCTATCCTATTGCAACCTGAAAAACCATTTGCTTCATTACTAACAAAGAAAAGGCTTTGGAAGTGTTCACAATTTGCATAATACTTAAACCACAAACCCCCCTGTTATGCTGTATAAAGCATTATTGATAATGTAAATGGATTATTGGAAACTTGTGCACCTGGGAAGGAAATGATAAATTAATCTACCTGATACCCCATCTGGGTTCTCTGCAGATTTATTTGGAGCACATACTCTTGATCAGCGTGTAATTTGATCCATCTTTTGTCGTCTCGCGTGTCTGTTGTCAAAGAAGGAACAGGCACTTCGTTCTGCGGCTGAACTGGGTCATCCCAACAGCCCTTAATGCTCAGGCTGACGTTTAGAATTGGCAAACGGCACAAGAAATTCCAAGCCTGTAGAAAAAACAGATCCCTGTGGATTACAAGACGACCTATGCAATCATTGTCACTGTAACAATAACAATTCAATAAGCAGTCTACATATTTGTTCTATAATATTTTATTATGTATTAGAATATCCTATACGATCATACAACTGTTAATCATAAGCAAAAGATACTTTTCATTAACCTCTTACTCTACTTTCTTCTAAGCAAATAAAACAAACGTGAAACTCCTCAAGCACATTACACATGCCTCGCTAAGATTACTGATGTCTGAACACAGGAAAAATTCCTTACCACTCCCGACTAAAGTATTTTTTCCCTATAAGCCACTTAAAAACTAGTATAATTAAGTTTTAAATTAAACTTCCTTAGCATAATCCATAAAGAACAAGTCACTGCAGTGCTAATTAGCAATGGGCAAACCTCAGAGAGTTCAGAGGATCAGTTCAGATAATTAACCAAAAGTTCAACTGCATATCCAAAGTTATCCCTAGTTTTTTTTAAGGCTTTCTTGCATCGATCTTAACCAACCCTCCTTCTTACAATCCTCCTGAGGAATCTTAAGTCTCTGTGGTTTCTCATGAACTGCAACAGGCCCTCAACTTTCTCTCATCCTTGTACAGAGAACTGTTGTTAGAGGCGTACAGTTTGTGTCGCCAAACATGACACTCTCTGCAACCTTCAGGAGGCATCCTAAAAATGGAGCCCTATGGGTCTCTCATTTCGGGCTCCATCAGACAAGGAAAAGCAGCTCTGAGAAGCTGGGGCAAAAATTGAGGGGAGTAATGCAGGTTTTCATTTAGTAAAAAGAAAATAAGCATGTTCGCTCAATAAAGCTTACTGGGAAGAAGAAATGGAAAAATGGGCCGAGGAACAGAGGCAGTGATTTGTGGCCTCACTATGGCTGAAAAAGATAGATGAGGCTGGCACTGGAAGAAAAACAAACAAGAACCCAAGACCCACCCTCTGCCCTGCCCTCCCTCCCCTCCACCCCCAAAACAAAATAGGAATCCGCACTTCACCCATGTTTTCAAACAACACGTGAAAAGCTAGAGGGTGGGAAGGCGAAGGAAAAAAGAATATTGATCTTGGTAAAGAGCCAGCAGATGTCAAAATGAGAACTTGTGGGAATGAAGAGGGTAGCCATAGTCGCATGGGCAATACTGGCATGGACCAGAAATGTTTTATCCGGAAAAAGACCGTATTTTATTTTCGTGTATTGGTTTGGCCCTCTTGTGTTTCAACAAAATCTATTTTCATTTAGATTGTGGTTGATGTGTCTCTGATTACTTTTTCTGTGCCGGAAGGCATAGAGCCCTAATAAAAGCTCAGTTTGCTTTTTGGAGACATCATCGCCATGATTCATACTGACAGTAATGGTACGTGTTAATACATAAGTAGGGATACAGCAGCCAGGGTAAGCAGACCTAAGACTGAACTGCTGTAGGAAAAGGTGGTGCCGTCCCCCTCTCCAACATCCGCCTCGCCAGCTAGCTGTTTCCCCCTCCATCCCCGGAACGTTGGCACTACCATGCTGTGATTGTGCAGCTAGATGGATCAGCTTGCTAATCATTTTGGTGATAGCATCAACTTAGATCAGCTTAAAGCTGATTGTGGAAGCATATCCTCTAATCCTGTGAGTACTCTGAATAAGCATGAACCTCCAGTGCCACTGAAAGAAGTGGTCCAGCCTCCTCCCCTGCTGGCATAAGCATTCACGAAGCCACTTGGCTACAGGCCATTTTGACTGTCAGCGCGAGGGTTGATATGATCCCTCCTCCCCTCGCCCTCAGATGCTCGTTCCCACCTCCTCGCCCGAACCATCCGCAGGGTTTGTGCAGCTGTGCCGTGAGCTAGGTCAGGAGAGGTGAAAATGGCACGGGGAGGGCAGGACTGCCCATTTCGGCTGCAGTGCGGACTTATGTTGGATTAAAATGGCTGCATTACCACAGCCTGGCTGAACTAAATGAGAAAACTGATTTAGGCTAAAACTAATCTCCCTCTCTCTCTTCCCTCCTCTGTGTGCTGCACGAACAGCTGTGTCCGTTCAATGGAGAAGGTGGGGAGGGCCAGCTGTGAGCGCTCAGGAACTCCAGTGTAAAAGCCGGGGACAGCGATGAATTGCACTGATGTTCTTAATACCGCCTTAGCTAAGAAAGGGCAGGAAAATTATAACAGAAAATAAACAGCTAGAGCGTTAAGGGAAAAGATATCCCCCTTTGTCCCAACTCTGAAAGGGAAAAGGGGGGAAAAAAGGCACCACCTTGAAGAAGGAGAAAAAACACCACAGTCATTCTTAATTAATTAGTTGTTGCCAGGATTTTGCTACATTTAACACACAAGACTACTAAAATCACCTCCAGCAGATCACACTGGATCAGACAACTTGAGTAGTAACAGCTGGCAAATGATCTTCTGTTTAATGTAAACGTTTTTAAGACAAAGCTTACTGTAGGAACTGTACAGACCTACTGTGTGAGAGTCGCCGTGCACCAAAGCAGTGTACTTCTGCTGTGTTCAGTAGAGGCACCCTGATACGCACCAGTCTGGTGACCATGCCTTTGGTTATACTTTAGATATCAATCATTTACCTGGAAAACTTTTATGTGTAATATCTCAGAGGACAAGACTTATTACAATTAGGTTTAGTGACGTTACCTGTCAACTCTATTGAAACCTATGATTTGGTCTGGTTTACACAGTACAACCCCAACATATTCTATTTGTCAAAGGCTGTCATGTCCTCATGTAGCTTTTACAGGGCAAACAAAACAAAGTAATTCTGAGTAACTTTCTAATTAGATAAGAAAGTAGTTGTAATATGTCATTCTCCAGGCCTCGTGTATTTGAAAATTAAAGGCAAAGTTAGTACTGCTTGATCTGTATGGACAGCAGGCTGCCTTTTTATCATCCATGCAACGTGGAGAAGATGAAGAAATGCTTTTCTTACTGAGGAAAAAAGTCAAGTAGTAGCAGCTGAAAATGAAAAAGAAGATTATAGGGACACACATACTTCCAGAGTAGAAACAGCTAATACTACAGCAGGGATAATATTTTTTTTCAATCTTGAAGTTTCTTTTTTCCCTTTCAATAATATAAATATCAGCTTAGTTTTTTAAAAGGTGCTTAATGCCTAAGTAATAGAAACTGAAAAATATTTGTTAAAGAAATATGATTCAGAGTGAATCACTGAAACAAACATGGAGCTTAGGCCAAAGATCAGAGTTACAGTCTAAATAGTTTTTGAATTTAGGTTGTCAGCTTTTAAAGCCCCACTGACTTTCAATGAGGTTTAGGATTATAACTAACTTTTGGAAAATAAAACTCAGGCTCCCACGTCACTTAGGTATTTCTTGACAATTTTACTGGTTTTCTTGCTGTACAGGATGACAAAAGCACATATCATCCCCTTTTAAATATATCAATATACATAGTATATATATACACTATGCATATATTTACCTACAAAACCCATAGATTCAAATCATAATCACATGAGAAATTCTTCATGAACCTTTGATAACATCATTAGCATTTTTGCCAATAATCTGTCTCCCCAGGACTTAGCCTAATATTCCAAATCCATGAGCAGCTTCAAGAGCTGCTATTTAAAAATTAATTACCAATCTGCTTAAAAGACATTTTCTTCTTTCCAAATGTGAAATTTCTTCCTGTCTGCCTTAAATTTATCTAAAGCTCAAGCTCTTTTTACCAGTTTCATGCTAGTAAGCGGTTTAAGGCATAGGTTCAATATACTGTGAGCGAGAAGTAAAAGGTTTGTTAGGAAAAGGATGTTTTTGGCAATTTAGTGGTGTACTTACCACTTTATTTGACATGTTCAGGTCTGGTGCCAGAGTGCTCGGCTTAAACTCTGTAATCTTATATTCCTTCATTATAGAAAATATATCCTAAAGTTGCATTATTTATGGAAGAATTTTTCTCTTGGTTGGCCCCTGTCTAAGTGTGCATTGAAGGACTTTACATGTGAAGGCATTCAACAGGCAGTCTCAATATGAATTTTAATTCTCTACAAGGTATTACAATAGTTTTTTTTTTTTCTGAAAAAAATGCCATAAACCATATAAAATGTTGGTATAAATGTTTCACACGTGCAGTGACCTGCATAATACAGTCATGGCTTTGCTATACCCAATACGGCCATTCCCAGCTCACGGAAATGAAACTTTCTCCTTATATGATGCTAAGGCATTATGTTTTTCCCTCTTCGTATGCATCTGTATTTACAAACATAGACATATAGAGGCATAGAGTCATTCACAGTGTGAACATACACACCACATACACGCAAGCTATTTTTGAAGAAACTGCTAAGACATTTCAATACCAGCCAAACATATTTATCTGAGGATTAATCTTCATCTATTGAATCAGACGAGAACACTGCCATGCATACAATTATTTAATTAGCAGCCAAATCCTCTGCCAGTCAGCAGCCGTTCCAGGCATACTGATGGGGCAGTAGATGCAAATCTCACAGTAGTACTGCTTTTTCTCATTACTACTGCAATTAGCACTTAAATTGATGCTTTAAACATACTAATTTCTGGAATAATTCAGGATTTGTATGTTACCTGGGATCGCCTCACTGCAGAGACGACACCAGATTGCTACGCAAATTGAAGCACTTTTGAGCCAAATAACCATCATCATATCAGACAGAGCCAATTTGCATTTTCTTTTAAAGATAACAGAATGGCAATTTATGCAAATAAATTAAGTAAGTTTACTTCTGAGTTTTCCCTGAACTAATTATAACAATGTTCTAATTTTTTATCACATCTGAAAGTTGGACTGAAATCAATGTGTATTATGTTAGAAATCTGTTGTTAAAGAAAGCCTTGTTTTGATGTCAATACATTTTCTTAATTCAAAATTTTGATGTTAATTTAGTTACAAATGCAGATGTCTGTTATAGACATTTAAGTACTTTTCTTCTTGTTTGCACACCAGTAAAAGGTTTAACTGAAGCTGAACAGTCAAACACAGTGCATATTGCTGTCCTTTTAAATATTCAAATAAAAAACATTTGAAGTTTTCATCTTTCGTACATTTATTTGAAATCAATAGGTTTAACATGTGTTGAATGCTATGGAATAAAGCTGCCCTTTGCTGAAAATGGCTTGAAAACCAAACTGAAAATAAGACTTCAGCAGCCTCAACATTTTGAGAGAGTATTTTTTCTTCCCCCTGTGAGGTGTGGAAATTTCATCTGCTTTTTCTGTTTCAAATAGAAAATGAGTGTTGGATCTTTTGCTAAGGGTGTGTCAGAAGAAAATGGTGTTTGACAGACCACTTCAGAAACCAGCTATGATGACATTTGCAATGCATGTATTCCTAGCGCATAGCTGGCTCTGAAAAGGTGGATAACACCGAGCAGATTGAATGACCTAGAGAAGCATCTTTAGAGGAAAGAGATGTGGTAATATCAGCCATAAACCAGACTCTGTTACTGGTTAGCAGGGAATAAGTGAACATAATATGAAGAAAACAGGCAGAGAAGAAACCCCGTAAAGCTAGCAGCACCTTGAAATTAGAGCACTGAATGTGTTGCGCTTTATGTGGATCATCACATGAGATTTGCTGAACGGAAGTGAAGAGAGTATTTCTTTTCCCAACTACTCTTCCTTTCCAATCGCATTGATAATGCCCTCGGACAGAAAGTATTACCTGTGAAATGTGCGCTGTTTGCAATTCACTGTCCACGATGGAAGCAAAAACATTCTCTTTTCCTTCGCAGGCAGCCATTAGTTCAGGAAGACACTCGATGGGTCCTTGGTAACCTCCAGGCACACTCTTCCTTTTGCCTTGGCTCCACTTCCTGATACAGACAGCAAAACATATGCCCAGGGATGGAAAGCAAACATTTGTTTTCAGTTGCTTTGGTGGTAAAACTTGATACTGGTTTCTGTTATTAAATGCTGGTCATTTATTTTTTGGGTAGCGTTAATTACTGCATCATCTAGGCATCTATAGAGCGTAGCATTATCTACGATCTTAACATGGATACTACATGGATTAAAATAAAGATATAATTAATATACAGAGTTAGATTTGTTAGGGCTTGGAACCCTTCCAGTGATCTCTTGTTAATTTGTCTGGAATCATGGTTCTCAAAATAATTTGTGGGGGTTAATTAATCAATGAATATTGAAAACAGAAACAGAAACTCCATTTGGGAAAGCATCACTGTGAAAGAATGAGTTCTGCTTCTGGTGCATTAATGAACATTCTCGGGCACAACAATGACATTCAAACACAATCAGCAGTCAGAGGGGGAATGAAAGTGCAAACGCTTAGAAGAATTACATACCCAAAAAGGTAAAGGTGTTGTATCTCTATATTGGGCAAAGTAAGCAGGGAAGAGTCATGTATCCATCTACCCTGAACCACCATCTGCACCAGATTGGTTATATTCAGAGCAGTCACCAGCCAGCCATGATGTGCTGCAACATCCAGCATTGCCTAATATATATAAAAAAATAAATATATATATATATAAAAAGACAAGTATAATTGTGTACCTGGTTCATGCAAGTAAAAGCATATATTCAATGTTTAACATGCAGGAATTTCTAGGACTTCAACTTAGGGATTTTCTTCAACCTCTACTGATGGCAGTAGGCATCTTTTAAATTAACCTTGAAAAAAGATGGATTAAATCCCGCATCGTCATCATCATCAACAACTCTTACCCTTGAAAAGGTAATTTACACCATGGTTTTGGGGGTGAGAGCAGAAGGTGGGATCTTTCCCTTAGAAATAACCTCTCTTTTACATAATCAAACTCAGAATGAAAGGAATAAATCTCAAAGTTTACTGTAAAGGAAGAAGTTACAATTAACTGCAGTATTGATTTGTATTTTGACATGAGAGCTTTGCCAGAATTGCATATTTATTCAAAAATCCTTGAACTAGTTAAGAACAACAACAACATAGTTATATTTGATCAAAAATTAACGCTAAAGCCACTTACCAGTAGCAGTTGTTATTCCCATTTTAACCTAAGGACTTAAAAAATCCCTTGAATTGGACTAGATAAAAACCCTAAAATTTATCTTAACGAGCATTTTTGAGGTTTTGTTCAACACTGACACCTAACTCGAAGTCTTGAAGAAAGATTACAAGATAGCTAATAGTTTACCTAAAGTGAGTAAGAGCAGTCAGAAATGACGTGGATTTCACCCTTTGCATTGTAAACAGTTGATTGTCTTGAGAATGAGGGATGCTTGGCTGTCTCTCTTTTGGCATCTCTATCCTGAATCTGAAAAGCTTTCCCAAAGTACATAAAAAACCCAAGCAAATGAAAAAAAAACACCTTATCCAGCTACACATCACATTTCAAAGCATCACCGATCATCCTGCCTTCCGTGTCTGGTGAGTTGCTGTTCCATTTCTACTCACTATGTTTTAGACAATACAACTAAAAGACATACTGTAAGTATCACTAACATAAAGATCTAAATCTGCAAAATTCGTTATGGATTGTGCATTGCGAGTGGACCTACAGACGTGAAAAAATGGTTATGCTGGCTTTTTTTCCTGACTGGACTTAAATTCTGTTTGGTTAATCTGAAGGAGAATTTAAGAGTTCTAAAGGAGAGAGGATCAAACATGAGCTTTTGGTTTCAACATGTTTTTTTTTTTTAAATAGTAAATGCAGTTATTTGAAGATATACCTTTCACCCTCTCTAGAGTACATTAAAACAATTATTATGATTTATAGAAGCATTTCAGCTGGTGAAGAAAATTGTGCTACAATATGTTAGTCGTCTTGCTTATTTTGTTGTTTAATACCATTACAATGGCAATAAAGTGTAGGCCTCCATGTTACAACACTCTAATTCAGTAGAAAGTCATATGTTTAAAAGTGGTGTGCCATGTAGAAATTTGGAGTTTGATTAAAATACTAGAAAATGCTCTGAAACTGTTTATATATTGAACAGTTTCAACATTTCTTTAAATACCATCTTCTTGATAGTAGGAGAGCTGTAGTTTAGGACTAGGCTTACGATGTTTCCATGGGTTTTTCTTTTAAAGACAAGTGATACTGTTTGATACTTCCTTAGACAGCAGATACCTCCATCGTTTTAACTTATTTTCCAGCCACTGGTGTAATGAGGAGAAGCTGTCTATGTAAGTCTTTACATTTAATCAAATGTTTTACAGACAAACAAAAGGCAGCATTTACTTAAGGCAAACTAAACAGTGAAATCTTCTTTAAACAAAGGAGTTGTTTACATACGCAGAGCTATTTCAATTAAATTACACTGATTCTGGAGAAATACTGAGTTTAAAGACACAAGTTGGTTTCAATCCTGGCCAGTCACTCAGTTTATTTTATCAGTTTACAATGCAATTTCAACAGGTTTTATTCCAGATCAGGGTGATAAGATCAGTGACACTTAGAAAAATATTTGAAGTGTCACCCTGTATTACACAAATGTTGCCTCATTTCTCATGAATTTGGATAAAGTGCCTTTCAGCTAATAAAGATCTAGATTTAACATTTAACTCGTCTTTTTTGAAGGAAGAGCCATAGCACCCTGAAACACCCTAATAACATTCCTAGTGACCCTAGAAATAGTACCTCACAGCACAACGTTAATGGTTTTCTTCTTCTGTCTTTTCGCTTGGCTTGCCAAGGTGATTCCCTTTTTACCCAACAGAAAATAAAATTATGTTAGAAGTCACATTTGAAAGGAGCAGCTTCATGACCTGTAGATTTATGCGTTGGTTCACATGATTTTTAGTCAGATAAAGAGGGAATTGTTCTCAGCATATATCAGAGGGAAGTCCGTCTTTTAAACTTAAACAGGGCGAGTCGCTCTTTACCCGCTTCCACATACGGTACAGTCCGTGTCTCTGTGCGTGTTGCTCAGACATTATGGTATCTCTCTCCTATTCTACGCTAATTGATTCTTGTTCTTTCCTTTCTGCTATTCTGACATAGCCTGACACATCATGTTCCTCAATGACGAGACTGCTGTATATACGTGAAGAATAATGGGTGCACAGATTATCCTGTCTTTTCTACGAGCAGCAAGAAGAATACAGTAAGTTGTATTTTTAGTCAGCATGAAACAGTGGTATTTTCATAAAATGCTTCTGAGGATATATGCATGACACTGTTTTCATTGTTTTCTTTCTTTCTTTCTTTTTTTTTTTTTAAAATCTATTCCTCTACCCCCACCCCTTTTAAAAGAGGTTTGAAAAGGGGAAAAGGAAGAGAGAAGACGTAAGAGAAAGATAAATCTAAAACAAGCCATACACTGAAATTAACTGGAGGATCCTTTCAACCTAGAAAATCTCCTAGAAATTGATAGAGGCCTAGAGATAGATATCCCGTAGGGAGTAAGGAAAGCCTGTGTGTGTGAGACTCTGTGTTCCACATTGTTATAATGAATCCACATGGCAAATCCTCTTTTCCTCCTTATTTTCTGCTTCTTCACCCATAGAATTTATTCACAGCATCTCTATCTGGATGTGAAATCCAAGACAGTGACATTGTGAAAAAGTCAGAACAATGGTAAAGTTGGCTTGTTTCATCTGCTGCCTTGGAAACCCGCACACGTTTCATTTTCCGCTAAGTGTAAAACACACAGATGCTTGATACTTAAATGGTTATTGAAATTCCTATAAATACTCAAGGTAACAAATTGAGTCATTCCCCTATCTCCAAATTAGCTATATAAAATGTAGCAACTAAATAAAGAAAATAATATGAAAGGCAAGAAAAAATGGTAAGTATCTAATATTTGTGTTACCTGATGAATAACATTTAGTCTCTCTACTTTCTCCAGTTGCTGCTTGTTTGGTTTGTTGTTAACTACAAACCAGCATGATTTTTTTTTCTAGAAATTTGTGGTTTCTTAACTTTAACTCTTATTTGGGAAAGAAGTAAGTAGTTTCTAAATATGTTATATGTGATAAGATTGGAACAGATTAAGAATATTTTTCTAAACTGAGAAACAGCACAAATTCATTATCTGCCTTTCTAGCCTCAGAATTTCATGCCAACACAGCGTAATTTCATCATAGAGAAAAAATTAAGAGAAGAGGACAGTAAGTGCAAGAAATGAAACAACAAAACTATAAAGATGCTTTTTCCTACAGAAAAAACATACAAATATTTTATGGTAAACCAAGTTAAAAAGAAAAGCCCTAAGCCCACCACTTTTTAACCTAAAATAGAAAAGATGGGATAAATAGAGAAGTCAAGGGAAATACTGCTTATTATAATCAAAAATATGTTTACTGTCATCTTATTTGGGCCTCTTCCTGCACTTAGGAGAACAAAAGCAGAGGCCTATACTGAGATGGATTTTAATGAAAGAATCAGGCATTAGCTTTTAAGCCTTTCAAGTGTCATACTTGGACCACCACAAAGTAATAATAGCAATTAGTGACACATCCTTTAACATTTTGTCTGCCATTATCAAAAATAGCTTGGCTTGTATCAACATGGGAAGCAAAAAGCTATAAACCATGGCAGGGGTAGGGCAAAAATGCTGATGCTCAATAACTGGTTCATGTCGGTGTACCTGTCAAGTATGGCAAAAATTTTCATTTTGATGATATTCAGAGTCAAATGTCAAAATGTTTGTATTTCCTTCTTCTTTCCAGAAGTGCATTAATACAAAACCCTCAGCATCTATTATCAAGTTTCCATCATCTTATTTTCAGGAACAGTGGTTGGTTATCCTTAAGTACTGAATTATTTAAACTGATCAAATTGTACCTTTGTGGTCTAATATGAAGCTGAGATTTTACAGTCTGTCTCTTTTTGGCCAGTTACTACCCATGATTGGAATTTTAAATTATGGTTTATAATCCCCTACCTTGAGGGGAAGCAAAGATGGAGGCAGGATGTGGGAGAGGCAAGTGTGTGGCACACTCACTGATTAGCAAAACATTGATAGCAAAACATACTGACAGCAAAACATTGCTTTTCTCTGGTGTTTTTAAGCACTCTGAATATGTGCTCAAAATAACAGATAATAAATTGTTCCATAATGAACATATGCACCCCACTCACCTCCCCATCCATTTAGGAGATTTGTCTAGCAACTGAAGTATCTTTTATTTTAGAAACTCTCTGGAAAGTTTTAACACTGCTTTTGGTAGTACTTTCACATCCTTCATTTGAAAGCCAGATATTCTGGATCACTCTCGTACGACTGGGTAGGTGGCAGGGGAACAGAGACTGCACATCTAGCAGAATTTCCGATCTACTCAAATGACTTAAATAGCTTTTTCCTTTAAGATAAGTTATTGAAGTGTTAAAATGAACCAGCTTGCATCTTATTAACAGAGACTGCATACTGCTTGGAATAATTTCTTCTTCTGTTTGAAGTCACCCGTCATATAACTCTGAATATATGAAGCATTTCTACTCAAATACTGTAAATATAAATGTAATTTTAGACACTGTAAATATAAATGTCAATGTTTTGTAAGTAAATAATATTTAAGGAAAGTGGCAATGAAGCTAAATGAACAACGATAACTGCTCTGGATACAGAGGCTAACTAAGGAGACTAAGGTAATGTAAGAAGTGCCACTGTGGCTGAGAATTACATCTGTGATTACTGAGGTGAAAGTCAACTGCCTGCAGTGATGCCACTGGTGGTAATGACTTGGCAGATGGGGGCTGAAACTTCAGGAGCACTCACGGTGAGCTCCATGGCTCAAATTTCTCCACTCTTAAAAGATTCATTATATTTTGTATCAGCGCTTCACAAGCTATTATACTATCTTGAGCACCTTCCTTCGGGAAATGGAAGGTAGGTACACGAATGTATGCAGCCCTCCATGCAGAACCACATTCACCTTAGACTTGGAAGTTTATGTAAAGTAAATCCAAGACATTCTCAGCCAAACAAATACAAGTCTTATTCTGCAGTGATGCTTTGAGGAAGGAAGGAAACAATAATTTAAAAGAAATAAATTGTGGAAGACTAAAATACTTTAAACTCTTATTGCATAGTTACATCAGAAAGCAGAGTTAAGGCTGGTTGGATTTTGTACCTATTTTTGTACCTGAAGTTATTGTTTATAGTATTCCAATATCAAATAATCAAAATATCCCCATTCTTGTCTTCGCTGCATGCTAATATAAGTTCTGTTGTCTAGGGCTAGACTTCAGTTAGAAATATGAGTTTAAATCCATAGATCTATTAAAATCATTAGAATGGTGCCTAATTACAGCTGTTTAGGACTACAGAGTTTGTATGACAAATATTTCCAGATAATAATACGCAAAAGTGTATGCATTTTACCCATCTTCCTGAAAACTATGAATTCAAAATAATAATAAATCTTTTTTGCACATGCTTCAAATGTAGGAGGCCTTCCAGTATGTAATATTATATTATGATCCACATGTGACTTGAGATCATACTAACAGAAGTAAAATATTTTTCCAGATGTTAAAGCATGCCATGCACTATAAGTTTCATGTTTTTATATAAATCATGATTACGATGCTTCAATTATATACTCCAGAAACAACAACTGGCTTGAAAAGTTGGAATTTATTTGAAGAAGTCTTACAGAGGGTTTTAAGGTCACTACCTTTTGTATGTTATATATTGGTAAAACAGGTATCTACAGAAACTTCGCATTTCAGAGATCTAGTCCAAGATTACTCTTTAGAAATGTATTAATTTGGGGAGGGGGAGGAGCTTTTTCATATCAATTAAATCAGACTCATACAGCTGTACCCCCTTCTACTTTATCAGAGATATAGTGAATAAGATGTAATTAATCCTATTCAGGAGGCACTCCTTTTATACTGCCCTCTGCATCCACCCTCCCTTCAATTTTTACAAGCATATTCAGCTCCCTCTTCCATATGCTCTGCTACCCACTATGAGAGACTAATTCTTCATTCTCCCATCATCATAAAGGTCTCACGGATGTATGCAAATTATGACCTCCCTAGCTGCTTTGTAAGATTCCTATCCCTGTATTCATCCTTTAGCCTCCATAGTAACATTATTAGTACGATCGGAACCAGGGAAAGGACAAATCACTTACTGTCTACATTTAGTGGAGTGCAACCCTTGGGTGCTTACTGAATTTTTTTTTTTTATAGTATTACAGAGAGAAAAGCAGCTATGGAATGTGACACCAGCAATATAAACTTGGTAGGGCGTAACCCAACATGTTCAGAACTTGTTGAGTCCCAATAGCCAATTTATTTTCAAATTAGTAATCAATAAATTCATATTCTCTACTACGCTAGTGAACTGTAAATACAACAAAATGTTTTTGAGAACAATCTCTTGGCAAGAAATCCCAGTTTCCTAAACATAAACAATGCCTTAAAGATGGCATTTGTTCCAAATCTTACAGAAATCTACCAAACTCATGAAAACTATACAGCATCTTTCTCATAATAAATCTGCCCTCTTTAAAGTCAGTTTCAAAGTAGCAATGTAATATTTTGTCAATAATTAAAAAATTTTGAGTGCATTCACAAGAATCCTTTTCAACAGCAACAGTTATTCCCAGTAACTTTCTCCTGAACTTTTAGCCCCATAAGGTTAGCATTCAGGAAGCTCAGCTGCTGTCTAACAAACTTAATTAATCAAAAAGTCATTTCCGAGCTGTAACTATGAGTAAAAGTGCTTCAAGTGTGCTAGCAAGCCTACAAGTTAATCAAAATGCTAATGCAGTACAAATTAAAGTTGTGATTAACATTTCACAGTAGCTGCTTAAGTGAATTGATCACACAAATGGGTTAAGCATTACTCATTTCCTCCAGCCCCAACTGGGAAAAGGTTTGTCATGGGTGGGGGAGGGATTATATATAAGCAGCACCAAATGATCATTAAACTGTCACCAAGATGCTTCCATACACCAGTTCACCAATTATCCACAGCGAGCAAAAACCCCAACACCACTGCCGCAAAGGTAACCTTCCCTTCTCCCACATATGTACCTATGAAACACAAGCAGGCAGCAAGGAATTCCACCTCAGCAATTCCCGTGCCCAGGCACTTTCACTACAAAGTCAGTATCTATAAATGAGCATTACTGTCCAGGATATGCGCTACAAGTTTTTTTTGATTATTCTATTATTTCCACCCTCCTAATGTGGAATAATAGCCATCCAACCATGAAAGCAGCCAGTATTTGAGTAAAATCGCAAACACGGTGCTATCACTTGAGTATCACCGCATACACAAAGAATACATGTAGAAGCTAAAGAGATACGGCCTCTGCTCTTCGCTTGTTTCTGAATAATCCTCTGCATTCTCAAGTTAATTTGATTGTCTTCCCTTCCTTCAGTAAAGCTGCCCATTTATTTATAGTTGCCAACACACCCATTAAACAAAGCACTTACCTCTTTCCCTGGGTACTTCCGGACAAATCTTACACACACAACTAAAATAGACCATTCCTGTAATTCCCACCACCTTGCAGCAAGTAATTGGCACACCTGCACTAACAACAGACAACATACGAGCTCAAAACACACTTAGAATCTTCAAGAACTTCTTCATTTCCTCATGGGCAGGAAAACAAATGATCCAAGGGATACAGCTCCCCAGGTCAATAGTTTCCTCAGCAGAGGAGGTTTGGGGAGGATGGGAAGTCCAGAGCTGAGGGACAGCTGGATCGATGGGCTGAGGCCAA
>RSEF01000003.1:78737925-78766848 GCA_003993805.1 Himantopus leucocephalus | reverse complement strand
AACTTTTTTTTTTCTTTTTTAAGATGACTATGTATGTAACATTCTGTAGTAGTTAACAGAAGGCTGGAGCGCCAAGGCACAGTACAGAATGGTATTCTTCTGAACTCTACTTCAGTTTAAAGGCACTGTTGAGTATTTTAGGGTTTTTTCTTCTGAGTGATTGTTGTTTCTGAAACACCTATTATGCAATAACAGGATTAAAAAATACATTTCTTAGCATAGTGGGATAAATATTGAGCAAAATAATTATTGAAAAGAATCTTTAATTTACATTTTTTTCCAAATATGTAATTAACCCCCCAAATGCTAATTCCACAAACGTGTAAATGAACTTTAAGTACGTGATTTCTTTGAAACAAAGGTGAATTTTCTCACCTAAGCAAGTGACATTGTTCTCTGTTAATAATTGAGTATTATGAATAATAACTGTTCATACATTGAAGCTTTCAGCACCATGATTTTGTTGATTTGAAATATTTGGACTAGACTTTCATTCAAGCACTGCTGGTTGCCAAGCTTAAGACTATGTAACAATAAAATCTGTGGTATTATTTGCTTCTTACTTTCCTTTCTTAATTTTAGTTTTGCTTTGTTCGGTATTAGTATTACAAGCCTGCAGGTTTTGCTAGTATAAGGTTGAGACCCACCCAAATCACTGGACACTGAGTTGCCCATGGTATCTTGTCTGTCTAGAGCACTGATTAATAATTTCTCATAGAGTGGTTTTACAAACTGGTGGGCTTGACACAATGATGTTTGCAGTTACCATGTTGCCAACAGGCTTCAAACAAGATCAAAGACTCATTCTGATAATTGACATGTAGATCACTGATGATACTAAAATTTGAGCAAACAGAAAATGTAGGAAGAAAGAACTACTGTCCCTATTTTACAGATGTGGAACTGAGGAAGATAAAAAGAGTAGTTTGTTGAAGGATACCTGATCTTCAGGAACCTGTGAATGAGTCCTTGTCCAGTTCTGCTAAAGAGAATATTGTTCCTTTCCAGCAGAATCAGAGGGGCATCTGTTCTCTGGGTTGACTAAAGCTCACTCTTCCTGCTGTAACTGTAACTGTGCTTTTCAGATATGGCAGCACTCTATTCCAAACTCAAATTGCTGCTTTAAAATTCTTTTGAGGCATGCAGCTGTGCATGTGATTGCTTGTTACCAGTTGTTACTCTCCATGGTCAGTTTAGTTTCCGTGGGTTGCGACTGCAGTACAACGGTAAAAGTCACAAGCCTCCAGACCGAGTTTAAAATCTTGTTTAAAAGCACGCTCTATGAGTCTGCGCTAATTGGGAAATAGACGACATATCTTTTCATAAGCTAGAGCAAACCCCTGTATTTCATCCCAAATCACATTTCAAAACATGTTTTATTTATGCTTGGCAGTGACTACAGCACTTTTGGGTGCAATAAAAATAAAAGTACCCACAGGAGGCAGGTTCTTGGGGGGTCAGCATAACAATCTGCAGGGAGCTCACCCATGCAGGAATGACTTACATGCAACATTCCACGATACGGAGATAGAAAGCTGTTGGATATGAAAGAAGAGACGAGCCCTATGGCAAGGGATGCCTCCAACCAGGGTACCATGTCTATGGTAAGGGTCTCTTACCATAAATTTGTTTACCTCCAGTTCGGTAAAGAGGACATCTTTGTGGGCATCTAGTTCCTCCCTAAACAAAGTGGTATCATACCATGTGGTACCAGTTCTCCACAAGACTGCAAGAAATCTTCAGATTTTTTTATATTCAAAATATTACCACACACTAACAATAAACAGTAAAACAACAAGAGTTAAACATTGAAATGTCTTACCATACCTGACATATTCTAATTGCTTGGTCCAGCACTGTCTTTGTATCAGTTGCATAATCTGGACAAGGCAGCATGGCATGACTGAAGTGGGCTTGCAGCAGGAGGTGTGTTTTTGTGTGTGAACTGTCAAATGAATGGGGATTGACTTCAATTGGAAGATGTTTTGCCAGTTCACTGTTCATCTGATCTTCATTGTGTCTCACAGGCAGATCTGTGTACTCATCAGCATTCTTTAAAAAAAAAAATATAAATAATTAACCATTGTAATTGACTCCACAATAATTACTATTCCTTATTGAGACATTAAAAGTGTATGCATTTAATTTACCACAGTTAGAATTCATTGTTAAAATAGCAGCATTTTAATGTTTAGGAAGTGTACTTATTTATCAAAATCACGTGTGTGGGAAAACAATAGCTAGTAAAATATTCACAAATTTATAGTTTTTAAAGTTTTTTTCACATAGGTGATTTTAACATTAGAGAAGAAGAAAATAAAAGCAGTGAAATAAATACATTCATTGGATGGACTCAGTATTTGAGATGACCTTCTACAGATATCCTACCCTGGTTGGCTCACAAAAACACTGTAAGGTTAGCTATAAAGAAGTCAATAATTCACATTTTCAATTTTCAGGGTTTCTACTTTTTGTATTCAAAACACAGTGGGTTTGAAATAGTTCTGGTAAGGTTATTTTAAAATAGATTTTCAATATTTTGAGCAGCCAGTGTCTAAGCCACAGATGATCAGTGATCAAAGCAGAAAGCAAAATTGTAAGTTGGTGCTGAAAACTCTCCTCTGTGCTCCAGAGTGGGACTACTAACATTCACGCCAAAGTGAAAGCTGTCTAAGAACTTTCTCACTGTTGCAAAAAGGAGCTGCACACCAACAAGTAATCTAAATGTCGTTATGAGTAGCAACATCCTGGGGGCTGAGAGGAACAAGTTCTAGTACCCAGAGCAGAGATGTTCATTCTCCTGCTAGGGAAATTCACTGTCTCCGAAAGTAAAAAAATTCAACAGAAGCATCCTAAGAACGCTAATTTTGGTTGAAGAGTCTGTTCTGTGACTTAATTGGTCATTTTTTTCCCTCCACAAAATCCTCTTGTGCATGTATGCATACATATTCTTGTTTGGAATGAGAATGATCTTTCTAAAGTATGAAACTTGCGAGTAAAGTAAAAGTTTTATATGTGATATCTTTTCCATCTGTAATTTAAGCGAGTGTATTCCTTTTGTCATAAAATAAAAAGTCATTTGGGTAGCCCGAAGGGCAATGTCTTCCGAACTATGGGCTTAGCAGAAACCATTAAATGAAAGCGTTCAGGGTTTTATATTCCTCTTAAACTATAGAGTCAATATTATGCATTTTAGTCTTCAATCTCCAGTCAGACTTCCTGCAAATCCATATTAATGAAATATTCACAATGGTAACCAATGCAGAGTGAGGTAAAGAAAAATGGCAATTTTAGAACACCTAATAGAACTACTTAATTGACTTGCAAAGTACCGTATCCACTCATTAATATCCTAACACACAGAACCTTTTTTGACAACTCCTAGAAACAGTTATATAGCTGTTTTTCACCCCCTTGGAAACTGACAGCACAAAATTTTCTGTTTTCTTTAATGGCACAATGAATCTACACCTAAACTGTGATATAAATGTAACAGGAAAGATAGGTATTAGACAATTTAAGATTTCGAAAGAAAATCAGAATATCATTAATTTATTTCATATCTCAACTGCAGATTAGAAGTGAAGACTGACTAAAGACAACGGCTGCTTAATCCTGGCTGTCTCTGCTAGATCTCTTGTGAAAACTGTGGTCATTTATTCTCTGAACCTAAGGTCACAATCTTTTTAAGCCCTATAGAAGGCTGCATGTTTGCTTCACTCTTTTTATTTAACTGGCTTCTCCTTCAAAGATATTTTAAAGAATATTTACCAAGGAGATTTTTTACTTAGTTTTGCTTTGCAGTTTAAAGTAGCAGAAAGAAGAAGGATCAGCCAAGTCACTCCAGACCAATTGGTACTCCTGAAAACGCGTTTTCCCTAATTCTTCCCCAGCACATGTTTTATTTACCTCCAAAACACTCCTCTTATTTTAAACAACTTGCCTACTTAATTTCCTGTTTGTGATCATTGACTGTAAGTAAGTGAGGTTCATTTTCTTATCTGCATCATGTAGGTAATTAAAGGAAATTGAGAATGGGTAGTGAAGCTTTTATACAACTGAGAATGAAGCTGAATGGAGGGCACCGAGGTCAGCAGAGTCCATTATATTTTTATGTGAGAGGCCAGTATGTCTGCCCTGTCCTTGTTTGCTTAGTGTAGGCTGGACAGACTACTAACTGCAAATCTGTTTCTCTGATTTGCCCAGCTGTCCTTGAATAAAGACATCTTCCATTGCAAAATGTTAAATGACAGTGATTGACAACTCTGTGATGAACTCTGCTTGTAACCCCCTGCTACTGTTTTCAGGTTGCACAAGAAAAGACAGAATAAAGAAACATCCTTTGTAATCACCTCAAATGGGCCCTGCTGTTCACTCAATATTTTTTCATTTTAGTTTTCCTTTTCATTGTGAATCTCAATCTGTTCTGCAAAGGCTACAGCTTCAACTATTCCACACCATATATAATATATACTGCATTAGTACACTGGATCTGAATACTGTTCTTACTTCCATGGGTGAGGAAACAGATCAAATTACGCATCAATCATTAATCTTCATTCTAAAGTCAAGAAACTTAATACAAACCTTACAGTTAAACCACAAAGCACTGCTGTACATTTTTCACTTTCCCTTTTTATTCTGTTAAATCGGGACTATTGCAGCCCGTGTGCGAATAATATGTTTACAAGCACCTACACAGTTCAGCATAACTTGGAATATACCAGGAGATAACTAGGAATTTTAGCTACGGGTTCTGCAATCATGCATTTGGTAGTCTTGTCACATCTCTCTTTTCTGTAGGTCTGTGATGGACTTTCCCAATAATGTCTTCTTTTGGGCATTAGAGACTGCTGCATAATTTCATGGGTGTAAGAGTCCTCTCAAACCTACATTTCAACCTGTATGCGATGCGGGGTCATATAGGAGACAGTAACTTGCTTTGCCAGTGAGAAATGTCACAGGTAGACCTGCGTAAACTCGATAGTTACATTTTACAAGGCCAAAGGGCTATTCTGATAATTGAATTCTGTTTCCTGCATAACACCAGCCACAGAATCATCTTAGCGTCCTGTCTGCAACATCGTGTTCCAGATACGCAGCTTATCATCACCCTTTATTTGAATTGTTAGAATCATTTTAAAAGTAAACAACTCATCCCATTTTGAAATATATCTCCTGCAGTTTTCTGGTACTATGAGGCATCTGAGCAGTCAGACTGAACTAAAATTTAAATAAGGTATCCAACATGGCGAGTACTATGCTCCGCAGTGTCCATAGGGTTAAAACCCCCCAGATTTTCTTTCTACACACAAAATGTGTAGGTTTGGCTAAAATTGGAGCCGAACCATAAACTTATACCGCATGTAAACCTTCTGAAATACTTTAAATCTCAAGTAACTACATCTCGCCGTCTGTTTACAAGAGAGAAGAGGATACTTGCACAGCATAGACAGAAATGGGATCAAGGTGAGCAACTAAAGTAAACTTGAATATTTTAAGTTAAGTTCAGTCATGGGAACAGTAAAACTTATAAAGTTAATGAGTTCTAGACTTTAAAGAGCAGTTGATTAATTTGTAACAATGAGGGTCTAAAACAAACCAAAAATAGTTTCTCACATTCCAGAGTTGAACCAGTAGTCTTTTCTTTAGCGATGCTGTTATTGAATCTACCTTAGAAGTGACTGACTGCCTGTAAGTTCCTTTTCTTTATATAGGTACAGCGAACCTAAACACACCGTATTTTCAACTTTAATAAACCTGCAATGTGTTTTGCTCTCTTTCAAGTTTCTGATGTAGAAAGAAACAAGGGAAAAGCATTCTTAGACAATTTGATACCAAAATTTACAGTCGTTAAGCTGAAGTATTAAACAAACTTGCAGTAAACTAGTACTAAAAGAAACCACCAGAATAATAAAAAGGACAAAAGATGAGGATCATTTTTAGCTAATATACCAATCACATCCTCTTTACCCGAACCTTGCTTTAAATTACATAAAATTCTGGTAGTCTGAGTACATGCTGAAGGACTGCAAAAATCATACATCTGTGCATAGAATGAAAAATAAAAAATAAGTTGCAATAAATAAATGTTGGGTTTTTTTTACAGCTGTTCTGCAATTAACAGTAATAATACATTATGAAGTGAATTTTAGTTCTCTGCTATCAGAAATTCAAAGTTATGCCACTATGCAGTTTATTTTTCCGAGTGAAAACAGCTTATTTTGATCTTTTAAGTAACTGGATAGGGAAATAGAAGCTCAACAATAATATTATTATATAATTGGCTTTTGTCTGTGATTCCATTGTACAAAGTGCTTCAGAGTACTTTAGCGCAACATCCTGACCTGCCATTTTCACACAGTGCTACAGTGTATAGGAAGTAGCTGGACTCCAGTCTTTAAAGCAGTCTGTAACTGTCCTCGTTTGGGTGATACCTATGTCACCCTTAGTGTAGGACAGAGAAAAGTAGCATGGTCAAAACAGAGAAAGAACGAGCACTGATAGTTTGTGAGTAGCTAGGTAACTGGATAATAATGTCTTATAACAGATTCACAAATGCTAGATTTTTCTTTGAGGATACTTGAATTTCTGTACTTAAAACCATTTGAAATTTTTTCCATTTTTTATATATACATATATACATCTCCATTCATGTGCTGACAAAAGTCTCATTTGACTCTGTTAACTGTATTATAAGGAAAATAAAAAGTTAACCACAGTTACCAAGTTAATCTTCCTTTGCCCATGCTCGTCCCAAGAGTAGAAGACTGTACTATGTGACGCAATAATGACACAAGTATATATTATGAAAATTATTTAAATTAACCAACATATTTTGTCTTCACATTTTCAAGTGTGAGTTTGATTTATAAGGAAAGACATTAGATTTACATAGGTGTATTCTGGAAGGCAGCCGGAACACAATCAAGCTTAGATTTATATTCAGAAAACAAAAAAAGGTGAGAAAACATGCGCTTAAAAAAAAAACAAAAAGGAAAAAAGAAAAAAAGCCCAAACTGACCACATACTGAAAAGTTGTTTTTCAGCTCACACCAAAAAGTAAAATAGATCAAAAAATGGAATTGAAGTACTTGCTAGAAGTACTGCTCTGAAAATTTTATCTGTGTTAGTGATTCCATTATAAACTCCTATTTTAAGGAGTTTATTGGTAGCCTATAAATGTATATGCTTTGGTCTCAGTTTTATGGGACATAATTCAGACTTCCAAAGTTTAAAATGTTTGGGTGTTTTTTTAATCTTAGATATAAAAGGTCCAGGACAATATCCCAGTTAAAGACAGTTATAAACATATATTACTAGTTGTAAGTTTTAAGAACAAACATGATGCATGTTTTCAAGATTCATATTATAGACAAAAAGAAAAAAAAAAGTAATTTCTACCAGCTAATTTAAGCCGGTACATAACACCGGGATATTTAGATTGGAAGCCCTCTTTTAGAGAGCAGACATTTGCACAAAGAGCTTCCATATGTAAAAATGTACTTTTAAGACAAACTTTGCAGAAGTGACGTTCCAGTGTTTTAGGGCATCCTGGCAGGCTCTGCTAAGCAACAGAGCAGGCTGAAGTTCTTGTAGAGATCTTAAAGAGTGGCTAACATGGTGCAAAAGAAGAAAACAAAAATTGTCAGATTAGAATCTATTTCCTACATGACACTGTAATTCATCACAGAGCCCATTTCTAAATGAGCTCCTTGCCTTCATATACCGTATAACATCTCTTCCTGTTAACTGCATGTGTGTGTGGCAATGCAATCAAATGGCATCCAGCACATTAGAGCCAACCCTGCAGCACAGTTCCATTCCCATGGGGGCTTTCCCATCCTTTCCTTCCAGGGCCGGTGGCTGGCAGGGAGGAAAGGCAGAAAGCAAAGCCCTGTGCCAGCCCCTGGGCCGCGGGGCACGGAGGAGTCGGAGCCGCAGCCCCCGGGCAGCAGCTGTCCCTGGCTGCTGGGAAGGGGCTCCCTTTCTGGCACCGGTGCCTCCCACTGGGGACTCTGCCTGCCCTAACGCTCCACTCCAGCTTGGGTAATAGGAAAATGATCTTGCCACTTCTCTAGTACTCCGTCGGAGTACCCTCCACTCTCTGCTTTTGGAAAAACGACAGGAAGAAAACAAGCAGATATGTGTAGGATTAAGAGCAACAGCCAAGGGATAAGGGCTGCTTAGTATCTTTTTGAAATACATACTAACTTTTTTTATTTATTATCCAATTAGTGGTTAATGCGTTTTTACAGATAAAAGATATGTGACAAAAAAAGAGAAAAGTATAGAATTCAAATTGTAAAGTTAACCCAATTAACTAGGTAGGAGCAAAATAGCGAGGCTGGGCTACCCTGGGCTGTCTCTCCTGATTTAAGATTTACCACAGAGGGCACTGGAAATTTCCAGTTGAGCATGAGAAGTCAAAGAGATAAAGCTGTAACACCCATCAATGTACAATCATGTAAATCTATTATTTTTTAATAATTAATTTATAACTATCTTTCAGGATTTCAATTGGGCACATTTCAGTAATGGGACCTACGAACATAGTTTATAAGACCATACAAGCTAAAAGTTCTTACAATTCTTACAAAGTTCTCACGTTAGTGATTAGAGAAATCATATAATTGTATTCTCAGAATTCTCACTTTAAACAGACAAGTGTTTGATTTTTGCTTTTAAATAGCTGCATACGATAAACACCACAAATTTTACAATTACAGACATCATAAAAAGTACAAGCTAGGGCAATGAAACAGTTGAGTGATCACTTAAAAACACCCTGAAGGGTTTAGATTTCACAAGTTCACCTCTTAAAACATCCAAACTACAAACTACTGATGACATTCCTGATGACCAGAGGTCAGGAGTCTGAAGGACCTTTGCCACTACGCGCGGAGCAATAGGAGGTCAGCAATATTAGCTACCAGTAGCAGAGAGTGACCTGGCAGATCTGGGAACTTCTAAAGTACAAAGTTAAATCACAGACCTCTGCTTCAGCATGGAGTTGCTAAAAGAAAATGCAAGCATGCTAGCACATGTGAGAGGGAGGATTATGTAAAATAACAATAATTTGATATGGGAAAAACGTTATTAGGACTTCTATACTAACTAGAAATTCTATTTCTTTTTTTTATTATTTTTTTTCCTAAAGTTTCCTAAGTATATCAGAGAAACTAGCTTTCAGCGTACAGGAAGATACAGGAATAGATAATACAATCATTGCAATTGGTTTACCAAGTGGTAAAAAATATACTTATAGAACCATTCTGTTTCAGAATAATTTCCTTTTTAAATTGCATACTTCACTAAAACATGTTAAAACAAGGAATGAATTCATGATTTTCAGTAAGTCTTAACTCTCACATTCCGTATTTCATAAAGTTTATGATCACAATCATAATTCAGTGTTACTTTTTTGGCCAGTCCTAATAAAAACCATTCTTACAATACATTCATTTTTCCCCCAAATGTGTAGGTACTTTCATAGTATTAAGCCTGTACTACTTTCATAGAGGTGGCTTTAGTTCAGTCTCAGGTTTTTAAGTTAAATTATTGATTATAAGTAAGCCTGTAACACTTGCACAGTTTAAGGAAACTGGTATGGCATACACATTATTCACCTAGAATAAGTTACTTCAACCATAGCACATAAATATAAATTGAATGGTATAAATTCCATTTATAAAGTGAATTATAGTGACGTGAGGGAATTATTACATTCTATCACTGGAAATGGTATATTTGAGATTTTCAGCTCTCCAAGATGCCTGACTTTTCCTATTACTTTTCATGAGAATGCTTTGAACCTGCGCATTCTGAATGTATTATCATCACCCCATTTTTTAAAATCTTAATACCTAGATGGGGCAGTGACCCACAACTTTCTTCCCCTGTAATCTCAAGTCACATTATAGGAAAGATTTAAAACCGACTGGTTTTGGCTGTATTGAAACTAATTGTATTGCACTAATACAGAAAAGCTTTTCAGAGCATGAACTCAGTAATGTGCTAACACAAAACTGGGAAAATCTCTCTGAGTATACATTCAAAAGTCTGATTGTCATGAGAAATCTACTTCAGTTCCATTTGGACGTTTGTCCATGTTTTGAAGCTGAGCTTGGCTGAATCAGCTGGCTCAATTACTGATTGAGATGATGATAGCAATAAAAATTGTAATAGCAAATTTTGGCATATGGTTTTCCCTGGGAAAGCGATCAGTCATTTTCCATCTTTGGCTTTGATCCTCCATTGGGATCTTCCAGTGCAGAGCCCAGACTCAGGGAAGAAGTTAACAGATCTCTGCGTAAGTTAATGCTACTCTGCATGGAGACAGGAGTAAGCACTACTAATTCCGTATGTGAAATGGGGCCCATACATACTGTATATGTTAATGGCAAGCTGTAAAAGCTCTGTGTGTTGAAAAACAGATTTCAGATCTGCTGACCTGTGGCAGCTCCCCTAGTGGGGAGCCACAAATGCACACTGCTGCATTTTTGTACTGGATTAAATTCCGGATCTGGACTACTATGTGACCAGAGACAAAAGGGAATAAAAAGTTCACAGGCGTGAATACCTGTCATCATGTGGTGAAATGACTAGCAGCCTCTGTTCAAGAGAGGCTCAAGCCCAGAATAATAGAAGAACAATATGAACTGGCAGAAATATATGGGAAACTTGGAAGGTGCCTACATGCACAATGTCTTTTCAGCAAGCCAATGCTACTGGTCTCACTCGGAGCACTTTTAAATGAAAATAGTTTAATATAATAATAAAAAAACACAACTGTAAGAGGAAGTGACAGCTGCTGCAAGTAAATTTCAATAAGAGTAGTTCCCTGCTGATAAAAACTGGCACATCTCCACTCATTTCAGTGTAACTATGTGGATGAACATTGCTTGCAAATCTGACCCAATGTTTTGAAGAACTTAAGAGCTACAAGGTAATGCAGAGACAGAAGACACCGATGATTACAAGGGTGGGGAAGAGGAGTAATCGTAATAAAAGACCCAAACAGTAAAAGGAGAACTATTTGAAGTCTATTAAACAAATGGAAAATCTGTCAGTATTTTGGCGTGCTTGATTTGAGGAAATTCTATCACTGCTTCTGCCATGAATGACCCGTGGTCTCATACAGTGAGTAACAAGGCAAAAATGTCCTTGTATTACGTATGACCTTAACAGAACATCCTGTTACCTGAATGGGATGTACCAGGCATTGCTAGGGCAGATCTAATCCTTTTTGGATGGCAAGTGATAATTTGTCTTGGTGATGTACACTGCACACGCATTTGTGAGAATACCGTAGACTCAGTATTCCTACGCAGACTTATACCGTACCTTTTCTACCTGTAAATAAAGGCAGTCATCTAATGTACATTGTAAGAACTGTATTTAAAAAAAAATAAAATGGAAAGATAACTGACAGTGAAGAGAGAGTTGCACATATTTTGTCTCCGGTATAAAGTTTTAAGAACTTCTTTTAAAAGACAAAGAAAACAGAGATTTTCAGTACCAGATGTCTGGGAAGATCCCATTTGGATTTGAGCTACTTAAATTTGCAATCATGTATTTATACATCTAACAGAGCTTCTGTTTCCCCTAGAATCTGAAAATTAACTAGCTTTGTAGCATCTTCCTTGATCTGCCACCCGTGCCCTGAGGATTAGAGACTCCACCTGAGCTTGTTTTACAAGCATAACAGAAAAAATTAATCTCTGCTGGCAGCGATCCCACTGGGATACTGATGAATAATGATATCCCTCTCTTGCTGCCCTCTCAGTCCACTAGAAAAGCCACTCTAACCCAGCAACGTGGAAACCGCTGAAACCATTCCAGCTGTGGATTAGCAGGCAGTCAAGCATCCATCTGTTCTGTGTGAATCAAGAGAAAGCAAACATGCATTCTTACAGCTAAAGAAGTATTAAAAATTAGCATCTTATATGACTGCATATAGTAAATATTAAGACAATCATATACAAAAGAAAAAATAATCTATTATCTACACCTCATGTTGTTTACATTTGCTTGCTGCCTTAAGCAAATGATAAAACAGTTGGAATTCATCTCATTAACCTACAGAATATTGTGCATTCAATGATTTAATATGTTTAAGATAAAATTTCTTAATGTTGTATGCATCAGTTGTATCTAAAAATAATTTGTAAGTATACATGCATACAACACACTAAATAAATATAAGTGAACATAGTAGCATGCCTTCACCTTGGCAGAAGGATTTAAGAGACCTGTTGTGAGAGGGATTTTAGCCATTTTCTCACCCTCTAAGGTGAGAGGAACAGACTTGTGATATTTTATCTTTCTGAAAACTAGTAGTTTGAATAATCTTTGCTGGATTGCTGTATTTTTCCACTGGAAGACAGAAAGGAAAGGCAGTGGCAAGTTGGCACGTGGGCAACCCAATCAAATTGGTGGTGTTTGATTTGAATCTTCCATGGGAAATAGAACGATATACTATAAATTAAGGAAAGCCGTATTCGAGCATCATCCCAGATAAAATTACTTAGAAAAGTGCTTAATTTTACAGTTTTCACATACAACAATTCCAATATTTTGCTGGATGCCTGGCCCACTTTCATTAAGCTGCAGAAGTGAAGAAAATCTGCAACTGTTTGTTCTCTAAAAGCAAGCTTACTATGCCAATTTTACAAATATATATATTAACTTTTTCAAACGCTAAGAAAAGTTTTGGCCTTTTGGTAGCAAAAATCCCTCTGCATTTTCTTCTGACATTATAGGTAGCATGAGCTACCTAAGTAACTGTGAAATAAAGCACCTTGTAAATACTAGGCAAATAATAGGAGAGGCCGATTTCTTTAAAGTTCATCTGTGATAACACATAACATCAACATTTAAAATAAAATTCAACCTTCTAAAGCTAGCCAGGTTCCATCAGGAAAAAAAAAAAAGAAAAGAATGAGACAAAGAAAGAATCTAAATGTAAATAGGAAAATACAAGTGTCAGATACTTCATTAAGGACTGATCAGTAATCCGCTTACGTCCTTTTTTTTAAAAAACTACTATGCTAAAGGAACAATATAGGCTGGATACCAATCTTGTATGATGTAATTGTTTCGGCCAAACCAATCCTTATCCTGAAATTTCTGTTCCAATCAGAGAACAAGCTACAAAATGCCATCCTCTTTCAGTTTTACGAGTCCGAGCAATAACTTCTTTGCTGACAGAAAAAACATTTGTGTGCCTTTAAATAGCAGTCGGTAAGGCCGAGCTGGTGTCACTAAGTAAGCTGAATTCTGTGAAAACAAATTCAGCAGCAATATAATTGTAACTGCTACAATTTATAGTACAATAGTATAATTCTATCAAAAGCAAAGGCAATAACTAGAAACCAGTGAAGATGAAAGAACTGCAGGCTGCAAAGGGCCTAAATTTGCATATCGCGCTTTATTTACAAATTGTGAGGCACAGAGTAGGTAGAACTTGTACTGACTTGCTAAAGGCACACTGAGCTTGTACGACTGCCTTCTGGAGTACCTGGGGCACGAGAACCCACAGCCATTTATCAAAGGGAAGCATTGCATATTATAAAATATTCAGCTTTACCTTAATAAAGATGCAGTTTAGAACTTCAGTTTTGTTTCAACAAACACAAACATTATTTCAACACATACATTGTATATTTGAAAACAGGGCCATATGACATAACTCAAAAAAAAGCTGTTTCTTTTTCAATATGAATCCTTTGCAAACTATTGGCTGCATGTACACAACTATGCATAGTTTGAATTCTTGCATAATGATGATGGCTACAATTCTACTGCCAAGTGGTAAGTAAAAGACTTTTGTGCTTAAATAAGTAAATAAATAAATGAATAAATAAACGGTGCATGGTTGAATTGCCTGTAGCTTTGAGCAGTCAGCTAAACCAAGCTTGCTATCACTGAACTTGCTTCTCGCATATATACCAAGGACAAGCATTGATTTGCCACAGATGGCAGCCAACATTCACATTTCTAAGTACAAGACCAGGACAGTACTCCTATCTACCCTAGCAGATACAAGTGTATTAGGTTCCTGGTTCATCAAAATAGTTTTCATTAGTATACACGAGTGTTTTGCTGCTGTAACTGCATCTATAGCTCCTGTTAAAGGAATTTATTTCCTCATTTTTCTGACACAAACAGTTACTAAAGCAGCTGTTTGAAATGAGGATATGGCCTGAGGCTACTGGCTTCCACTACCACAGCTATATACACCTTCACAAGTTTTTTCCCTTGGACATTGCACTACAATCAAAACAAATTGAAAAAAAAAAAAAAAGATACCATATTATTTCCAAGAGAACAGCCTACGGCCTACTTCATGGAAATGTATGTCTAAAACCTTTAACTTCCACTTTAAAATAGGTTTTAGTTTAATTTTCCTGAGTATTGATTCAATTTTTCAAACTGGCAAGTAATGACAGAAGTTGAGTAAGAAGATTGGAGGGATAAAAAAGGAGATCTGTTAATCAGAGATTAGAAAGTCATATGTATTGGAGATGGGCAAGTTTTATTTTCTGGTTTTGAATGTAATTCTTCCTTATTGATGCCATAAAAATGAAAGACTTATGCCATGTTCTGTTACTTGTCAGTGGTAGGCATTGTCATCTTGATTTACCAAGTGATTGTACTTTTCTGGAAAGGTGGTCACAACTTATGATGCTTTCAAACTAAAAATCAAACAATCATTTGGAAAAAGAAAAATAAATAATTGTGTCATGATGTTAGAAAAAAATGACTATATTCAAGTACTACAGCAAAATTCAAAACTGCTCCATCTACTGGGACTACAGAAAAATTAAGACAAATTTAATGTGTGAGTATTCATGTGGGTAAGTACTCTTTCTGGTATTTTGAATATACTGGATATAAATGATGGAATTTGGATTCTAATAAAATTCGCTGTAGCATTTTGGTTTATTTTCATGCAGCCAAATACAATTTTCAAATTTAAACTATTTTATTAAAAACACTGTGATACTATCTAGATGTTCCCAGTGGGAACTGAAGCACAAATGTTTTAAAATATTAAAATCCAGAGAATATAGGCTGTATAAAAATTACGTAAATGATCCTGTAAATGCCTGTGTTTAGGATGAAATTTAGGCATTGAACAGTCCTAGGTATGGATTTATTGTGAAGAAAAGATTTAATGGTAAGAGGTAACAGTTTTCTCCAATTATAAAGGGTTACTAAAATATGCATAATGGCTGAGGCCCGCTCCTATTTGTAGAGTGGCCACAGCAGTCATGTTCATACTGTTGAGAATGCACAATATATGTGAAATTAAATATCTAAGTTCCTTAAAGGTTAGGGTGTACCATAATTGCTTTGCATTTGATATAAAGTTTACATAATAAAGTATTTCTAGTCTTGACACTGAAATGCCATATTTAAAAAGAATAGCATAATGAATACCATTTTGCTATACTTTTAAGCCTTGAAGAAAATCATAGTAGCACCTTTACTTCCTTCTAAATTAAATGTGAATGTAAAGTCAAACTAGAAAATGATCGACTTAGGAAGTGATCCGATTTTTTTCTGAAATGGCTTATAGAACAGAAAACCAGTTTTATATCATATCTTAAAGGAAACAAAAGCAATGTTTCTGACATGGCTTGCAGAGAAAATATTACACAAACCAGCTCACATTAGCTTGTTCTTGGACAACATTTTTCTAACTTATTAATTCTTCCTTCCCTGGCATCTAACTGGAAACCAGTGGAAAACACGGTTTATCACTGAGTCAAAAACCTCTGTGGCCCCTTCATGGGACTAACAGCTTTAAGACAGAATTCTGCCAAGGAAATAAAATTATTTTAGACTCAGAGCGTAAATATTCACAAAGACTCGCATATTTCTCTGGTTAGAATAGGATGTGCCAATGATGATGAGCAGAAAATAAAGCTATAGGTTAACTGAGTTACCTAGAATCTCATAGTACAGATACCTGACAGGTAATGAAAGACAGATAAGGCATTAATACCTTTACTCTTTTGTTATCTATGTATCTGGGATGGAGATGGCCTGTTTCATGAACCTCCTCCTTTTACCTTTCACATCTGTTACTCCAGCAACGCCAGATTTTCTGCTGAGTTCCAAAATACTTAGTCTGATACAGGCCAGTGTAACAAACCCATGTCAATTATCAGATAGAAACGTAGGGAAGAGGTATGTGGATACCAAACTTAGAAGTCTGTTTATATCACAGGAAGAGGGATACGTGTGCCCCAGTATAACACAAATACCATGCTGTCTTGTCCCTTAGCTCCCCAGTTAGAAAGAAACCCATCTCTTATAACCGGTTTACATGAGAAAGAGCCGTAGACACAAGAAAACCAAGCAGTTTTCTCTTGCAGGTAGAATTCAAAAACAGAAATAAGGGATAATGTGCAGATAAAACAAGGCCTGAAAGATGGTAATGTTCTCCCCTTCACTGTCCGGTATGAAGAGATATAACAAAGTATTTGCTCTGTAAATAAGAATATTAACCAGATAACCAGATAACTGTAGTAACAAATCACCAAAAATCATGAAGCTAGTGGATCTAGCCCTCACAGTCCTGATCAATCATCAAGACAGACCTCCTTTCCTCAAGGTACAACAAACCTTCATTTGATTTTAAAAAGATTTGTGGTGACTGCTGATTTAGTACAGAAAATGACAAAAATTACCCCAAAGTAACTCTCACTGTTTTTTACCCAGACCCCTGTTGTAATCTCTGCACCTAACTTTCAGAATAAAAGGAAACAGTCTTTAGGTACCTCAGGGAAATCCAGCCTGTCAGTAATAATTCATGAACACTTTCTCATCAATAATACTTAATGCAAGAAGCACCATAACTCAACAGTGATTAAGCTCATTTGGATTACTACTGTTTGAAGCACGGTTAGGAAGGTTTTAAAGAAAGCTCTACGGAAAAGCACCAAACATTTTCTCCCAGAAAAATTACAGGTCCGCTAGCACAAGTCAGTTACAAAAGTAACTGAATCTGAACTTTGCCTGCTAACTGCAAACCCAAGACAGATTAAACACCTCGAGTACAGATTACTGAGAGGAGAAGGGAAAGCGTGAGGGGATTGTACCCCGCCTATTTGTATCACTTATTACTGTATACTTCCAACATGACTGCAGGGCTGTTCTCATGTGCCACGTTCCCGTTCATGTTATGGATACTTCAAGCCCTAAACCATACTGAAAAAAATTCATTTGATCTTGCAAAATGCTGGCAGATGATCAAATGAAAAGATAAAATAAAACCAGAGAAAAGAACAGATACTGGAGAAGACTATGAATGGTTCTGACTACTAAGTGGAAACAAATCTTGCTATCAAGTGACTTTTTTGAGAGAGCCATCAGCACTAGAAACAGGATGACTCAAAACTACTTTTTCACATGAGTTGCAAAGATTCATTGACAATTCATTGGTGAATGATCCTGAATTCTGAACACTCCCATCCGCATGGCAAAATATCAATCCAAAACTCCAAGTCCCTCAATCAAACTCAGATTTAAAACCCTTAATATGATCATAAATTTCTGAATTCTTGAATGCAATCTTGCTTTTTTCCTGGTTTTGTTTTAAACAAACTTTTGCTCCTTTTCAAGTCACACATTGACAATTTGGTAAAAACTTTTATATATCCCATTTCAAACCCTCAACATCAGTATTTTCTTTGTTACGATTGTACACTTCTGCCTTCCTTATATACATCAGACAACCTAGAATCACAGAATCGTTTAGGTTGGACAAGACCTTTAAGATCATCATGTCCAACCGTTAACTTAGCACTGCCAAGTCCACCACTAAACCATGTCCCTCAGCACCACATCTACCTGTCTTTTAAATACCTCCAGGGACGGTGACTCAACCACTTCCCTGGGCAGCCTGTTCCAATGCTTCACAACCCTTTCAGTGAAGAAATTCGTCTTAAAATCCAATCTAGTAAACTTGTAAATATCTAAAGGTTTGCAAGATTATGAACAATGCCAGCAAAAAAAAGACCCACATGTCACATCTACAAAATCCTGCAACTGCATTTGAAAAATGTTTTGGATGGTTACTCTTAAATAACACAGTCCGAAATTCAAAACTTTAAAACTGAGTGATCAGCAGAATAATCACAATTATAATTATGTTTTCCAATGATAATAGGCCTTTTTGTACTATAGCTACAGCTTTCAGTTCCAGCATCATTAAGAGATTCTTCAAATTACTTTTTAAATATCCTTTTCCCTCAGGATTTTCACTTATACCTAATTAGACTACTTACCCCATGCCACGTAATTCCCTATTGCCAAAACTGCTAAATGCTTCAATAAGAAGGAGGAGGGCACCAGTGGAGCAAGGCAGATGTAATGTCATTGGTTAACAATAGAGGTGTGAAGCAACTGCCGTAATTATAAAACTCATTAATTCACAGTGTTTAGGGGTGAAAAAAAAATACTTGGCAATAACTCTGTTGAAATGGCAATTCTTTTCAACACTACATCAGACTGAAAAAAAACCTTTCAATTTACACCTTCAACAAGACAGAACAGTAATTTCATTAGTAATTGTGAAAATCAACATCTGCATAAAAAGTAAGGAAAAATGGTCAGCTATAGCGGCATCCAGCATTCATACAGCCCTTTCATTTTTCAAATTGACACGTGGCACATTTTGACACCTAACTGATTTTATTTAGTCTCATTCCTCTTATGACTGTAAATGGACAACTTCCAAGACTATATTTCCAGAAAAAAATATATTAGAAAGTATTAAAGCAAGATTAATGAATTTTAAATTTTACAACCTCTGCCCAATAGTAGGGCCCTAGCTTTTGTCTGCAACAGAAATATTTGCTATTTACCTTTGCGATTCATGGATGCAAGCTTTTTAAATAGCTGAGGAGCCCTGCCATAAGACAGATAGCACTAGGTTCTGCTTCCATCATTCATCTTCCATATGCTGCTCACTAGTTTAGGCAGTGTCATGAAATGTCCGCCATCTCTGCTAATGGTATTCTCAAACTTTCCCTGTCCAAATTTGTCTGAAAAAAAATTCTGAAGTTTCTAGGTGGAGAAAATTTTCTCTAGAGAGAAGAGGAGATTTTAAAGAGACAGCAGCTGGCGTAAAGCTCTCATCTTGAATACTCAACATTAAATTATTTAACTTCTGTTCACTAGTGGGTATTTCTTTTCAAAATTTCAGTTATTTTACATACAGCATATATAGGAATTGTGGTTGATTACCACTTTGAATGGAGCTGAATACAGTGAATTTCATTTTATATAATTTGCAATGTTTTCTGACAACATAACAACAGATACTGCAGGGTCAGTGAGAGCAATTCCGCTATTTAGGCTGTCTAACACATTCCATTATAAAAGATTACTGTGGCCTTTATTTCTTAGCTTTAACACTCCGACTGTTTGCAGCAGGTGATTTAAATTTATCAGACAGAAAGTCTCTATACTAGAAAAGTGGCTTTCCTAGTGTCATAAACTGCTGATTAGGTTCTGTTGAGATGCAAACTGTTGAATAGCGCTATTTTAATTTTTCTTCTTGTATTTCTCCTCAGAGAAATTTTGGCAGCATGTCAAAACAATAATGAATATAAAAGTAACATACATAAATACTATAAGATGGGACTCTAGATTTTGAAGTTAACACTTGGAAATCAGAATATTAAAGAATTTGGACCACTTGTATAATGTATATAATATAACAGAGACTATAATCATAAGTGGGCAGAAATAAGCTTTCCTGGATAATATTCAGGTACTTTTCAAATATGTGTGTACAAGTGGAGTTATACCATTTTGAAATAGAAGATTTTGTAGATACAACTACTTAAGTACTTAAAAAGGAAAATCGAGTAAAACCTGATTCTTTTATGATGAGAATGTAATACTATCATGCTGCATTGTACACCATGTCTCCAAATTTGTACCCTAAAATCTTTTGCCTTGCATTGCACTTTTCTACTAAACAATCACTAGACTAACTGTATGAGCTGGCATTATTGCTGGTCGTGACCTCAGGGATCATGAGGTGGGCTGGGAGAAGGAAAAGACGGCATTTTAGGAAACAGGTCTTCCCCATATGTCTCACCCACTTCTTAAAGCTTCTGTATCTTCCAGATTGTCCCAGTGCAAAGTGATGGCCCTGGTACAGATTTAGGATGTTGATATGCAGTTACTATTCTGGCATTTTAGTATTCTACCTAACTTACTTAGAAAAAAAAAATAATCAGATTTGTATAGATCCTGAACATTATGAAGAGACATAAGAAGAGAAACAGGTCTATACAGTAATTTTGATGTACTGATTAGATGAAACACTTGAAACATCAAAAATGATTCAGGTATATTACTCAAAACAACAAAAAATGAAATTACAGATCATGGAAAAAAGGCTTTTCTTAATTTCGGGGTGTTTTTTCATACACTTGTAAGTTTCTTTAAGAGTCATGAGTTACATATGTTTAAGTTAAGAAAATATCAGCACTTACTGTCAGAATTAAGAGCAATTCTTCAATGTTGCTTTCAGGTTTCAACTGGTCTTTGAACATCCCAATAGTTGGATGCTTCAAATAGTAATAGGAAGCAATGCGGCCGTATGTCAGAGGTTCAATGCTGCGATTATCCTGTTAGAAGAGGAATTAAATATACGTGATTCCTGCATGGTTCATTATAAATTGTTCCTACAAAACTGCAAAATATTTTAAGACTACTTTATAAGAGAGAACAGCAAAAATGATTTAGCATCATAACTTAGCTGCAACCCTAATTAAGCCCAGTTTTCAACATAAGTCTTACAAATAGCTCCATGGACAAACTCTAACATCTCAAAACAGGAGCATGTATCTTGCTGTTCCCAACTTTTAGGAGCGTGTATTCTACTGAATCTTGTACGGCACGGACTAGTCTTACCTCCCCAATTTCAATACAGTAGGAGCCTTCCAAATCAAAGAGGGATTTCTCCACAAGGCTTGAGAGGTACTTATTCATTGTGTCATGGCTCACATCATCCAAGTTATAGTAACTAGATAAATTGAAAACAGATGCATTACATGAATACTTTTGACACTCTGAAGATTTTTAACAATGATGTCTTGTAGGAAAACTTACAAGGCTGTTATAATACACACACATACTTGGAAGAGCAATATCCACATAAAACAATTAAACAGAACTGTTCCCTTATATAGTCTAACAAGAAATTCATTATTCTTAAATCATTTGTGGGAGTAACCAACATAATACAAGCAGGTACATATGGAAAGATGGTAATTTGTCTGTCTATTAATAGGAAGGTTGACACAAACAGAACTGGACTGGCTATGTTTTGTTAGTGGGAAAATTTTCCTGATTGCATAAGTATATTTTCCTGATTATATAAGTACGAAAGTGAACAAGCAATACTAACATAAGTAACAGTATTTTAACTTAAAAAGAAAGGAGGAAAACCCACCAAGGATAGCAACTGTTTTTACATCCCGGAACTCTGAAAATAAAAACTAGGCATATAGTGACAGCTCTTGAAAAAGTAACCTTTCACCAATCCAAATGTTGGTGTTTGTTGTTATATTTCTGAGTAATTTTATTCTCAAAGCTAAAATTGCTAAAAGAAGGAATAGGGTATTTGTCAATGTGGTTACTTCAGATGTTCATTTTCAGGTAAAATTGTTTAGGTAAACTCAATAGTAACACTTGTTCTTAGTTATCTGTAGGAAGGAAAAATGTTTATAAAGTGTGTCAAAACATAATGTTATGCCAGTATATAAAAAAGACCCAGTGACTGGTTTGCACTCCTTAACTGTAGAACTTAAGCTGTATTGTAAGATTCTGACTTACACAAACTAACATAATCTCAGGGAGAGCTTTTCATAAAATCATAGAATTGTTAAGGTTGGAAGGGACCTTTAAGATCATCTAGTCCAACCATTAACCTAACCTGACAAAAACCACTTCTAAACCATGTCCCCAAGTACCACGTCTACCCTTTTTTTAAACACCTCCTGGGATGTTCTTTTACCTAAAGAACTCCAGGTAAAAACGTAGTAAGAACTTGTGTCTAGATTCAATAAAGGCAACAATTCAGGAAATAACAATTAAGTTCAATGAGCAGTAAAGAAAAACTGAGCATGCTCACAAAGTTTAAAAATTCTGAATATAAGCAGAGCAATTAAATCATGCACTTTCAAAGTGCAATTCAAACAAAAAAAGTGATGATTTATTGAAATGTTAAAAAGCCTAGTAAAAAAGGTTGTCCCTGCTCATTTAATTCTGTAAAATACTGTCGCACAAATAGACTACTGAGATTGCTGCAACAATGAAAGATGCTTCTTTGTTCATACTAGCTGCTCTACTAAAATTTCCTACTGTTATGATGTACTCAGCATCCCCACTGGAAACAATACCACACGCTGTAATGGAGATTAGGTTCTCTCAGTGTTATTTTGTGCAGGTGAACAACAGGCTGCAAAACAGTGTGCTGAGATTCATTTTAGCTGATTTTACATAGTTACAGCTACACCTGAGTTGGTCTTTTTAACTCCCTTTACTGCCAATGGAGAGAAATGTGTGCTTGCAGAATGCTATTCAACTGAAGTATTTTATGTATCTGCTTTAGGATGAGGTGAAATGTAATCATTGACTTAAAAGAACTTTAGGCAATCAGTTCAGTTGTTGATGCTATATTTGGGCAGATGAATCCCATTTTCTGAATTAAGCTCTATTTTTTTTTACTGTAATGCTGCTGTTAGCAAATTTCAAAAGATGGAATTGTGTTTTTATATACTCCAATCATCCTTCCATGACTGTTTTATTAACAGAATCTGATTTGCACTGTTATTTTCTTAAAGACAGTTTGTAGCATCTATCTTTTTGAATAGCAGTAGCACAACTGAAAAAAAGCCTGCATGGTAAACAGCAGTACAGTCATTTCCATATTTTTTTCCCTTGTTATTAATCCTAAATTGTGGGGTTAATTTTCTGATGCTTTGAATGTTCAAGTATAATTGTGTAAAGTTGGTGTAAAACATTATTACTAAAAGAAAAAGATTAAAAAAAATCTGTTCTGATAGCAGGAAACAGTCAGCTATGTTAGACAACAACAAAGTGTATATATATATGGCAGTAGAGTATTCAACTCTGTGATATTTTTATATGGGTTCATACTGAGATGATCTCAAATATTTAAAACACAGCAATTGTCCAAAACCAAACCAAAAGGAATACTTATATTGACTAAAAAGTTTGATACGGTAGACAGCCACATATCATCACCCTTATGCAAAGAAAACATAGTTGTAGCAAAAGTACTTAAACATTGTTTTCAATGCAACTTAATTTTCATAAATCCCCATTTAAATTTACTGAAGTAATATAGTCATGGCAAAAAATGGTCAATATTTCCATCTGCACCTTTTATGTGCCTGACATCTTATCACTGAACACATTTAGATTCTGTTTATTAGCAGACTTTACTTTGTAACATTTTGTTTAGCTTCTGAAAATAATCGAGCAAATTAACTACGTAAGTTGTTTAAGGATGTGAAAAGGTTTTCTATTTTATACGTCTAAACCACTAATGATTCATTAGTATTTATTCTAAATTGAATATAACACTACTGAAATGATTCTAATTAAGGCATTTTGTTGTCATGGTATTCAGACTTTCACCGTTTCATTGCAGCACTATTATTTGCAGTATCACAACATTGATGATGAATACTGATAAAACAAAGGATATGGGCAATACACTGAAATTCTTTTTTGAGAGTGAAATTTAAGACAGTAATTCAAACAGATTTTATCTTGCGCTCTGCCTAATTTGCAGTATTTCACACTGAATTCAAAATCGTAAAGGGCATTATAATGCCTTTTAAAAATTATGTGAGTTTTAAATTTGCTGATTTTGGGTAATTTTTTGTCAGAGGAGTAAATATATAGCTGCCTAGTGCAAATAAAACAATGTAAAGAAAAAACTTAAATGGTTTGTAATCTTGAGTGAAGTGGTACCAGTGTGTTTTAACTACTATCTATAATGGGGTAAATATAATTTTGAGCACACCCACAGGAGCTTCCTGGTCACTCAGCACATTTTCCCCTAATAAAAAGCAAAGCCATTCATCTAGAAAGACTATGTTAAAATCATTAGCAAAACCAGAGGTATCATGTCATTAGGCAGTATTTTGAATGCACAGACATAAATGCAAGTTGAATTTTGCATGTTGGTATACTCCAAGTATAAAAACTGCATCGTATGTGAGTTTCTCTATGAAGCTATATTATCTAACTATTTAATTACAGATAAAGAATAAAAACAATGCAGTTTCATGCTCACTGCATTGAATCATCTAGTCATTACTTTCCCTTTGCTATAAACAGACAGCCTACCTTTTTATCAGCACACCATTTCATTTATTTCACAGTGAAGCCCAGTTTCACAATAATTGACTTGTCAGAAGCTCTAATTTATGAGGCTGGGCTCTGTAAGCCTTCTCCTATATTGGACTCAACCTGCACACAAGCAGGGTTGAATATTTACAATGCTGTTAACAGGTGCTGAGTTGTTTAATGATTCTAATAGCCAGAAGCGTACTGAGAAAGCCAGCGGGATCACAATTACAGGCTGTTTGAACACAACAATTACTCGTCCCCTGAGAGGTGTGAAAGTCAAAGGCAGTTTTATCCTAACAGCATCTAGCACATGGGCTAGACAAGCTAACTTCCATTAGTAGTCCATTGGGGAAAAGCAATAACAAACCCCTAGGTATCATAAAAATTTACAAAGTATGTAAAATTTAAACAATCAAAACCTGAAGGAACTATTTATTGTCTTTTAAATAATATATTTAAAATCCCAAACCTTGTAGAGCTTAGCAAGAACAACAAACCATGAAACATGAACTTATTTCTATAATCTAAGCAAGTGTGGAATTTCATCAGCTGAGAAAGACAGAGAGACATGCAGGAACATAAAATGTAGATGAAGTTACACAAAACATTTAGGATTTAATGTGAATGTTGGCAATCATTTCCTGTTTAGCTTATGTAAACCTGACCTGAGATATCTCTGGGAAATTTTTCATCAGCCTTGAAATGGTCCTGCTATAACTGTCAACGCTGTGAAGTCATTTGTTACAGCACCATGTTTTTTATGTTCAGATTATACGGTAGTAATAGTGACACACATAATGAAAATTGGTGGCAGAGTCAGCCAAAAATATTAAAACAAAAAACTTGCAAGCCGGAAGGCCTTTTGAAACAAATGCACAAAAAAGATGAATCTACAGCAATCACTTGATAGCAAGAAAGTGTGCTTTCTGCGATTTTACAGTCCTGAAAGCAGAATTTTGTTATGAACAAGTATGGGGGATAAAATGGAATAGTCATTTTTGTAAATCCCTTTACTTCAGTCATCAGTTGTGTTTACTTGCATCAGCCTGTGGCCTTCAGCAGCTGTCATCTTCAAATGGTACCGTGGAAATGGTACTGAGTATATGGCACCACTGATGGACCTTCGTAGCCAGAGAGCTATGAACCAATGTACCAACTCACTTCTGTTGTTAAGGGACCACTGACTGACTGGAGTCTGTGACCAGCTTGCTAAAATGCATTACAGCATGCACAAATGCTGCAGAGAGTAATCTCTGTCTGCATTTCACTTGTATCATATTTTCTTGCATTCATATATTCGCTTATGCCAGGTATGAGAAATAGATACATTGCTGCCTTTAATCAGTTTTCAGTATATTGTACATTGTGGTTATTTAAGAAAAAAAAGAGTTCAGTTGCTGTGACATCAGCAAGGTATTTGCCTCCACATCAGTGCTTCTAATTAAAACATTTACAAGAAAGTTTCCCTCCTAAGATGCATTCATAAGATGAGAAATCAGAGGTAATGGGCACATGTAGCTTTCCTTACATATTGATTGGGCGTTTCTTTTTCCTGTGATATGTTCCAACAGATAATTTGTACAGGTAAATCATATCCAAGAGTAGGAAGACAATTATGTGAATTTGCTTTCTGAATGGGGAGAGGTGGGGTCTTCAGCTTTGCATTTTCACCTAAGCCTACAGCAGACTGGGGGACAGGAGGCGGCTCAAATCCTCAGCAGCCTGGGCCTTCCCAGTCTNTTTCCCAGTCTGAGAAAATCAGAAAAACTTTATTCATGTGAATAGTTTGGTAAAAGCATACCATGAACTACATTCCTCTACTTTTCACATCACTGTGACCCTAATAATCTAAAAGAACAAGTTCTTGTTACGTAATTCATAATAATGCCTATGGATATTATTTATGAAGTATATATAAATGCACACAGATCTAAATGTGACTGTAAAAGAAAGAATCCACCTTGAGAAATATGTGTTCACCAACTCAAAATATGGATATTGGTAATTACCACAGTGTAAGATACCCACACCTTCTTAGCTTCTCTTCTTAGTAGCTACTGCCAAATTTTTCAATTTTATCTCTTAATCTTAGTTAATTTAACTTTATTCACTAATCCCCCCTCCCTTCTGATATAATTCCAAACTAGCCCTAAAATTCCAAGTAACTGTGATTTTGTCACTGAAATACATATTATTCTGTTCTGACTGGCTGATATTAGCTGCCACCTCAATACCAGAAACTATGTTGGGACAGTCTATAATCATAATTTTTATTCAGATGTTTTATTCACGCTATTAAACATGCTCAGCTAATCATACTGAGAAAAGGAAATTTAAAATAAAATATAACTGTATGATGATAAGAGCATCAGTCTGAGATAATTTAATTATAATTTATGCTACATTATTCTTTCACTCCAGAAAACTTTGTAAGACTGACATAAAGTGAAAAAAAACCCCTTAATGATAGTTATCAGTATGAATTAATAAAACCATTTTTTCAGGTCTTCACAAGGAATTTACACAGAAAACTGATCTTATAAGTGTGTACATATACACACACACTCTCTCATATATATTTATAAATACATAAAAAACCACACACATTTTAACAGTGATGTGATGTGTGCTCTCAGAATATCTAAAAATTAACTTTCCAAATGAAAGCTGATTCTGCTTAACTTTACATATGTTGTAAATTTCTCTTTCTCTTTTACTGCACGTGTATCTGGAAAATATCATAACCTGATTTACAGAAAATGTTTCCCATAGCCATTTCTCTTTTGTAGAAAGCTGCAGATTACAATCTTTTATAAGGGTAAAAGAATGAAATAGTCAAGGAATTTCAGCCAAGGAAAGGAGATAGATGAGTCTCTCAAAATAGCCCCTTTCAAAGAACAGGGCACTTCGCTGATCTGTCTTGTATGATCTTGACTAAGTAAAGAAGTTGTATAATCTCGACTAAGTAAAGAACTAAAGTTGTATGTGGAAAGGAGAACACGTTGTAGTACTTGACTGAAGTAGCACAGAAACTTTGTCTTAATGTGGAAGTTCAAAAACCTCTACATTTAGAAAGAATTGCTCTGGGGGAGGGAAAGAATGGGGAAAAAACCTCTGGATACTGAAACTGGTGCACTTCGATAAACAGTTTTTTATTTGTGCTACCCCTCTTATCTGCACAACGTGCACACGATTAGTCAGTCTGCCCCTGAACGAAACTAGCACTCACCTATTCCACNAAAAAACTCTGGATACTGAAACTGGTACACTTTGATAAACAGTTTTTTATTTGTGCTACCCCTCTCATTTGCACAACGTGCACACGACTAGTCAGTCTGCCCCTGAACGAAACTAGCACTCACCTATTCCACTCCCCCAAATCAACGGCTCGATTACTCCTCTTAACTAGACAGTTAAAACCCATTTCAGAGATTTCAAGATACAGGGATTCATCAAACAGGAAAACGAAAATGATTTGATGAAAAGAAGTATCGTAACATGCAAAGGTTTTCATCAACACCATTAAAAAAAGCCATTATTACGAGTCTAACAAATTAACTCAAGTGTGCCAGAAAAACTTTCATAATGACTGCACGTTTAGAAGAAACCTGAATACTTAGAGCAAAAGGATACTTTGATCTCTGTCTCACAACAAAGGTAGATTAACATTACTTAAATAGTACAAATTGTAGGCATTCAGTAAAGCATTTTATGGTACTGGATTGGAATAGAATGATCCTAGATTTGTTTATGCAGCTTTAATATACAAGTAGCTAAAACTGGCAATAAATGAGAATATAAATCTTCTGCATATTATCTAAGCCCATTATTTTGGGGATTTACAGCATCACATGCAATGACTTTTATGCCAATGAATCCCAAGGCAATTTACCAATCATGCATATAGGAATTACTTATTCACCACTAAGGTACAATCACCTGCTGGCTGGGAAATAGTTCTTGTTTCACAGTGGAGAGAAAGTCAACAAAATTGCTTCGGGCCAGGACATGATAAACAACACTGTATCAAGTAACACCGAGTGGGTATTGTGGAACTCCCCAACCCAAAATTTAGCCATTATGCTCCTACTCTTGTGACAAAATAAACCCTAAAACCTTTGGATTATTAAAGGCAAAAAATAGTTCTTGTTTCATAATATCAATCATTTTATATGGTCACATATGGCACAGTCAAGTCCATTACTATATTGAAATTTATTCAAAGTTATCTCAACTATCTCTGACTTCTCTTCATAAAACTCTTCAGTTTTCCTTTGACGTATCTCATTCAAACATTCACCACGCTGGAACTGCTTGGCTTGTAGGAGGTCTGAAAATAACACAGACGGTAGGTCCAGGAAGCCTACTAATTGGCTAGTTCATTAACTTTGGATGAAACTGAATAAAATTTATTATCATGTCAAAGAATGGAAAGCGTGCACATCCATTGCATTTGTACTTGGTATCTAGAAGTGACCTCTTCAACACAGTTAATGACAGAGT
>RSEF01000003.1:78725264-78737825 GCA_003993805.1 Himantopus leucocephalus | reverse complement strand
GATTTTTCTCCCTGCATGAAGGAGTACAGCGGGAATGCTGAGTACCTCTGTGTGGATGAGACAGAGGGTAAAGCAGCACAACTTGTGAACTGTTCCAACCTGCATGTGTGGCGTTCCAATGAAAGACTCCAATTTCATTAGAAACTTCAATTTGCATTCCTATCTTGCCATTATGGACATGACTAGTCAAGATCTGTTCATCTTTTATCTTACTACAAAGGTTCTGCATCTCAATTTTTTCTCCCTCCCCCACCCCCCGCCCTTTCTTCCCACAATGCTCTCAGAATAGCAGAACTTCTGCTCAAAAGTTGATATAGTGATTAACTTCAGATTTAGCTTTCCATGACACTGCACATTAAAGAAACTGCTGACAAAAAAGGACCGTCAGTAAACATGCCAGCCTCATACTCCAGTGGCAACCTTCTTGTATATTGGGAAGAGCTTACCTATTAAATCAAAAGACAACATTTCTATATTCTACACTTACCTTTGGGCTACAGGTTCTGCCTTAAAAATCTACCTACCACACATACCACATGATCAAAGCTTGCCAAAGACAAATCAACAAAATCACTTTAACACAGCAATTCAAGAGAAAGACATTTTAAAATAACATTACTTATTCTTTATACTAAAAAAGAATAGTCTGCAGTGGCGTAGTTTTTAACATTAGTTGTAGTATGGATCATGTGTAAATTCCAAATAAGCATTGCTTCAACACATCTAACCTAGACAAAACCAGGATTTAGCTGTTTGTCACTCTCAGGGGAGAAATACCCTCCACATAAATGTATTCACTTTGTTAGTTATGAAGTGAGAGAATTGAATATGTTTTCTTTAGTTTACAGTTCTAAGATTCTGCATTTTTTATTTCCCAAGAAGATTAGACAGAAATTCTGTTTTGTGGGAGATTCTCAGCATAGCAGTAGATGCAGAATTCAAAACTAATTAAGATGAAAAAAGAATTAAAGGACATTATTTTATCACCTGCAGGCTCCCACCGGCAGTTGCCCATAAAGAACCCAGCTGAAAATTCAGCCAAATGTTATGGACATTAACCTGATTTCAGAAATTCAACACTCTGGAGTACATCAAGAAATATTCAGTGCTATAAATGCCTAATTCTTTATTTCCACATTATTTTGGTGAGTGAATGATCACATGATAGGTAACATACCATTTCCCCGTAACAATGTTGTGGCAAAGGCAGGTTACATTGCTGGAACAGCTCAGAACGATCTGCATACCAGCTGGAGCTAGGCAGTATGATAACAATCATTGAAAATATTGCACACATGGTTTCACCAGGATACCCTAATGAAAGTAAACTTTATCACAGAGAAACAGCTGATAGCTATTCCCTCATTTATCAGGAAAATCCAGGTCCTAATAGATTTTCTATAGAAAACTGGGCAGAACATATCAATGTGGTAGCTAAAAAAAAAAGTAACACATTATAAATACAATACCTAAAGGAATGTGATAATCTGGAGTTTTATTTTAGGGATGCTGATGTAGCCCTCTCAATAAGGCTATTTTATAGTTGTCACTAAATTGTAAAGTTAACTGCCAAGAAATGCATTTATATTTAGAGAAAAAAATATTAAAAAAATGTGCATACAAGTTTTATTCCATGTGTGGGCCAGCAATGCTCCTACATTGGAGATCGCTAAGTATTCTAGGTTCCAACAGCAGCCAGATCACCTTTGGATCAACTCTACCCTCAAGTTACCTTGAGAATAAATTGCATTTGTATTTTATACTCACGTTGGGTTCATTATAAGTCGACGGAAGAAATAAGTCCAGGTGATATAATCCATTGCATCCTGCTTAGAAGTAATAGTTCCAGCAGCAATTTCAGCATTCAAGTGGTCAGCCAGCACTTCTAACAAGCTGAAGAACAGGAAACAAGAGGACTTAGCTGACTTTACAATCACAAAGACAGGTAATATATTTTGTAGAGTTGTGCATTAAAAGGTTTATTACTTTTAATCTGAAAGTATATATTTATCTTCCGGTAAAAGAGAAGAGGGGAAGAAGGGGGAATGTAATTGCAAGGTCAGTCATCTTCTTTACATGATAGTGGAATGAAGCTCAAATTAATTTTTGATTGGACCAAGAACGCAAAAGTTTAAGTCAGTCATGGAATGTATTCAGATGGAGTTACTCAGTGGTAACTTCTGAATACTGTATGTTGACCATATGATCATGCTGGTTTAATCCAATACAGAATCATATGGAAAGACAAACAGGAAATGAAACAGTGGCAATAGCTTAGCTAATACTTGACAAATACTTGAGGGCTATTAAAATTACATCAAAACTGCTTCCCCCAGATTTTGCCTCATCTTCATCCAATGAAAAAAAAATAGTTACTTTTACTGAGAAAGATCTAAACTCAGAAACACAGAAGAACAAAAGCAGTTTAAAATGCTTCTTACAAAGTAAAATACTGTTTAGTGTCATTAAATGGAACAAAGACCTTCATTAGGGTATCTAATGAGATCATGCTTGGCTAAAGTTCAATCAGGGAATGGCAAATATTTAAGGATCAACCTAAGTTTTCTTGTATTATAATCCTTTTTGTTTTCCTACTGTTCTTTCCCTATTGCTAAAAGTAAATATTAATGAGTAGCTGGAATGGTATGAGTAGCTATTTTACTGCTCTATACCGCTGATCGCACACTTCTAAAAGTAAGAACCTGTTCTACCCAGATTGTCTAACAGAAACTGGACAGACGATTCGATAGCTATTCCAGAATAAAGAGTGCTTTCTCTTTTGCTTCTAATGTGCTATATTTCAGACCCATGATCAGTGAGAGCACAAGGCCTGTCATACAAGTTGTGTACTCAAGTCTAGCGAAAACACAGACAATGGCTTTTAGAAAAACCTTTCATTAAAAAAATATGAAGTTTTTACAAATTGGAAATACTACACAAAGCTGATAAATCTGCTCTTTGGTAGAACAGATGGGAAAGCATTCTAGAACTAAAAAACCTCCAAAACCCCCCAAACAGTTTCTCTTTGAAATTATGAAGCCTCTTACTTCAAATACTTGATCATAAAAGAGACCAAGACAACTCTAAGTTAATTGGATCACAACCAACACAGAACTTAATGAGATTGCTATTAATATGTGAATATGCATCTGAAAATTTATCAAATAGTCTTTGTTTACAAAGATGGACTATATCAAACTACAAAGTAAATATATACACCAAAATGAGCTACTAGAGACACAGAATATTTACAGTATTTCAAACAGGAACAAGGTGTGATTACTACTATTATACTGAAGATAAAATTTCTTTATTTACCCATGAACTGAGAGATTTCCTAGTTTATGCTAGTGCCATACAGTCTGGATATATCATCAACATTTTAATCACACTGCTCTTTTGACTTACTAGCTGTCATTTTGAAGAAGATCAACTCCTAGCCTTTTGTGCTAAGTGCAATTTCTAAGTTAAAAAAAGAAAAGTGTGGTTTCCTAAGGAAATGAAGTGCATGTCTCCACATTCTTTGTTTGCAAAAATTATATGTCTGTCTGTGCACCACAGAAATTAACCTTCAAATACACCAGCCCATTTCAACTATATTTCACAGGTGGATAGCACTCTCGAGCTCCTACAAATTTCCTGACCAGACAGAGGTCCCATTATCGCTTATGTTGAGGGATGAAGTTTTCTTAGGAGAACAATAATGTGAATTCTTCATCACTGAGAAAAGCTTTCAGTAATGCTCATGCTTTATTAGATGTCTGAGAATTCCTCCATGAAACATGCATCTACATGAGACCGATGTAACTAGTTCTGCTTCTTGCTGAACTAAGTATATTATACATATCAAAACCAAAGCACAAGTTACATTATGCTGGACAGCAAACTTTGTATCAACTAAGTTCAGAGAGGTTGCAAAAAGGTGGTGTTTCTACATTTCTGACAAAAATATTGCAATTTTGAAGTGAAAGATGTGTTGAAATTGCATTAGTAATAGTTTACACTGTGCAGATTTCTTTTTGAACTTGTAAGATTTTGAAGAATGTGATATCTATAACGGTACAAGTATTCTAGGTAAAAAGTGCTAGAAACTCACTGATTTTTTTCCTATTAAAAATTTGTCACATAATTTCAGAGTGGGTTCTGAGTATCATGTATAGTTGTCCTACACACTGGCCTTGAAGAACAGTTTGTGCTCTCATTCAAATGTCCGAGACAACACTCAGGAGCAGAGAAGCATTCGTAGTGTTATCTGGGAAAGGACTAAAGAGCTCAACAGTGCTTCAAAACACGTGGAGGAAAGGATTTTTCTGCATAAAGATGGATAGTATTTTTTGGAAAATGATTTTCCTCTAGGATCCTGATATTTAGGAGATATTCGGCACAGGAATTTTGTTTCACTTTTCTCTATCCCTCACTTGTAGTACTGTTTATAGTTTGATCAGTTTTTCTGATTGCTTTATCTTTACCTTGATTCCACTGGGAAAGGTTCATAAAGGAATTTTTTGTAGAAGTCTTTCTTAATATCATGAACTAGAATTACAGCTTTTCCTTGGTCATCAAACTGTGGTCTGCCAGCACGTCCCATCATCTGAAGTACATCTGCCATAGAGACAATAATGTGTAAAACAAATGTATTTATTTGAACGTATAAATAAATGTATTTACATCTGTATAATGTGCAATACAGGATTTTTTGATTTCTTTGGCCTCGTATGCCCTATTGGTTTTCACGTGTCTAATTTTTTTTTCCATCACAGATAAATTTACAATCAACTTCTTTCTGGCAGAGACTATCTTCCTGCATACTTGAAGACCACCCACTGCAATAGAATCCAAGCTTACATCTAATATAAATTTCCTCTACTCTCCTTCCATTCCATATCCATCCCTCATTTGATCATATGCAATTGAAGATGATGAGTAAGAGAACTCATGAAGCCTACAATGGCAACTGTCTGTAATTTCCTAATTTTCAAGTATTTGACTACACAATAATAAAAGTTCCTTGTATAAGCTTTTCTGCTATATATGATTTCCTAGGTTTTGAATATTTTAGAGGAAAAAAGGTAAAGGCAAATTCTAATTACTTAAAGCTATGATCTTTACCACTGAAACTTCAGGACAAGTTATACTAGTTATTAGCACTGGAGTAGAAATGGTTTCATATCATAAGTTGTCCCTGTATCAGATCACAATATACAAATTTAAAAGCAGGTACAGTTAAAGCTTACTTCTACTACTCTGCCTACACATCGTTACTTGCCAGTACTAGTTAGTGATTTCTATAAACACTGAAAATACTAGTTTATACAAAACAAGCTCAACTTGCTACCTGGCCACCAAGATAACTATGCTTATCATCTGTTTGTGTCTTCTCATAATCGGAGAAGTGCATCTGTATAGTTTTTTTTGCGTCTTGCTCAACAGAGCTCTGATTCCTTTTTAGTGCCTCCAACTGCTATTTAACTTTGAAGAAACAATGGAAAGCAATTAATAAGTAAGTTTTGCATCTTTATTTTAAAACTTTTGGTATTTTGTGTATTCTCTATGAAGTCCATCATACGTGCACAACATGTGGCTTGCAGTACCTGGCATTTTGAAAAGCAGTTTCTTTGACTTCAGAATCAATAAGCTTTTGGCCCAATAGTCAGCAGGGGAAGGAAAAGCTAGAGGGTGTAGAATGGCATACAGCAACGGACAATGATAGGAGAAACAGCCCGATGATGATAACAGTTTTTAGTAACACATTTTCACTTGTGTACCCACGAGCTACATAGACAGCGATGGTTTTTATCAGTTTATTCCTTTTGTTAATTTAGGGGTGACATGAAAATGTAAAATGAAACTAGTTTGAAAATGATGTTTCTGAATAGGTATGTGCACATGAGGGTGATGAAACAACTTCTTGCTATTCTAATGTGGTGAATTAAATTGTGTATAATACCATATAGGAAATGGACTTACCAAAAAGTGTCAGGAAATTATTTTTGCCAATGTCAACTATGTAATTATCCAAAACCAGTATTTTCTTTCCTGACTATATGTTGCTTGGCTGCTTTTAATCACTGGACTAAACTCCTGAAGTATTAAGTATGATCCAACTGGCTGACTAAATGTCTGGTAACTGAGAAAAGGCCCTCTCCAAAACCTCTGACTTCACTCGAAGTGAAATTTTGAAATTACTGAACGCTCCAGAATGATTCATTCTGCCCTCAGCTGCTTCCTTGGAGCCAAATGCATCCCTGATACAGAAAGGTAACTTCAACAGGAAGAAACCAAGTTATACTATGATATAACAGTGCAGGCATAACTTGAGGGCAGCATTAAAGACAGTATTGTGCAATTTCGGAAGTATTTCAGAAAGAAACTCATTACATTTTCATTTTATTGCTTCTGCAAAACTGTACTACCTATCCACAGAACTTCCAGATGCATAAATATTCTCTAGAAAGTTAAAAATAAAAATGCTCTAAGCAAACCACACCACATGTTTCTTCATAAAGTAAGGAATCTGCATTTTCTGTTGCAGTGCAGACAACAAAATCTAAATGCATCCATCACAGATGGTGGTATTCATCTACCCTCTCCCTCCCCCAAGTCTTATTGAAAATTCAAGAATTGAACAATCCCCAATGTCCAAGTCACCTGAATGAAAAAAGGCAACAACGAGTCAAAGTATAAGCATCCCCTAAAGCCTTTGTGAGTACTTGTACAACAGATTTCTAAAACAGCATAGTAATTCTTCAATGCTTATTTAGTTTCTGATTTCTTTTGAATATATTATTTTCTCTATTACTTCTCTCTGACAGTCCCACAGATTCAACACTTCAGTTGGTTTCTTTCCTCATCACTGCTCCCCATTCAGTAATCAAGTCAGTTGTCGCTATTCTTCCAGTCAGGACGAGCGAGATACTACTTCTCTGCAAAGACTGTTTGTACTAAATTTACCTCAGCCTAAGTCTGTCACAAAATGCAAGTGTGCATGGCTAAGCTCCCAGGTCATAGCAGAATCTTTGAACAAGAGAGTTGGTCTGGAAATTGATCCCAAGTTTCCTGCAGCGCACTAACCACTAAATTAAGCTCTCTGATGGGTTACTTGGAGAAGTAACCGCTGTAATATTTTCAGTTAGAGCTTTTTTTCATTAGTAAGCTTCTCTTGCTGAAAAGACAGTGCGTGGTTAGAACGATGCAAGCTCTCTACTTACATTACAAATAACATTTAGATTATCCTTTGGTGTATACATCTCTGGCGTATTATAGGATTATTTAATAATAAACTTTCTCTTGTGAAAAGAGAAAGGGAAAATAGAACAGGAAACCTGGAATAAATTTAGCTTGTCCTCATTCTTCAAGCTTAGTACCATCCAGAAAAATACTCTCCCTGTCTGAACTCTGAAAAGTTCTTCCATGGTTTACTTTCTTAAGCTTGTTGAAAACATTGCAGAACAGTTTATGAAAAGTGGAGTTTACTGGAGCCAGAAAGCAATAAAAGCCTATATCAAACCAGAATTTCAAATATTTAATTTAACTGCTTATTTTTGAAGTATCATTTACTTGAAGTATCACTTACATCACTGAAGATACTGGAATAGTTAAGGTTTTTCATTTACTGTCCAGTGACTATGTATAAATTTTATGTTCTCATACATGTGTGATTCAACTGTTGCGTTTCAAACCATGGCTAAGTTTATTGTTAAAAATCTGTTTCTATTTAAAAACATTTCAAAAATGAAAAAAATGATTTGCAGGCATGAAAACTTCCTTTTATACAATTAACTAGGTAGCTAAATATGACTTCATATTGTCCTTTTAATTGTTTAATGTCTATTTTGGGTGATACACATTAAAGGAATTTAGCATGAAAAAAGATTTGTAAAATAGCAACATTTTCATTATTATACAAAATCTTAAGCGTTCTCTTACAACTTGCATTACACAAAGAAATGCTTTGCTTAGCACTTTTAGTCTCTACCCAAATTAGGTATTTTCAGTGATTAGTTACTAAATAATCCGGATCATTTGCATATGCTTGAAATACATTTCAGCATATGAGCATTTCCATAATTTATGTGAGTACCTGTAATGGGATAATCCACGTAACGCCTTGTTTTTCCATCATAGTATTCTGTTCCTTTAACAATTACTAAATGAGCTGGAAAATTTACACCCCAAGCTAATGTGCTTGTGGCAATAAGAACCTAAAACAGAAAGAAAGATTAATGAGGTATATGTAACAAAAAGCCAACTTTTAAAATTCCATGTAAAACTCATTACGGCAGGATTCAAAGAACAAATGTACCTGGATTTTGCAGTTCACAAACAATTCTTCCACAGTTTTCCTGTCTCTTTCATGCAGACCCGCATGGTGCATTCCTATTCCAAAAGCAAGTGTCAGCTTCAGATTTGAATCTCTAACTGTCACTATAATGTCATTCATCTGTAACAGAACGAATAGTTGCACATTTTAAAACAGATCACTTAGAAATGTTAAACCTTTAGTGTTGTTGTTATCTTTTTTTTTTTTAAAGAAGGATAATTTGCTCAACGCTGTTTACACAAACAGGAAAACACAGCCTTCAGTTTCTGAACAGTGTGGTTTTAGTCTAAAAAAAATCAAATACTATCTTAATGATGGGGGGAATACAAAATGCACATGACTTTATTGACACACTAAGTAGTCCAGATAAGGAAATGAAAAGGCTGAAAATATCTTGACAGGTCTGGCAAATGCTGTGCATTCTGTTCTGTGTTTGTTTAATGCAATCCCTAGTATCAAAGGGGTTAGAATGGGTATAAGAACATATCAAATCCCTGCAATCAGTAACATAATAACAGTCATGAAAAATAAATTTGGTGCTGTCTAATGCCTATGAAAAGACAGACACAGTTCTTCAGTTTGATAATTCTGCAATTATTATTAATCAAAAAAGTCCCCTATTCCCATGCTGAAATGCAAATTAATTTGAAATTTTTTTTTTGAGAATGAGTTTGTAATTTATAGACTTAAACCCTGTAGTGAAACCCAACATNGCTTATTTCTGCAGACGACCTCTGTGAAAAACCCCTCACTAATAACACACAAAAGGTTTATAACTTCTGTCTTGTTAAGTGATTTTACCCCTCAATATTCCTTGTGTTGTTTTATTTCTAAGGCCATTTATTATTTTATGTGATTTTAATATGATTATAGCCAGGAACTTTCAAACCTCATCCCTTATTGGTGGTTTCCTGGTGCCACCAGCAGTGGCATGATGATATTGCATACTTATGGGCAGCAACATTCACAGCTAACCTAGGAGGTATAGCCAAGGTTAGAGGAAAAAGTAGTAGTGCAGAACAAATTACCCAGGGTAACTGAAGAATTTGAAGTGAGTATTCAGTCTCACTTCGGACTGAGTATCTCAAAGTACTGAGATACGATACCTGCATGACTGCAGTGATATTTTCATTTCCACTTAGGACTCCGAGGTGTTGAACTTCTGATGTTCAGAATTGTAACCTTCTCTAAACGTTCCCTGGGTTTTATAATTCTCAGACCTTAATGTTAATAAAATTATTCAAATATCTAAACCCAAGTAACATATGTCACCGCTATTATAAAAAAAAATCCTTAAAAGGTATAAAAAAGCCAGAGAATATAGCAGTCCATATTCAGGATTTAAAAAAACCCAATGAAACAACATAGATTTTGTAAATCAATAAATTTTGTCAGGAAGGGAAAATTACAAAGCATTTTAAAAAGTCTGTTTGTTGAAGTAGTATTGACTAATGGAACCAGAACTGATGGAAGTAAGAGAGAACCTAATTTAAAAAAATATTGTTCAAGTTTTGGCTTCATCCAATCAATTTGATCTGTCAATGGAAGCTCCTAAACTTTTTTTTCCCCTCACAATGCAGTTGCCTGGATGTTCCTGAGAGTTTCCTATGTTATAAGACATGGAAGGTTTGTTGTATAAACTGAGCAGGCATGTAGAAAAGAAAAGGATGCTTACAGAAGAAAAGAGTGAAAGGGACTATAAAACACTGAAAGGAACGGAAAGGAAGAAAAAAACAATGAATTGAGAAGTGCAGAGCGGATAAGTCTATTTAGGAAAGGGAAACAAGAAGAGGGGTGGACAAGCAGAAAAGAGTAAAGAACTGAATGAAAGGAGGATATGTTAAAGGATAAAGTTTATCTATCTAGATACAATCAGCAAACCTTTGATTTCTCTAGTCAACATGTAGACACGAGACTGCAGTGCAGACAACATGAATTATGACCCATCTTAAAGATTTTTTCTTCTAAGACAAAAAAATAGCTTGATGAAATGAGAACCTGTATACTGTTTTCTCTACAATTATGACCCTCAACATACATTACTAAATATATTTTTGAACCTATTAATGCTTTTCGTGTTATGGATTTCTGAAGTGGTACTAGCACTGCACTGGCTCCTTATGCTTAGATAGACACTTTGCAAAATAGTAGTTATATGTTTACATTTGACAGGGAATTAAGGTGAAAAGTAGAAAATGAGACTGAAAAATATCAGGAAAATAAACAAAAAACTACTGCATTTACATTTTACTCAATTTCTGCATTCAAAAATTGATAAAAGATACTGTATTGCTAAATTAATTTTTCTCCTCCCCATCAAGAATCATCACCTTATGATAGTTATGTCTTCAATGTAAGGGAACAAGCCAGTTCCAATGACATTTATTTCATTATTCACAGGAGCAGAATTTGGTATTGGGAGAATAATGAATCGAAACTCCCTTTTCCTCTAGAAGAGTACAGGGGTCAAATTAGCTGATTTGGATTAGTCTGTAGCGATTAGACTGCTCCTTCAGCACACGCAGTTTTACAGTGTTAGTTATTTTCAGTACAAAACCTGAGATAAACCTTTTTGCCATGTAGATGCCAGCATAAAACATCCTAAATTCACACTGTTGGGAATTTATTCAAAGATGTTCTTCTTGCTTTTACAATCAGTGGTGGTTATTTTTTTTTCTCTCTGACTTGTATTACAGGCGGTGGCCTGCGGTGCTGTTAGTCATACCTGCAAAGCAGTGTAATTTACCACAGGAAAACTAAAGAACCCTTAGCAGGAGAGCTGGCGCATGTACTACTATCCTGTCATTTTAGCAGCAGGGAATCCTAGTCATTTTTAGCTGACCCCTTACTTTCACATAAATCAATGCAATAAACACAACTATTTTACCCATAGGCACAATCCAAGGCTTAAAATTCTCGTGACAGTTTATTTAAAAATATAACTCTTATGTCAGCGTAGTGTAAGAATATTATCACTTTCTATTAAGAAATAATGGCACAATTAATAGGTTCATTAACCAGAAACAGACACAGCATCGTGACTATAAAACAAATCTAATGTTTCTGCATTGTTATAACTTCATTACCATTTATCTTTCTGAAAACAACTGTAATGTTAACTCATAAAAAGATAAAGAAAATATATTTTATCTTAAGAACAGAAAAAGAGTATTAAAAATAATATAAGGAAATAGACATGGTACTGACATAAAAAACCCCTGTACAACACTAATGCAGGGAACGTAATGCGAGGAGGGATTTTTCCCTGGACTCCAAAGCAGGCAGGATTGGGCCCACGTGGAAAAGGTTTTGCTATCCTTCACACATTTTTTGATGAACAAACAAAAATACCTCCTGTGCTTTCCTAACATTAGGGTGATCAGTAATCCACCTTTTAATACCAAATCTTTGAAACCCAATTTGGGAGTCTAGTAGCATTGCAAAAAATTTATTATTAAAAAAAAAAGTTTATTTCTACCTTTTATATTCTAATCTCTGAACAAGCTAGATTTTTCTCAAACTAGTAAGTAGTCATTTTCTTTGTTCCTGCACATATGTAAACTGTTGAACCATTTACTTTAAGCTAATAGAACTTTTTTTATATTTTAAATTTATTATACTTAAAAAGCTTTTGCAGAAAGATAGGATTCCATTTAAGTAGATACATTACCCTGTGCCTGAAATACATTCCAGTCAGAGTATAATTCAGCAAGTTGATGACAATGCTGGCTCCAAAAGAAAGGAGGAGACCAGATTGGACAAGAATGAGCTAACAGATTGTGCAGCCCAATTCTGTCCCTTTGAGTGTGATATATTGTTTCAAGATGCTAAAAACCCATACTTTCTCAAAGCATATCTGTTGTGCTGGTTTTCCCATTTTCACAGAATCCTCATTATTAGTACTCTGTACTCTTTTCAAAGCACGTCAGACTCAGACCATATGCCACTGAATAATGCTTATCAATTGTCTAAAATGCCCAATAGAAGAAAGATGTGCCAAACAAAAGAATCGTGAAAGTTATGAAGTCTTTTACAAAAATAATTACATATTTCACATCTGCTACAGATGTTAAGTGAAATAAAAACATCTCCTTGTTATAACTAAATGTTAATTTTTTATGACACACTTTTGTGTCATAAAAACAACATCTTGTAGAAGGAAGTTGAACTTCTATAATGAGTGAAACACTTAGAAATCATTCTTGGGTACCCTTCTGATCTTTAAAGACAGAAAAAAAAAA
>RSEF01000003.1:78713444-78725164 GCA_003993805.1 Himantopus leucocephalus | reverse complement strand
AAGGCTCTAAGGTAATTATTCTTTCTTCTTCAAGAGACTGCCCACTCATATTCTGGGCAAACTGTGCCAGTCCTACTTAAGCCTTAAAAACTTGTGCATGTGCTATGGATAGCAACTGGCAAATGTAGGGATGAGCTTTGAAGTATTGGCTACAAATCTCCGTAAGGGGGGTATTTCAGCATCATCGAGGCTTTCTTTGCTCAGACTAAACTAGACATGAGGTATTTGAGTGGGCATTTCTTCATAAAAAGCATGTACATAGCCTGAAACTTAGCTGGATAGAATCTATTAAACAAATCTATTGTTGTGCAACAACAGGTCCAATAGAACTGGAAAACTTATCAGTATTAGAAACAGCATTTTTCATCAAGTACTGTTCAGTCTTACGAGGACTGACTGCTGTCTCAACTTTCTAAATACCTTTCAACTTTCTGAATACTAGAGGAACATGGGTATGTGCAGGAAACTATATCAGACATGAAATTCAAGGAAAGCATCTAGGAAGAACCATGTCCAGTGGAGCTGCCTGTAACATATGATGGATGTAGAACAAAATTCCTTCTCCACTGTAATTCAGTTGCACCTGTTGGACTACGGACTCCTTTGAGGGAAAGAACATCTTGTATGATTCCTCCACGATCCAGGTATGCTGTTGTCTACTTTGGTGGCAACAGTTGAAGGGTTGTTTCTGTATGTCATTTATACATACAAACATGTATTCCAGAAGCTTCATACAAGTTCATGTCCTTTGAAATATAACTGATTGCAATATTGTCTGAATTTGATTCTTGGAGCTGGGTGGCAGAGATGGGGGTGGATTTGCCTGTTATCTAAGATAGCTGTGAAGACAAGCAGTCTGGAGTTTTGTGAACAGAACCCTTCACATGCTGCAAATGAGAGCCTGGTTTGGCACTACCAGTTCAGGGAGAATCTCTACAGAGAAGATGAGGAAAGCCAAGATGACGGTACAGATGATAAACAGGTAACAAAAATCCAGTATTGGTCTCTCCCCCACTCCAATCCCTCCCCCACAAGGTCTGAATCTCTCTGTTACCATCACAGAAAAGCTGTCATGCAGGGTAACAGAGAAAAATCATTTTTAATGGCTGTAAAAATCTGTATCTACCTCAGTATCAGTCTTCCAGATGTTATTATGGATGGCATTGTTTACAGCATTTTAAGAAGCTTTATGAAGTCTATCCACTGGGAAGCTAACATAAACATAGACTAACATTTGGCCATCATGTAGCAAAACCAATTATACTATTAAATAAAACTAACCAATGAGTTCTCAAAGGAATCTTATGTCAGCCAAAATTAACATCATACAAATAAGGCTGAATGAAGAAAAATGCCAAGGCCTGTTGTAAAGCTTGTAAACTTTGTATACACCCATTTATGAAAAATCTCTATATCTCAACATACTTCACAATTAACAATTACAAATATTTTGAAAATAAAGTCATTTGTCTGTAAGTTCCCCTAAAGGAACACTGGTTGGCAAAAAAACAAACGTGAAAAACTAACAGGCAACTGAAAATGTTGTTTAAAGGCAACAACAACTTGTTTCTTTTAACTGGTTCATTTTTATCCCATATGGAATTGAGAAACACTTGAAATATTTGGACAAGTGTTTAAGACAGGGAATGCTGTCTATAAAGTAGGGAATACCGACTATAAAGCAAATATTCTCTAGTTCTACTTTTAATACTTAAAAATCCTATAGCAATACAGAGACAATTTTGTTTATTTCACCTAGTCCAAGCCTGACATTAATATAACTTGAAGTTCAAATTTTTAAATAAAAAAAATATTACTATGGATAAAGAATTAAGCAGTACATACACTATATATGTAGCACTACTATAGCTTTGTCCTTTGCTTCAATGTCAAATGAAACTCAGGCTAATCATGCTCATTTAAAACACAAAACTACAAACTGGTCCCATAATTATCTAAAGAAATGTCCACTTGAAATTGTGGGTACTTCAAACACAATTGTGTTCTGCATAATAGTGGCAAGATATAACAACTTAGGACTTAATCCTCAGTCTTTTATATTTATGTAATCAGAACTGAGTAACTTGTTAGGTATCTTATGCGCCAAACATTCAGCTTATTAATTCAAATACAAATCACATGCAAATGTTATTAAACTAATAAATGCAAAGTCTGCTTGTCCTTGTTGGCTCCTCTTTCAAAACCTTCTGAAACTTATGAAATTCAAAGACTCCTAATAGAAAGCCCTTTTCCAGCAAAAGAAGAAGCTACAGTTACAGTTCTTTTCAGGATAGCAGCGGCTCACAGGACATGAGGAAGCTATTCATATTAACGCAAGTCATTTAGGGCAAGATGCATGTTGCATATTCTAATTGTAGGCGAGATGACCACAGTAAACTAGCACAAGGTACTAGAGTACTTTACTATGCAGTAATAATTTTGATATGAAATGTTTCTGTTATGCTCAAGGAAACATTAAGTAGAGGTTATACAGTTAGAAAAGCAGCATCAAATCGAGACATGTACTAGTAGTTTATCAGCCAAGACATCCATTTTCTCTTTTAAAATCCATCCAGAAGAGGAAGGATACAGATGTTATGCTTTATTTCAGAAAAATCACCCTTTATTTTTTTGCAAAGAAGAAACAAAATCAAATAATCTCATCTAGAAACCTATACTTTTTGGCATATAATTTTTAGTACACAATTGTATAACTATTCATACAACTGTTGAAATATAAATATTCATACAATATTAAATTTAGATCTTGTATTTATAAGTCATGAATTTTCCTGCGTTTTGGCCCTATATTATCATGGTAATTCCTATGCAGAAGGTCTGCAACCATTATAGAAAGCTAATTTCCAAAATCTAGGAAATCTGAATATCAACCAAAAAAAATTGTTTTGAAGCAATAACACACTATAATCAAGACCATTAGTCCAGAAGGAAATAAATAATTCTGTATTCAGAGCAGGTGCTGGACCAAGTGCAGTAAATAAAATCTAGTATACATTTTGAAGAATGCAGATAAAAGAGAATGTTGGAATGGTTGTTTATTATTTGACCATCATTCATGTTTTGCAAAAAATGAAAGAAGGATTTTTTTGAGAAACTACAAGAAAATGTAATTAAAGCTTATATTGCTTGAAAAAGAATAAAAATTGAAACCTTTACTCCAGCACTGCTTAACATCTGAGTGTTTGATTTTGTAATCTTTATGTTCTTATAACAAAGATATCGGGAGAAGCTATCTTATTTTTTTTTAATAACATCGATTTATTTCATTAATATGCAAGACAACCATTCCTCAAATGGTTGAGCCTGCAGTATATTTTTTAATATATGTATGAACATAGATAGATAGACACATATATATACATATGTACATACACACAAAGATGTATATGAATATACCTAACCCTCTATACATAGAGTTATCTTATGAGAAGGATGATTTTGCTCCTAAAACTCTGAAAGATATTTGGTTTAAATTCCAGCTCAACATCTATACGTCACGGATTTCCAGCTGTAAACTTTGGAGAACGCCAGTCCTCTTTCTTTTATTCTTTGTCTTATCTTTGTATCAAAGACTTGTACCATGTGATATATGTTGTCTGGGACAATGGAACTAGCATTAATAATAGATACGCAGGAAAAACAAAGATAAAAGAGTTTGCCTTCTAAAGTTCAGATCTTGCAAAGATGCTTATATAGTTTTAATGCTGGCACTAGTTTTAATACACATTGAAATTTAGCATATGCATAGCTGTTTCAAGATCTACCCGCAAATGACTCTTTTCTTTTAGATGTATTTTCTTTTCAAACATCAATTAAATAGAAGCAGAGCACAAATAATGCAGGTAAAATGATTCTACCTCTCTTTCATCCATCTTCAGCCATTGTTTGGGATCATCCTCGGTGGCTAGGAAAGCTATCAGATCTAAGGCAGTAAGCCGTGTCTGACGTCTGGATGACACAAAAATAAGAACAGGCTTGGCTGGAGAATGACTCCGAATTGCTGTTGAGGAAAACAGAACTTGAGAATTAGGCCCTTTAATGACAAAAATTAGAGTTTCTCTTTGCAATACCTAGACAGCTGATATACCTCTGCAGATGATATACAGGTATGTAAGTATACATACTTAGTCTCTGTTCTGCCGGATAGATACAACTGAGGTGAGCATATACCACCTCTGAATCAAAGATCATATAACTACGCTTAACTAAGTCTGATTTCATTTGCCCTGCTACTTCAGTGATCATTGTAAGCAAATTAAGAGAAGCTGTTAGGAAAAAAAAACCACACCAAAACACCACAAAACCTGCACAAGGTATCTAGACTTCAAAACTTGTGAATTTCTTTATCTCAGCCTATTAAGTATGTTATGTTTTCTCTACCCTATTAGGATATGTTGTCTCAGGCTAAGTGCCATCAAGGTTCAAAACTTGCTTTCTGCCTGACCCAGAGCTCAGACTGCATAGATTCCTGTAAAGGATCACTTCAATCTACCAAAACCAGAACAGGTAAAAAGATAGAAAGTAACTTTTCAATAGTTGCTGTGAAAGTGGGTATTATGGTACAAAAGAACTTTGTTTCTGTTGTTTACTAATCAGTCTGATATATTTAAACCAATTATGTTTTAGGACCCTTTAAAAAAAAAAAACATTTTCTTGTTCAGCCCATGTTTGAAAAGTTTCAGGTTGCAGCAAAATTTTTATGGTCTCAGGAATAAGTATTGCCATGGAAATGCTAAAATAACCTTGACTGTACCATGCAAAACAAGTGGGGGAAAAAAGCCCTCAATAAATCACACGTCTACAGATTTTCTAACATCAACAAGCTCTAGAAGTATAAACAGGTGTACACAGAATTTCAAATACTCTAAATCTCTTATAAATCCATCTGTGTTTTCTCATGCAATTCTCATTCTAGCAATTAAATTTATGCATTGTTAATTTCTGAAAACTATTTCATACTATTCACCATCACATATTGTTCACCCAGCATGTGCTCCTGCATATACACACTGTACAGTTGTGAAATTATTGAAACAGGATAATTCATGTGTATTTATACCTTACAACTATATATGCCAATATATCTATATATTTTAAAAGCCCAGCATCTAATGGATTTTTGTTGCTTCAGGAACAGGTGTGGTAGAACAGCCCAAGACAGATTTATTGTTCATTAGTGTTTTTGTACAATGCTCTTGTGGAGGTGTAAATAATCTGAGCTGTCAAGATTGGTCTCTAGTCCACAATCAATACTTTGCTTCTGTCATAAGGCTAATTAAAGCAGCTAAAAAGTCACCTCACAAATGTCACCTCACAATCAACAGCAGTTCACGTTACAAAATTTATTTTGGAGGTTATTTTTAATTGATATAATAAATATTCCTTATGTAACCAAAACAAAACATGTTCAAATAAAATATGAGAGTTTTTCTTAAATCTATCCTGCTTGCCAGCTTTGTTAAGAATAAAAAATTGAAAACAGAAGCATATCTGGATGCACTACAAATTCTGAATTTTATGGTTATTGCTTTGAAACTAGAATTATAGGAGGTTACCCTGACTTGCAACTTCTGTTCACAATTTTTTTAATGCTTACATACAGTGGTCCATATGAAAATACCTCAGCAGATTAATAATATGAATGGTTTTATTACTTTGTAAATTTCAAATATTTTTACACAAACGTTTCTTTATGGTGTCAAACACTAAGAGAAAACACATTTTATTTCCCCTTCATTAGCACTAATTTTATTCTTCTGTTCTAAATACATTACATTCCACTGTTATATGTTGCATTTGCAACACACTTTATGTTTCAGACACATAGCTTTGGGCCATTAGCAGAGCAGATTCCCCCTATACATGCCAAGAGTACATACAGTAACACATGTTGTAAATGTGCTGCAAATGAACTGTGTAAAGTGCTCAAAGTCTCTCCTGATTTTACAGAAAGAAGGAAAAGGTCTGGGACCTTGCTGCTTACCCTGAAATGCAGGTTTGTTCATGCTAGCCATGCGAGGACAGTAATGCTGGCCAGGGAAGCCCTGAATGTGCACCTCCAGAGGAACTGGGCGTACTGATGGTCGGAAGTTGAACAGACCCATCTACAAGGAAGCATTTTTTTCAAGTTTAACCTTGAATTCTCTTATAAATTGCTAGTTTGCTTTTCTGCAGCACAAACATATATCTATCTTCTGAAACATTTTTCATACCTGATTAATATTTAGCCAGTCAGCAAGGTCTCTGGCATTTGCTAAAGCAGTGGATAAACCAACTACTCTTACAGGCTTCTCTGTGTGAGATGAGATGAAGTTTGTTCGAGACACAATGACTTCCAATACCGGGCCTCTCTCATCCCCTAGCAAATGAAAAGTCCATTGAAAAACAGAGAAAGAAAAGGTTCGGATGTCAAAAAGTATATTCACATTATAAGTACCAGCACACTTCTTCAAATTTAGCAACAATTCTGATTAAAAACAACAAAACATGCTCACCTAGCAGATGGATCTCATCTATGATAAGAATGGAAACTTTCTGAACATAGCTTCTGTTCTGCCAGCTTCTGCTGACACCATCCCACTTCTCTGGGGTAGTAACAATCAGGTCAGCTTGGGCAATAGCTCTCATATCAGGAGTCACATCTCCTGTCAACTCCACAACCCTGTAATCAAGAAAGACAGTGGCTTGACTTTACAAAGCTTTAGAACATCTCAATGTTCAAATACTAACTCCTAAACATTAACTCTTAAAAGAGAGGAGAAACAAAATTAAACAAAGTCATTTTGCTTCTGGTCAAATACTTCTAACAGGTTTTTCAAAATTGTTTTCAGTAAATAAACCTCTCTCTGTTTTCCTAGCAAATACCATATAAACACCAAATACCATTCCTTAACAAAACCATATAAAAAGAAGAGGGTGAATATGAGTCCCAAACCACCTATGGTTAACTTTTCAAAATGAAGATAAAATAAGAATATTAGTAGTATATAATGTGAATCATAACATCCTATCATAGCCAGGATGAAAGCTTTCTAGAAAGCTACCAAGTTGCTGCCTGCTGTTCTGTATGAACATATTCTGGTTTGAATAATGAGGCTAGATTGTAGCATATCTGCATTTGGTGGTGAAGTTCCACTAAGACTGGAGCAGAAATTGTCCTGAGGTCATTTTTTGGGAAGTTTAGCAGAGTTTTTCCAATTGTTTGCCTTATTATCCTTTCAGGTTCTATAAACAGCATTTGAGATGATCCATCATTTTAGACTGAATATAATGGATTTTTGACATTTCTATGACACATTCTACATCCCGTTGAACGTCTAATAAAAATTCCTCAAATAATGCGTATCTTCTGTTCAAAATTTCAGTCACAAGTAATAGAGTAAATTTCAAAAAGGAAGTATTACCTGAAAATATTTTAAGATTATGAGACAAATAATTTATCCTCACAGGCCATCAAACTAGCAAAAAAAATAATTGCCAATTAATAAGTCACTACTATGATAATAGCAGGAATCTCACTGGTAATTTCATCTAGACAGAGTAGCACCACTTTCTATTGAATCCCTTAACTTAAGAAAAAAGCTATATATCTATATATAGGGAAGGAAAAGGCCCTAAATAATGCATCCTATGGATATAGTTTTTAACTCAAGAAAGTATAATTTTGGAAAGCATCAACATAACTGATATACCTTATATGTCATAAATTAATAGTTGAACTCCAACACCTGAGAAGATCACCTGAGAAGAACTCCTATGAGTTCCTTATAGCTAAGGTTTCTAAAGAAAGCTTATTTTGGATTGGAATTTCAATTTCAAAGGATACTACAAAGATAAACCTGAGCTTCATATTTCTTATACTGGCAAGTAATGAGAATGAAAAAAGCTGGGTATCAAAGTGTATTCCTTTTTTAGTTTTGATTTTGCTATCACTAAAATGACTATTCATAGCATTTTTTTATTGTTTAAGTACTAGAAATTTGAAGGGTAATATACAATCAGAACCTATTTTGAAATACTCAAAAGTATTCCGTAGATTTTATTCATACTCAATGGACTGTTCTTTTGCTTCTTATTTCTTTTATTAGGAAAGGAGAAACATACTTTTTACCAAGTTTTTCTTCAATCCTAACTTTCCAGTCCTCAATTCTTTCACGAACGAGTGCTTTTAAGGGTGCAATATACACTGCCTGCAAAAGAAAAGTCACAAAACCAGAAGGTAAACAAGAAACCTTTAATAAAGTGTACCTACAAGGAAAAAAAATTATTTAATACCTGTGAGACTTGAACATACCCATTATCTATAAAATGATTAAGGTCTGAGTTCCTTAAATGACCTACAACAGGATTATATTTAAAACAGACTTAACAATTGAACGTACTGCTTTGTTTCCTGAGCCATTAACAAGCAAATAAATTAAGAAAGAGAAAGCATAATTTATTGAATTGGACGTATTTATCGCACCATTTAATACCAAAACCCAGTTATATAAATAATGCCATTTTTGCCAGGACTATAAAATCTGCAAGCTTACATTCTAGAACAGAAATATTCAGAATTTTCAGCAAGCAATATCTTACCTGATTTCTAGTTATATCATTAAATTATTAAAACGTGACCAATTAAATTAAAATGCTGATTATTTTAAGCAAAATGTCACAATATTTTCCTCAAAGAAGCCTTCTGTGCAGGGGGGAATACTCTGACATGTAGAAACAATATTTATTTACAGATTTATGGTTGAATAGTCTGAAGCTTTTGAACATGAAGAAACTGCTACATGAACAATTCACATATATTCTTTAAAATGTACAGCCAGTTTTTCAGCTTTATTAAAACCTAGAAGATATACTCCTTTGAGAACTCGCTATTTCGTAAGTTTAATAGATGAGCTGAAAATGTGTGTCTTGTTTACCTTGCTTGGACTAACAAATTACATGAAGATCCTGAAATTTCAAAGATGAATAAGGGATTTATGCACATTATTTCTGTTAATTTCAAAGGTTATTCTCTGGTTAAATCTCACAGTCAGATACAAATACCTTTTCCAAAGACTTTAAAGCTAAAATGTGGTTAACTAAGACAAGACGACTAAGTCAAGGTGCAGATATATATTCACTTTGAAAACAAAACCCCCAAAAGCTGAGTTGTTCAGCTTTTAGACAATTTGTTTTAAGAAACAAAACACAGGGGCAAGTTGGGACAGAAAATTGGCTTCTAGTAATTAATCACAATTTATTCATTTAAATAAGAGAGAGACTGGGCTAGTTATATTCACATGGAGGGAAACTAATAGCTATGAAACAGTACTACTGCTAGTAGGAGGACATTAAAGCAGGAAATGCAGGTAAGTATAGAAAAGGAAATCTAGCACGCCTGTATGTGATTTTTTTAGATTTAATGCTAGTTGTACACTGATTAATACATAAAGTTGAAATAAAACCATAATGTACGTAATGCAGTATCATTTTGTATCCAGACAGGTATAAATTGGAGAAAGCAAAATTCAGTTTGCCATAGTCTTTTTCTAGGCTTTTGTGTTGCTGAAAACATGCCTAAACAAAATGATTCTAGTAAACCTATTTTACAAACCTTGGACGTGGGATACTTGTTAAAAACTCTAAAGATGGCTAATTCAGCTGCAACAGTTTTTCCAGAACCTGTAGGTGCTCCAAGAAGAACATTGCAGTCTGTGTGATAAAGTGTATGAAATATCTGGGTCTGGATAGGGTTGAAGTGTGTGAATTTGTACAGGAGTTCATATTCCCGATGTCCCAAGGCTGTGATAGGCAAAGGCTGAAGATCCAGAAGCTCTAAAAACACAAAATAATCATAAGTGCGTGACAAGAGATGCCGTGACACAACATAATTTATTATGAAGAGAAAGATATTAACCAATGCTTTAGTGGAAAACAACTTACATTGGAAATTGTTTTACTTAATATCTCATATGACAGAGTCCACATTTGGGTCATTGTTAAGTTCGATGAGGAACAATGAAAAGTTGATTTTATAGCTCTGAAGCATTTCTGGATGTACTGTTGTTAGTATTCTGATAGCTGTGAACCAGCCATTTGCATAAATTAATCTTTTTCTTAAAGCTGTTTCCTTTTTACCCAGTTGTAATAAGTTCTAAACCCACTGTATTAGATTATATGCATGTCCAGCTTCTTATGATAACAGAATGCAGAACTGGAGGAAAGCATAGTCTGTATATTACAGATTCAAGGAAAAAATCTATTTAAGAAGGAAGGATTCTTTGGAGTTTCTAAGTGGATGGAGTAATACAAATCAGACGAGTACAACTAAATTTTGCATCTAATCCTTTAAACATGTAATTAAAGACATAATCTTAATAAATAAACAAACAGCCTTTCAATATATGAATCTCAATATATCTTGAGGGCATCTGCTATCCAAACAATTAGAGATTGTGGAATTTGGAAGATGATATATATAACCAGATTGGATTTGGAATCCTACCAAATTAAGGAGACTGCAGTGATTCTGCTATGCAGATGCTTGCTTTGAAGTTTGGTTTGGGTTTTTTTTTTTTTTTTTTTTGNTGTCTTTTCAGGGTGCTTCACATTAAGGTATGATATGGGAGTCATAAAATCTACTGAGACAATGATGCCTAGTATTCTTCACATGCTTTTCGCTGATACCTTATGGCTGTTTTATCATTCCCACTGAAACTGTGATTTCTTGGGCTCTGTTGAGGAGAAAGGAGGTTTTTTGCCTAGCAGGGCCTCTACGTACTTCATTGTTGAGTGGGAACCAGATGGGAATTGAAATCAATTACCATAAATCCTAGAGGCTCCATAACTGGTGATGTGTAAATATCTTTCTGTTTCTTCTGAATAGTAGTCAGTGATCAGTCAATTAGATAAAAAGGTTACACATGCTTTTCCAGACAGCGTAGGTACAGTATAACAATAGCTAAACACTTCACAAACACATGTGAATTTATGCATGCCAAAGGACAACACCGTATGAGAACTGAGTATTTCTGAAGGCACTCACTTCACAGACTGCTGGATGAGCCAAATGTAATTACAGTGGAAAGGTTTTACAATGACATCAGGCACAATGAATGTATAAAGCAATTTATGTATCCAGAAAAAAAGAAGCAAAACACAAACATATGCTTCTGTGCCAAGTGTTAAAAAAGGAGGGGGAGGGGAAGGCCATGACTTGATCAGCAGTGCTAAGTTGAAATGTGATGTTCAGTACTGTAACCGTGCTTGCAATGATGAACTTGAGTAAAAATAGTAAAATGTTTCATATTTTCAAAATTTTAACTGTGTTTGTTTTTTCTTTACTGAATGCCATTTATAATACAACCATCCACTCCAAGATTACTTTGAACCAGTCCAGAAGAAATGTAACACACGCACTGAGACATACTGTAATACAGAGATTTGCTTAGTTTTATATAACAGTTTCAATTCTCCTATGGTTTGTAAGGAACCTGGAGTAACTAAAAGACTGGTACTATGTTGAGATGAAATGAGCTGCTCTTTGACCAGGAATTTAAAATTGTAGAGAGCTTTAAAGTTAGTGGAGAAATGGTCTCAATAATACAAATATATCACAAAGTGAAATTCCATATACTTTTCTATGATGAAGCAGAAGTTAAGAGAATTATTGCACTATTATAAGGAAAATCAATATAAACGAGATGAATTAAAAAAAAAAA
>RSEF01000003.1:78692112-78713344 GCA_003993805.1 Himantopus leucocephalus | reverse complement strand
AAGTGGATGCAGAAGGCTGTAGATCTAGTCATTGCTACAGGTGAAGCGAGAAGAACATAAACAGAGCAGTCTCTTGATTCCCATGCCATCTGGCAACACCTTATTCCATCCTAGATTTTTGTATGCTTTGTTGCGTGCCTTATTTTGCAATGCCAGCCACAAATCATAGCTAGGTAGGATGCTCAGTTAAGAATTTTTGTTTCTTTGTCAGAATAAATCACTTGTGCCAATGTGCAAGCATTTTACTTAAATATCTAAGAAAAGAATTAAAATTCATAGTAAAGGAGTATGGAAAACATACTATTAAACGAACATTAGGTTTTTTTGATGTTTCTGATGAGGACTGTGATAAGGTATGAAACCAGTATGAAGATGAAAAAANGAAAAATGCACAGTAAAGGAGTATGGAAAACATACTATTAAACGAACATAGTTTTTTTTGATGTTTCTGGTGAGGACTGTGATAAGGTATGAAACCAGTATGAAGATGAAAAAAAAAAGCTGGAATTATTCCTAAGCTCTAGTTAATAGAAGAAAAACCCACAAAACACATAGTTGCTTCTAATGGCAATTTTAGCGCTACAGGAATCTGGTATTGATTCACACAGCAGACATTATTTCCAGCATAATTCATTATTCTGTATGTGTTGAAAACAGTCTGTACCGGCTTTTGAAGACAAAAATAAGCACTAAGAGTAGAAATAAGGTGCTTTTGTTTCTTTTTTAAGACAGTGGCACAACAGATAACTAGATGGACAGTAAAGAAATCGTCATTCATTTTCACTACATTTGAATTTCACTAGCAGCTTCACTGGGAACTGGAGCAGTGAAACTGAAAGGACACAGGTCACTGCAGGTGACTTTTTGAAAAACTGCAGTGAGACTATTACTTCATCAGGGTTTAGAAGAATTTAAGAGAGGATAGAAGAATTAAGGAAAGTGATAAAGTTCAAAGCTCAGAAATTTTATTATCAACTGTAACAGCATCTTAGTTTTAGAGAGTCCTGTGACAAAGCTGCATGGGGAAACAAGGGCAATGTGGGAACAGGCAACGCAGCACACTCTCCAGTAATGATTCTCAGGAACTCTGGGGAGCTCTTAACAACCGACACATACCTGTATTTTGGGCAACCACTGCCCTAAAACTGCATGTCTGATATATGACTCGGTTAATTAATACTATTTGCATGATTTTGTATTTCTGCTGGACTCCTCCTGGCTGCAGTAAGGCTTACTTGCTCTGTCTTGGTATGTTTGTTGTCCTTTGCTTTTAAAAATACATTAAGAATTTTCCACTGGGATATGCCTCAGATGCTTTTACTGAACTTAAGGGCTCTCAGCACTGAAAGCTGCAGCCATTAAAGATCAAGATGATGTCATATCTCACAACTACCAAAACATACCTTCTTTCTCTTGTAAAGGCAAGTGCAAAATTTGCAATGAGATCATTCTAGAATTAACTATCCAGGTAAAGCAACAGTCTTAAACCCAGGAACCCATGTTAGCCAAGCAAGGTGTTTCAGTTAAGTATGGTATTTAAATTTTTAATATTCTGATTTTATTTGACTACTCCCATTCTTTGAATGTTTTTGTACCAATTACAGCTATACCTATAAGTTTATATCGTCTTCTTCTGAACAGCTTGATAAGATATTGGGTGATAATGAAGAAGTAGTTTCGGAGCGTCAATGGTTGAATTTAAGACAGTTATTTATTTTTAGAGACTATTAAAATTTAACAGTTTTTTTGTTTATTTACTGTGATAGAAGTTTCATTTACTGAAGAAATGAGAAAATCAACAGCTACCTTACAAAAAGAAAAAAAAGAAAAAAAAAGTTTTCCAAGTTTTGATGAGTACCAATATACAAATTCACACAAAAAGACCTCCATAAGTTGAATTGATAAAGCAATCATAACGTTTCCAAAGCAACCATTAGGAAAACTGTCTCAAGGGGTCATAGAAGAAAACAGATTTTTGCCAAAGTTTTGCTATAACTTCAGAAGTTCAGAATCAAATAAGACAGTATAATTCTGTGTGGACCCCTTTTCAATATAGACGAACCTAGATTTTGCAGAAAAATCTAAAAATAGATTAAGAAATGACTTTGTATTAAGATACAGTTCAATATGAAGAACAGTCATGGGGTTTTTTTGGTCTTTAATAGATTACAGGTAAAGTGGATGAAAGATTGAATAATAAAAACTTGTCTCAATCCTAAAAAGTAATACTTGTTTGCCTTCTGAAGTATTGCACAGAAATAAGGCAGCAGAAGACAACTCATGCTATAATTCATGTCAGAATACATTCAAATATCTCCGTAATACATCCAGGTAGCAAACAAAATCTAACTTTCTATAGTTTGATCATTAATCTCTCATTCATAGGCTAACTTGGTGAAACTTCCAAAAGAAAAGAAAAAGCCTTTAGGCGGGGAAAATAAACGATAAAATAATCTAAAAGTTTGTGGAATAAAACTCTAATTTACTCGTGATTAAAGTAAATTTGTAATCTAAGGGATTTTAAAATTATTTTTTAATAAAAGAACAGTTACTTAATATCCACCTTTCACAATAATTTATCTTAAGCGTATATCTCCTAAGCATTAAAAAAAAGAAAAATATGATTGCCCGTTTAGCTATCTCTGCCTTGTTTCTGTAGAAAGTTTCAGAAGTACCAGTAACAACACAATGCCCCCATGTGGACATTTGTATTTCATTTAGATTTATCTTAAATCTATTTCTAATGAACAGATTCTGAATTAAAGGGTGTGGGTATATCTAAATGTGCAACTAGTACAACTCCTTTCATATAAATTTGCACCATAAAATACAGGTGAATATAATTCCAAATATATTTCAGTTTTTCTGTTCAGACAAGTCCCAACAGAAAAAAAAGGCACTGATGTTGTGAATGTACACTTGTAAACCGTAAAGAGCAGCAGAACTTGGCATACATGAACTGTGTTTCAGGGCTTTATTTTCTGCGTTTGACATTTATTCATAGTCCAGAGCGCCATCTGTGCCTCCCTTTTTCTTGCTTCTCCTTTTTGGGCATATAACTTAAATCTACGTGTGACTACTATTAATATTCAGTATAAGCACTTGCTTCGACATGTTATAAACAGCACAATCCCGTAACAATTAATGGCAATAAAAATATGATCTTTGGGTGCCTTCTTCTATGAAAGTCTTAAAGATCATTCCATTCCTATTATCAAATTTGCTTTTTAGCTAAAATAAATATTTTTTTCCTTATCCAAACAGCTATGGACTCTCTGTGATCACGTCCTTTACTGAAGCTAAATTAATGCTTCCCGTCCTTCCTCCACCTCCTTTTTTTTTACCTGATCGTTCCACGTGAAATCAGGAGCGATGTTCAGCCGAACTCGGAGCACCGTGCGGGTAATTGGCTGAATCGTTGCTTCCATTATGATGGAGGGAATTTGATGAACACACTGTTTTACCTTTAACCCAATCTTCACATGATGCAGCATATGACCTGCCAAGAAAACATCAGGTGTAACAAATTTGCATTTCCAGGAAAAATAATACAACTCCGACTTTCAAATAGGCTTTTAGAGAGAAGTATTATTGCTTGCTTGTTTTGCTCTTAGGTGCGTAAATGTCTGACTCTCCTGACCTGGCATGTCTGAATATTTTGTAATACTTAACTTGAATTAGCTATTTAGACCCTAGAAAAATTAGTATTAACCCCCCTGTTGGCTATAACTAAGGGGTTAAAATAACTATTAAGAATTCACACTGAACACATACTATGTCAAGCCACTTCCCTTTCCTTTACTGACTTTTTGACCAAGCTCTTACCAAGCCATATAGTTCTTTTTTAAAGCATGAACACTGACCTTTTACTTAATGAAGGGCACGCATTTGAACTTCTGCAATTCCTGTGTAGTGATTCAAAGTAGACAGAACACTTTTCATAAAACTGAATAAAGGTAGTTAATAGCTTAAAAATGCACGCAACTAGTAAACATCTCACAGCAGCTCTGGTCTTTCAGAATACACCAGTGTGTAACTGAGACAAAGGAAAAACTAAATGTTGCAATGTTTTTTACTTTCTATCATAGTCATGGTAACTAATGCAATAAAGTGATTATATTAATTGAAAAAAATTCCTACTTGTATTTTACAGCTGAAATCTCTGCTCCCTTGCTCTTCATTTTAAATAGAAAACAAGGTATGTAGCAGTGATTTCTCTTTTCCCTGAAAAATATTGCAAATTCTAGCTTATTTAGGGAAAGAAGTTGATTTATCACATTTTCACCGAAATTGCTAATACAATTATGTGGACTATATTTTAAATTTTAATTGTAATAGATGTAAGTACTCACTGTTAAAAGCTACCTTACAAACGGCTACTGATATTTTCTAATATTGTTACATGGTGCTGGTGCACACTTTCACATTTAAAAAAAAAATGACAAAAAAAGAAGAAATCCTATTATTTGCATCAAGTGCAAAGTGAAAGGTGATACAAACTTTTTCTTGCTATTGCANCAGATGTAAGTACTCACTGTTAAAAGCTACCTTACAAATGGCTACTGATATTTTCTGATATTGTTACGTGGTGCTGGTGCACACTTTCCCATTTAAAAAAAATGACAAAAAAAGAAGAAATCCTATTATTTGCATTAAGTGCAAAGTGAAAGGTGATACAAACTTTTTCTTGCTATTGCATGAAATTTAGGAGCATAACACCTTTACAATCGCTAATTTTTTCATATTGATCCTGACTTTCCCTCTTTGGTTTTATTTAACAAACTGGCAGACTCTGCCAGGTGTTTATCTATACTCTGAAGTAATGAATGGTGATCATGCTTAAGAAGCAAATCTCCAATGCAAAAGTTTTAACACATATTTAATCAGTTTAATTTGCAGTTGGTAAAATAAGTGCACCTCCAGCAAGTGGATTATTAAAACCCCAAACAATTATATTGGTACAACTTGGTGATACATGCAGTATTATAGCATACTTGCACTGTGACTAGCTTTTGCAATTAGAGGTAAAACTTCAGAAATCGTGTTAGATAAAGGTAGGTGCCAAATATTCAAAGATATGACTCATTAAGCTTATGTAGGCAAGCACACTTTTTCATGCCAAAAATCACTTTCTGTATCACAATGTGTGAGGTGTTTGTAGAGGACAGCACTGAGGTTTTATACACTTATCTGCTAGGGGAAAATAAGGCTCCTCTCCCAACTACTGTAAAATATTATAAAACTCTCTCTCCCCCCCTCTTTTTTTTTTTAAATAGTCACCTTATGAGAAACTATCAATGGCATTTAAGAAATATTCAAACCTTCTGAACAAAAGCTGATTATTCGAGAAGATAGGTATGTTTAACAAAAGAAGAATGGATTTTGCTTATTCCACGACGATTGTAATCTGTATTCTGAAAAAACAGAAGTGTTTATCTCAGATAACACAGTGATTTCTCAGCTTTCTGGAAACTCCATGGTTACACCACAACAGAGCATAGATTGCTGTTGACCAATTTGTGGTACACTGGAATCCAGGATCTGTGCACGCAACACACTCTTAGTTCACTGGGAGAGCTGGCACCCATCTGATTCTTTTATCTCTCCCTAAGCCACGGACTGAGTTAGCCAGCTAGCTCCTGTCTTTTTTATTCGATCTCCGAGGTCACAATAACATTTAAAAAGGAAGAAATGCTGAGACTGAAACTAGTCCTACAGAGTCAGAGAACAAGGCCTTTTCTCATTTCCACATGGCTTTGAATTCAAATAAAAATAAGGTGGCCACCAGGCAAGCACTTCCTTCACACCCATGGTGTCAGAAAGAGAGGCTAGACAGGAAGAAGTATGCCAAGTAACAGTACTTCATAGAGATGCACACATCAATTTGCTTTGATGTTTATAAGGCTGAAGAACATGAAATATCATTACATATAGTCAGCAATGACCTATTTTCACAGCAAAATCCCAAGTCTCATCTACTTTCAAACTAAGTTAATAATAAAACAAAACTAGACATTTTATGGGTATATATTGATAAATTTCCATCTTGTCAATATTAGTTCTACTACGTTGAAGGAAGCAAAACTGGTTTTGTGTCTTAATACAAAATTTCTTGCTTCTCCAAGGGCAGGTATGGGGAGAAAGAAGCTTAAAAAAAGAAAAGAAAAAAAGCACTAACATAATTAATGGAAAGGAATATTAAGTACTAAAAAGACTGCACAAATACACTATAAATTCACAAATCTGAATAAAAAAAGTGGTATAATGCTTCTGAATAGAAAAGCACTATAATGTCAGCATTACAAATAAAGTGTTATACTTTTAGTACGTTTAAAATTACTATATATTATAATACACAGTTAAAGTAAGCTTTTAAAATCTTCTTATAGTATTTTGGCTTATTAAATAAAAATATAGCCTCTAATTCTGCAAGCTTTTACATATTTATTCAACTTTTTCCAACCAAAATTAGGGATGTAACAAACCTAAGTTAGGAATGTAGTTCTCTTGTCAAATGAGAGAAATACCAAGTCAGAGGTCACAACTTCTAAAAAGCAGTGACTATGTACTATTGTAAAATTGGATTTTNCACTATGTATTATTGTAAAATTAGATTTTAAAAAAATGGCAGTTTGTTTCTCAACAACCTGGCAATAACAGGTGCAAAGAAAGCCCAAGTAAGAAAAAATACACTAAGATAAGAAAAATAAATACATCACAAGCAATTTTTTTTTCAACCTCAACCAGCTGGGGGACAGTTTATACACAAACACTAGAAATTGTCATTATATCTATCAGTAGGCTTGTGGATTTTCTCATTATCGAAGTGTCAAATCCTCAAAAAAATTCCATTAAGATTTTGCTGCAATGACACCAGTGGCAATGAATTCTGCATGTTCAATGAAAATTAATGCAGTGTTTCAGAAGCAGGCCATTTATTGATAGTATACCAGGACATAATAATCTGCTTTTATTCTTTTTCGCGTTAATAGTATTTCAGTAATAAAAAAAAAAAAAAAAAGGCCATATTTTGCCAACTGGCAAAAATAAACAGATGACTTTTATAGTAGTGTATTATGTAATGTGAGCAAGAAGGGAAGCACAGGTCAACATAAATATGTATATATACACATATATGTAAATACATATCAACATATATCTCCATTCCACATGTGTTCTGGGGTTGGCAGGACATGGGCTAGCCTTACCCTCAAAGCTGTGCCATATTACAAGCTGTGGAGACCATCTTTATTGGACAGACCATAACACCATATGAATGTGTTTACATGGCTTCCAGACCAGAGTGGATATATTAATGAATGGCTCAGATATAGTTCGAACTTGCCCATTGATCACTAATAGTTTAAGCACATCAGCATTGCTGATTTCTCACCTATTTCATCTTTCCTCATGTCCTTCATCTTGTCTACAGTGAGATTCTTCTCTTCCAACTTTGAGAGGACTGATGGTGGTAACACTGAGAATTGTCTCAAAGGGCTAACCCAGCCCCACAGTCGCTTGTCAATGACTTTGCTGAGATTCAGTAGTCGATATGTCATTGCAGGCCAACGTTTCCTAAGGGCAATCTCAAAAAGAGCTCGAACAATACGAGCTGCATTCTGGAGAGTGAAAAAACAGAAAAAATGTTGTAATTCAAGTATTCTTTGTAAAATGAAAAGGATCCCATAGACTCATCTTTGACAAACCATAACAATAGATTTTTCTTTTCAAACTTATTTCAAACATTCTTGAAAACTTTATTTTTTCCATCACTGTCTAGTGGCAGAACTACCTCATCATTGCCTACAGAAATTACAAAAAGAAACATGTGCAACCAATTAAAGCTGTAGTGGCAGGTCTGCCATAGAATTTTGATCACAGTTATGCTAACATTAGTGAGTTCTAAATCTATTGCATCTCAATCACTTCTGAAACAAATTCACTTATTGTACTTAATATCTTCCTCCTTCTTCCCCCATATAATATAAACCTACAAACTCAGTTTATACGGAAATTCAAGTTTTAATTTTTCACTTCCGTTGTGCTTCCATAATAGCATTCCATTTCACGCTGAATTTCACAACATTTGCACAGAGGTTTAAGAGTACTTACTTCTTTTTTTTAACATTTTTCTGATACTATTGTATGACTAAAACGTATAAATCTGCCTTGGACTTGGAAAATCAATTATTAACATAAGCTTGAATGACGTCAGTCTTATAATGAAAATGTAAGTTATGATATTCCTTTCATAAACTTATCAAGCTGTATTATGAAGTTGTGGGTTTTTTTGTGGGGTTTTTTTTTGGCCTACCGGTACTATGCCTGGATTAGTAATTCTGCTCTTGATTCATTGAATAGAATACAATCATTCTCTACTGGCTCTGCAATGCCAACAGGAATAAAAATAGAAAATGATTTGGTCGTGATATGAAGCATATGTTACTAAAGAAGCACATTTCTTTTACTTAGAAAGGATGAATGATTTTCCTAATAGTCACTATCCAATTAAAAAAATTCACAATTTGCAGCACTGGTTCCACATGTAAAATTTATGAAGATCTGAGAAGACGACCATGTTGCTTCACTAAAAATGCTATAATTGAGACAGACAAATAAAAGCAATTGTCTTGAAAGCAAAGATTAAAAGAATCATACTGAAAACGATCTTGCTGTGCAAGTACCACAATTTCTATGATGTGCGTAATGATTTCAGAATTTTCTCATTTATACCCATCCGTGCTATGAAATGTAAACACTTCTGAATAAAGTGTTAGTATTGAATATACATATTCTTGCCGAATCTTTAACTCTCATCTTTAGCACCAACTAAATGCAATTTTACAATCAATTCCTTCCAAAATGGTTTTGTAAGGATAAGACAAAAATGATTCAATGCAACATGTTGCTGACTGTTAAAAGAAAATAAAAAAATAAAAAAGAGAGACATAGCATGGACTAAAAGGTAAAACTTCATAATCTATTTTCCACATTCCTTATTGTTGCAAATCTAGGATTGTCTATGAGCATTTTGTCACTTTGAGTTCTTCAGGATCCAGAATTCTAAACTTTCAAGCAACATCCCTTTCTTTCTAAGATGGGCTCTAGTTGTGTAAGCAAGCAGTTCTGTGTCACAGACTTGCAGTTTTCATATTATTCTGTGTAAATATAATAAGACTACAGGGGTAACAAGAACAAAAAGGACATACATAATTAACAAAAAATGCAATAGCCTCCCAGCGTAGGCTTTTGTAAATATTTTCTACTTAAATATTATACCACACGTGAACACACACAAGGCTCTGATTTTCAAATCAATCTGCATAAAAATGTACAAATAATTTTGCAGATCAAGGCCTACTTACATAATTGTAAACATTTGGGAGAATGAAAACAGCAGAACACAGCAACAGATATGTAAAAGGTACTATTTTTACCTGTGCAACATATGCAGAATCTGAAATAAGGGAGAAGCTGTCCATCTCCCCTCTGCTAATATATGTTTGAAGGAGGATATTTATTTTTCCATAATTGTTTTCCACACCTCCTGGAGCAGGAAGTTCACAGAAATCATTCAGTAAGGTATCCAGCTCTTCTATTTCTTCTTCTCTTACCTAAAACAAAATTATACATTATGAAGAGGCTGGAGCACTTTGATAAAATTTTTTACACTGAAATCAAATTTTCCTTATAACACAGTTACATTATTTTTAAATGGAGTCTCTAGTTTTAAGGAAAAAAAAAAAAGAAGAAAAAAGCAGCAAACCCACATCTTCCACAATGTTGCTAATAGACAATAATTGAAACTATCTTAATAGTGACACAATTACGTTTTATTATTCATCACCATCTATTAAGGTTGCCATTGACATACAAAAATTTGATATGCCACAAAAATTGAATCTTCTGACCCTACCATCCTTCATCTGATGAGATTTCATTTTTTATTTGACCAGAGTAAAACCTCTGTCCATCTGGATTAGGGCAATCTTGAATTAACATTAAATGTACTCATTATAGTTACATAGTTTGCATGTGGCATAATACATTTTTAACTCAAAACTGTGAAGTACTATGATTCATGATATTAAAATTTTCACTGTTAATAAGATTAAGTCTTAATATGAGTAAAGAAATATTCATATCTATGGTTTGAATAATGCATAACATTTCACATTCTAACTGATGACCCTTACATGGCAAAACCAGCATAAATCTACATATTCTTTGATTTACTGATAGTCTGTTAGTGTAAAACTTATTTAAAGAGGGTAAATGTTTGGTCCCTGCAGGGAACCAGCTGAAAGTAATTTTCATTTGGACCTGACTACCTGACATAAAAAAGACCCTAAGACAATTGGGTTAAAATCCCCAACTATTCAGCCACTGGCCCTACAGGAAAGAAAAAGATGAAGGACACAACCAGCACAGATGACTCCAGCGTCAGGGGAATATTATGCTCTGCTTACAACAACATTTTTTGATAATTTTTTTCTGCTCTTGCACAGCACAGCACAGGTCAAATCCAGATCTGTATTTCAACTAACGGTGACTTACCTATCTCAAAATACAGAATTTTAAAAGGCATTATGGAAACATGATTCATATTAACAAAAGTCACAATTTGTATCACACAGAGGGGTAAATCCTGAGTTATTCTTGTGAAAATCAGTTACTAGTTTTAACATTCAGAGCTGTACAGCAAATGAATCACAAAAAAAAATGGAAATGATGTTGCACTGATGCCATACCATACAAATCTGAGAAAGCAAACTAGAAAAGCTATGCTTTAGTCAAGAAGCATCACTACTAACTTTATCACTAATATAGAAATATATCACATCAGATTTTCCATATGCTTTCCTTTTAAATATTCAATTACGCTAAATTTAGACCTAGCAAAGCAATATCTCTATCATAAAAATCCCCTTCTAGCTTGGAAAACGTTGCATGTATCACTGTGAAACCTCACTGCTTATTATCTTCTATAATAGAAGAGATTACAGTAAAATAGAATTTCTCCATTAGATAAAGAGATGGTAATACTCAGACAATGTGTGCAAATATGTAAATATGTAGATGGTGAGGGATTCACACTGCCAGATCGCAGAGCCAGGTGAATGAGAGCCAACTCTGATCTGAAAGTTGTATAATTGTGGTAAAATGGCGATGAGCCCGAGCTAATAAACCCTGTGGAGTCTGGCTCGCACCTCTATGAGATGGAAGCATGGGCAAACAAGCTCACGCCAGCTTGCAATGTATTTTCTTGTGTCCTACCCACACAGGAGGCAAAAAGTGAGGTTGGAATTTAACGGAATATGACAGTACAGTAATCGTCTAGCTTGCACAACAAAATCTTTTACAACTTTCTAGATTTCAAATTTGAGAATAATTTATCAGAATTTATCATTCTGCTAATCTGCTAATCTGACATTATTCCCTGCACGAAGTATAACACAGAGTTAACTTCAGTGAGTCCTGCCTCATTTCTGGGAAAGCAAATCGTTCAGGGAGACACCTAATAATGGTTTAAACTTCAAACAGAAAAACTATCTCATCCCTGGGTGCACCATTCCAATGGACACTTATCTTCACCTGTTAATACCCGAGGAGCTGAAAAGTTCTTAAAAGCATTTAAAAGGAATTCTCAAAGATCCATAACTAGTTATTAAATGTGCACTATAGTTCAAGCTGAACTACACATAAATTTGAGTGAGAGTATATATAGTTCTTGGCAATTATGCCTACTTAGAAATCATTTTATAATGGTGCTTAATATTTAGCAAAACTTGGGTCTATAGACACTATTTATGGAGTGAGTAGTACAGAAGCGTCTAGTTCTAAGACATATTCTTTGTATGAAAGGATACAACTTTACCTTTATCTGTTCAAATTCTTCAGCTTTCGATACTATAGCAAGAATATCACCTTCTGTTTTATGAGCATCAAACAATTCATTGAAAGTCTATTAAAATAAAATTAATTGATTTAACACTGAAAATAAAAACATACATATAGCACAAAAAAAAGAAACATTAACCAAGATTTTAAANGCCTTCTGTTTTATGAGCATCAAACAATTCATTGAAAGTCTATCAAAATAAAATTAATTGATTTAACACTGAAAATAAATATATACATATAGCACAAAAAAAAGAAACATTAACCAAGATTTTAAAAGGCATATAAGGTTACAATGTAAGTTATTGGAAGACCAGAGTGATGAAATTTAAACAGGAACAATTTCCAGAATGACTTCTTGGCACTTTCAGAAAAACAGTCCCTCTAAACTTAGGCACCCCAAAATCGAGAGACATGCAATCTATGGCCATTTTGAAAAAAGTCTAGGACATATTTGAGTGAATATATGTCTGAGACTAATTATACAAAGTGACAGTAAATAGTTAAAAATTATTAATGCCGAGTCTTCAGCTTTTCTTCAAGAAAAAGACCTATTTCCTCCAAAACAAAGGTTTTAAGATGCATGTGTAAATCAAATTAAGCTTCCAATAATACAAACTTTAGTACAAATGCATCTTCCTTACACATTTACACCAGAATCTGATTATAGTGCCAAAAGTTGTTTAAGGTTGGCAAGTTCATAGGATTTTCATGCAGAAAACGTTTCTGTTATCAGACTCTGTACTTGAATGTGCTATCACGTACCAACGGTTGTGCACACTATTGATATCACGTTGGTATCAAAATGTTGGTTATAATCCACCTAAAAGAAGGCAGAGACTATAGAAATTTCAAATCTCACTTCATACCAAGCCTAATTTTTCAGTATTGCTTTATACTTAGTTTCTTTCTTTTTCCTCTCTATTCCCTCTCTCCCCATTTCAGTAAATATGATTTGAAAATATATTGGACAAATCAGCTACATATTCTGTAATATCTTACAACTATTTTAGGTATAGGTTCAAAAAGAAGGAAAAACCCCCAGAAATAGAACGTCATATTTTACCTCTATAGTATTGTATTTAATATAGTAGTGGCTGGCAGTTCTGCCTAAATCTGTTGAAGAAAAAAAGCCAGTTCGTTCTTCAAAGCGAATCATGCGGGCTTTGTCCAGTTTTCTGCCGACTTCAATTACCAACTGTTCTCTGTGCTTTTCTAGACCTGGATCCATCTAAACACAAAAACCACACATTTATTTGTATAAAAGAAAAAAAGAGTGTTAAATAAATAATTTTATTGAGATAACCCAGTCCTACAAAGCCAGAAATCAAATAAAAGGAAGGTACAGTTATTAAGTCAAGTTCTTCCTGAGATCTCGCTAATAACACTTACACTGACGTTACTGACAAAAAACTGCCTGTACAGGACAAAATAATCAGAATAATATTTCTTTTACAATGTTTTGAGACTATCAATACAATGTAGACTAATATTACTTATGAAATAGTAGCATGATTAAGAAATAAATTTACAATTAAGTTTTTGAAAGAAACTGTAATGATAACATGCTTCATGAAATTATCATTACTGTATCACTTGACAAAAACATGCCATCTTATGATATCTCCAATTTATTTATGAAAATGGCTCAAAATATACTTTGCCTGGGTATCTGACATAAGGATGGCTTTAACTGTATCCCAAATAGGATAATCTTCAAATCAGATGGCTGAAATGTTTACTAGCAAAAAAACTCTAATGTCCCCAAAAACTTCAGGTATGTCAGCATAATTATTGAGTTATAGACATACCATATAACCATTCATGTTAAAAGCACACAAGGAGCTTGCTGTGCCCAACACCACTTCTATTCATATCAAAGTTCAGGAACTCGGACGTTTTGTCCAAGCATTACCGTACATTATCTCATTAGTACATACAAGGCTGGGCAAAACTCCCACCACAGCGGGACTGCTGTAGAATTGTGTATTCCACATCATGCACCTGGGATATCCAGACTGAGAGGGATGGGTGGAAAGGGATTCATAGTCAAGTTAACCCCTCCGGTGTATGTGGACCTGAGATACGGCTTTAATTACACAAGCAACGATTAGTCACCAAATTTGAAAATACTGCAACTCTGTTCTAGTCCATAGGCAGCATTCTCATTTCAGGGCTTGTATAGTTCAGACGTCCTACAGACTGAGTCATACCAGCCCTCTTGGTAAATCTACACCAGGGATGTTTGACCAAGACTGCAAAAAGGAACCGTCTTTAAGAATTGGTATGCCTTGGTTTGCTCTGGTTTTCCCTGGGCCAGGATTCAGTTTAATCTCTGTGCCGAAGTGCTTCACCTCGTGTTCACTGAAGCTGCAGACGACCACAGTCATCTCCACAAAGCAGCTGCAAGACTAGTTCCTAATATTCCCTGTCTTTGCCAGTTACTCTGAAGCTATTTTTCCTTAGTTATGGCTTGCTTTAGTTTCAAGTCAAAAGCTAAGATGACAAAAGTCTAGAGTGCTTTTCTCAGTAGTAAGTAAAGCTTACTTTGAGGTCGGATTTCAGAGCAGAGGTGGTCAAAAAAAAAAAAAAAAAGCATTCAAGATGCCAGATGTTTAACATTTCTTAAAACTAAAGAGGGGGAAAAAATAAAAAAATATCAAAATGCTTCCCTACTCCTTTGGCAGCCCAAATTACCTGCCAATCTTTTGCAAAAAAGCTAAAGCTGTAACAGTAGACTAACATTTTTTACAAATACAAAGGTTTTAACTTGAAAGGAAAGGTCACCAACTTGAAAAGGCTGTGAAACAATATTCCAGTATAGAGAATCCATGGTTAGCACCCTTCTCATTGAACATGCATAGTTAGAAATCCCACAGAGTAAAAGATCCAGCCTAGAACAGCTTTAAGCCACGCTCTTAAAAACAAGCCTTGGCATGTCCACAGCAAGAAACTGAGCAGGTCTGGAGTATGCATATGAAAAGTTAAGAATGCACGATAAAGTACATTATTATTCACATTGTTTTCTCTAGCTAATGGAGAGAAGTGTTGAGGACAATCTCCTCTAACTTTTACAGATGTTCTAAACATAACCATACAGCTTATGGGGATAAAAAGCTTTGCTTAACTGTGGGAACACCAAATAATGGAACCAAAAAGAGGAGAAAACAAAGGGATTACTTTAAAAAAAACCAGCCACCTTTGGAACCCTAAAAGGATGAGAAAATGCCTGTAATTCATACCACAGGCTTCACTAATATGACACTCACATTTGCTCCAGTTTTCCCTTCCACTCTTTGTTTCTTCTTGCGGCTCATCATAAATTTTGGCCATTTTCCCAACTGAGTAAAAGGCAACTTCCGGCAAACAACTTGAAAAGTCACAAATCAAAGCAGTGGGCCTGGAGTAGCCTACTCCTGGGCACAGCCCAGAAATGGGCCAAGTGGGGAACACAAATATCCCAAAGGCAACATGTGGGGTGCAGAATGTGTCGATGCATGGCAGGTGCATGCTTGCCCTGGCCTCCCAGTGCAGTACAACACGCCCCTTTTGTGTGGACAGTCTGGACCTTTTGTGCCCTAAAGTAATTACTGGATGTGGCGAGCGCCTGTGGAAAGGGAAAGGAGAACGAGTTCGCATCTTCTCAGCCCCACCGAACAGCTGGGAAGAGTGTGACCCACATGGTTATGCAGATATATGGATTCTGAATGGGTATCATTGGCTGTCAGCCAAAACAAAGATAGAAACTGGCACGCTGCAACATTACTAAGAAGCAATAAGATACCAATTACGAAAATTGGATACCTATAACCAGAACAGAAGGAATGGAACGGCCTAAGTGAGTAAATCTGTGGTTATGCCCGCAGCTGGCACTATACCATGTATATACTGTCTATAACACATTAGCTTTAAAACTGGTTTATCTGGAAAATAAGGAGATTGGCATTGGTTTTGCTCCTACATGAATGGATAACACTTCAAATTGATATAATTTGTTACTGCCTTAACACAAAAATAGGAATGTCTATTATTAGCACATCAAATCAGAAGGGGTAGAAAGGAGGTTAGCGGCTGGAAAAGACAAGTGCTGCCAATCTCCTCTTTCTCAGCAGCTGAGTAAAAACACAAAAGCAAGGGGAGGGAGAGCAACTCTTGTTCATTATTTTTTAAATTTATAAAAAATACTTGTTAGTGTTTTATTACTTTTTTTTACCAGTCACTACCAGCACAGTTGCATTTCTTTTTACCTAAAATTTGTTAATAACACTTGTTGAAAATACCTGACCAAAAAAAAAAAACCCCAAAAAAAGGAATTTATAGGAATAGGACAACAACATTCGTCTTACAAGCAAAGCAATTTTTGCTCTTCATTTACTTTGTGATTTGTGCTATATAGTGTTATATTAACATATGGTAATGTACTGTAAGGCTTTTTATAGAAAACAGACTTGACATGACCAGAACTCTAAGGTGTCTGCAGAAGCTTGCTTAAACAATAGCCTACCTACTTTCACCGCAGCTTCCACTATCAGACACAAAAGCTATCAAAAAAATATCTCCTGACATATATCTCTACATGTTACTATGACTGACACAACTGCTGCTCACAAATATCATGACAAATTATGAAGTCACAAAACAGATCCAGGACATGTGAAATAAAGTGCAGTTACCATACACTTGTGAGAGTTTCACCTGCATTAGGCTCATTACACGTGCCCAAACTATGTTAACATAGCTTATAAACAGCTGCACAGAAAAAAGGAACAATATTTAGACAATCTGCAAACTATGCAACTTCCTAAAATTTACAGATAATGTATTGAACTTGAAAAGAACATTACGTAACTGTGCTCTGATTTATATCACTGTATGGAGCATTCTAAATAAAACAAAGACATTTCAAAGTAAATGAAGCATAAAAAAATTCTTATAATTACTAAATCACAAGAAAGAAAAAAAAAATAACCCAATTAAAAATGTCATTTTGTAATTTACAAGACGTCAGGGGATGAAACATTCTAAACCAAAAGATGACGGGGTGGTGGTGGGGAAGCAAGCAACTCAAGAATGCTTTATTTCATCATTTATATCTAGACTACAATAATGAAACGCTGACAATAGGCTAAGTTACAGTAACTGTCTGATAAGAATGTTGTCCTTTGGAGCATAACTTGGCCAGTTAAAATGTACTTTTATGTAAACAGAAGGGGCCTCTTAATTTAGTGTTAAAAATACTCTGCTACAGAAAATATCTTCCTTTTTCTAAGCACTTTAAAAGAATCGCTGATGTCAGGTAAGTAGAAATAGCAAATATTTATCCTCACATCAGGGAAGGATTAGAGACCCAGAACAGGTTACAGATTTTTTTAAAATGCATTTTATACCTGATAAGCTTTGTGACTGATGCCATATACTAATGGATTTGCTCTCATCCGTACATAAAGATAAGTGTAACTTATCCACTTTACTGCTTCTTCCACGTTAGTTACTGTTCCAAGAGCAATCTGAAAGTAGGAAAAGAGACAAAATTAAATGTATATGTTACAGCTGAACATAAGTATTTGGCTGAAAACATACAGAATTCGGATCATTAGCAATAGATTAAAGAAAGTGTCAGTATGTTTCCAACTTAAATTATTTTAAAATAATCATAGGACAATAACTTGAACCATTTATACATCTTCATCTTAAGAACATCTAATAACACGGTATGTTCTGTGACAATATTATAGATACAGTGACCCACATAATCTTTCCTACGCCACTTATGATTTTTACAATTAAAAGATGATACTGAGGAAGCTTGTTATAAAAAAAGACAAACAAACCAACATAATTCTTTAGCAAATATGCCCAGGGTAATTTAAATAAAATTTAAATTGCCTTTAAAAACAAAGAAAGTACATTTAAAAGATTAGTTTTTCATACCAATGTAAAAACTATTTCTGGTTCAAGTCCTAAATCAAATGATACCAACAACCTTTAGGATTTTCTTCAGCATGCCTTCATATTTGGCAATCTGTTTATACACAGTTTTTACAGTGTTCTTCTTTTGTATCTGGCAAGTCAAACATACTGGTACCTGCTATATTTTTGTTATATCAAAACATAACAAAATTGAACAGGTAATACCTAGATATATACACATATATTTATTTATTTTTCAAGGTGAAATCAGGTATACCAAAAGTTTTTTTGCTAGATGACTTTTTTGACTTTTTTGCTAATTCAATAGTTTTATCACCAAATTATTTACCAGACACATTTTTACTTGACATATTCAGCTCTATTTTGTATCAGTTACATTAATGAGAAGCATTTGACTGCTTATTCCAGTTAGCCTGATTTTACCAGGAGAATTTAATATTTCCTGCATGTCCCACGAACAAATATTTTTTGGTTGTTGCTGGTTGTTTAAAACAAGCAAAAGTCCCTTTTAGTGAATTTTTGGGATCCATTACTACATTTTTAAAGTTATTTTTGTTTTATTGGTGTTTGGATTTCATATAAACATTCCACATGACTTGACAAAAAAGAAAAAAGCCCTGTAACTGTAAATAATTTCATATGCATGTTCAGATCTAAGTGTCTAGACCTTAATAATAATACAGATTTGTTTTTGAAAGAACATAGTATACAGTAAAAAATAATAATGTAAGTGTAATCTTCCCTGAGTTAAAATAACTTAAATCTGGCAAAACCTTGTTGATATCAATGACTAATAGCATGGAGTAACCCCAGCCTTTGTCTCACACATTTTTCACGTGATATTTTGTTCTTCAACGGCATAAGGAGGTCGGGGGAAGCCCCACTGCGTTGTTTTTCAAAGTATATAGCTACAAAAACATTTAATTCTTCATAGATTACTACAGGGAAAACATCTAATACAGCCCACAGGTTATTATTACTCAATTGCTACCCAGGTTAATTTCTGCATTTGGTTTCTTTCCACAATTCAAATATCTTTCAGTACATGACTTGAAATAGCATAACAACATAGTCCAATAGTAACATTTTCCCCCAAACAACGACTTTCACAATCATGAAAACATAAAATCCTCATTACTGAGGACAGGGAGGTCTGACAATTAAAAGAAACAAAAAAATCCCCACTTTTTTGCCTCATTTGTTCAGATCTCTGATCGTATTACTCACAAATTAATTATTTTCCTAAGTTAAAAGTAAAACTGAGGGGGAAAAAAAGTGATGATAAAATACAGTTGGGTGTCAGATACCGTACTGAAATCTAATACTGTGCTTTCCTTCCTCCCCCAACTTTAATGAATATTCACTGAATAATATGCAGAGACAAAGAAAAAAACCGGCAACTTCTAAATATTTGCTGCCATCTAGTGTTCAAGTAAAGTTCTTATGGATTGTTTAAAAATGGATACCTTCGTTAAAATAGTATGAATGATGGAAATTATCTAATTAATACATACACTGTAAAGTAATTATGAAAAAAAATATTTACAAAGTTAGGAGAGGACCTCTGTTAAGACCTAGGATACGCACTATTCATAAAATCAATAAATAGACAAGGTGGTACTTTACTGAAATAAAAGAGAAAGAAAAAAAGTTCTACATTTTCCAGCGTTTCCTGAACCATGTATCAGGTATTTAGTTACAGATGGAATAATCAATGAGTAGAAATATTTACTATGTTGACAATGTATTGTTTGGTTGCACCAGTCATCACAAAATGCTTTTTTTCTTTAACTGTTGAAATACAAGTAATTGTGTTGCACTCATGAAACGAAAACTTGAGTACTATATTAATCCAACTCACTGTCATTTTAAAAGAAAAAAATCATCAGCATCACAAATTTTCAACTAATTGTTCAATGGCTGATGTCATCATCACTGGGTGATGTGCTTAGTAGTCTGTTCCTTAAATAATTTTGTTTTTTTACAAATGTTATCCCACAGACTTTATCAAGTTGAACAGTATTTCAGAGGAGGTGTTTCTGATTTTCAAAAAAGTGTCAACAGATATAGGTAGCATGGCTTTTGGGGGTTAGTTTTTGAAAAATGAAGTTTTTCTGTCTGATATTTCTATACAGATTAGAAAAGGGAATAAAAATATTACTGATAATATCTACTGTATGTATTATATAATATACTGTATTTTTTTTTTTTACACAAGAATGTTTGTTATTATATTTGTACAATTGAGTCAGATTACATGGACGAAAAGTTTCTATATTGAATCATATATTTGTTTTTAAGGTATGAGAGCAAGGAATCTTTCTAACAACNAATATACTGTAATTTTTTTTTACACAAGAATGTTTGTTATTATATTTGTATAATTGAGTCAGATTACATGGACAAAAAGTTTCTATATTGAATCAAATATTTGTTTTTAAGGTATGAGAGCAAGGAATCTTTCTAACAACGTAATATGCAATTTTCTGTTTGCTTTGGAAACCAACGTATTCAGCATCTGAAGTGATTATGGTCTTATTCCTGTGCAGCTTTTGAAATAATTTCTGAATGCTACAAGAATTTTCCCAAGTGGGACAAAATCTCCTTCAGTCACACATGACCAAAGGACTATTTATAAGTACAACTGAACTACATCAGAGTTGTCATTATCTGTTAACTCCAATAACTTCTCTACCATCTGCACCCAGCAGAAGAAGGTGAGGGGAGAACAGATGAGGTTCCTGGTCTCATGCAGGCCAGGTCAGGCCCCAGGGCCCTGGACACCCAGGGCGATAACTTCAGTTCCCCCCAGCCTACGCTTTGCCCCATACCCAGATTAGCTGTTCAGTCACTCAGCTCCTGAGTGATTTTCTTGGAAGGGCTTTGAAGAAATTGTGTCTCTTCTGAGAACCACAATAGTTGCCCACTCTTTCGAGCCAAAAAATAGATCAAGAGGTTTGTCCAAACTAAACAAGTCACCACCTTTTACATTCCTGGCTTCACAAGAAAATCATTAGTAAATGCAAGGAAAGGCACACCCCCTGGCGAAGGTATACCTACTGTCCGGCACTGCAAATGCTCTCAGTTGCTAAGCTCTCTGGGGAAAGGAGTTGTCCCAGCAACAAGCTGGGGTCCAGCTGTGGATGTCAGGGAGGGCGCTAGCAGGTGGAAACAATTAGGGAAGGAATGGTGACCTGCATTGTATGAGCTATTGATGATAGTTCCCAGATAAGTTAAAGTTTATGGTCTAATTAAACCACATCCCCCACATCTTATCTTTCTTCCTGTATTTCCAGAAAATACAGCCGTAGGTATTTTCTGTTTGCCAGCTGGTCGACTGACCCAGAACTCTCTCCTCTCGACTAAGCACCCTAACCAGCTGCTTATTTTATTCCTTTTT
>RSEF01000003.1:78654145-78692012 GCA_003993805.1 Himantopus leucocephalus | reverse complement strand
TCAAGGTCCCTTCCAACCTAGACAATTCTATGATTCTAAATATAAAATCAGAAAGCATGCCGTATACAATCTCTTTACCCTTGACCCTGGCTACTGGTTCCTCAGATCTTCATGTTTCAATGTTCCTGATTTGCCGCAAACACCTCTGATTTTCCTCCTATCTCTTCCACGTTCCTAACTGCTGCACTCACTGCCTTCCAAAATGGATCGCTGCTGAATATGACACCAGGAGGGCTGTGGTAATGGTGAATCTAATCTTTCTCTAAAACAGATTTCTTTATTATCACTGCCAGCAGAGAATCCCTACTTTTACATAGATCACAAGAGTGTTAAGAATTTTTTGACTATCACTGCATTTTCAGCCCTGTATATTATAGTGAATTAATTCTAGATCAAATTATGATTATTATTATTTTTTTAAATCTTCACATTTACTAGTACCTGACACACTGAAAGCCACTGAAAGTTGACTTAAGGGATATAGAGTGGGTAAGGCAAAGCAAAATATGGTTCATAGTACTGGCATACTGCCAAACATTCGCAATAACTCTCTGCAAACAGAAATAAATAGGGAGATGGGAATGCAATTATAAAGGAGGACATGAAAAGAAAAATACTGCAGGAAAAATACATTTCTCAGCTTCACAATTATCCAGCTTCTCAATATCTGATCTCTCCTACTTTAGCAGTAATTATTTACTGTTCATTGAAATGAAATCAAACTCAGCTTTTAACTACACATGATTTTTTGGCAAATTTAATTAACTGCTGTAGTGGTTAAAAATGAATAAATAAGAAATTGAGAAAGTGGCAGTGCAGTTCATGAAGCTTATTCTTTATGAGCTAGCAAATGGAAACAAATACTTCATAAGGAACACAAATGCACCAAGGTTTGCATTTACAGTATATGAGCAACAAATCTCACAGAAGACAGGCATGTGGAAAACTTACTTCAGCTGCAAATCTGAGAATAATTGTGACACAGAAATTTGGATTGATCTTGATTACATTCAGAACGTGGTGTAAGCATTTCATAATGTAATTAGCTTTTGTCTTAAATATAGCAAATCTTCTTATGTGATAGGGCAACCATCAGAAATTTCACTTTCTTAGTAGAGCTGCTTTGATTGGTGCCAGGTCGAGGGAGGTGATTCTGCCTCTCTACTCTACTCTTGTGAGACTCCGCCTGGAGTACTGTGTCCAGCTCTGGAATACTCAGCAGGCGAAAGATACGGACTTGTTGGAGCAGGTCCAGAGGAGGGCCACAAAAATGATTAGAGGGCTGGAGCACCTCTCCTTTGACGACAGGCTGAGAGAGTTGGGATTATTCAGCCTGGAGAAAAGAAGGCTTCAGGGAGACCTTACTGCAGCCTTTCATTACTTAAAGGGGGCTTTATAAGAAAGATGAGGACGGACTTTTTACTGGGGCCTGCTGTGATAGGACAAGGGGTAATGGTTTCAAACTAAAAAAGGGAACATTTACAATGAAGTAACCTAATTTTACAAAGTTACACTTGAGAAAATAAAAAAAAAAAATAAATCACATATCTCAGTGATGGCTTGGAAGACTGCTCACACAGCATATCCTTTAACGGCAACATATTTGCAAACAAACCTTCTAAGCTCTTGTGCCAATGAACTGCACAGTTATTCTATTAAATCTGGATTTTAATGGTTGCAGAGACAACAAAACCAACAACTACTAAATAAGGCAAGTGAAACTATAAAGAGTTATACTACTCCCATCTTGTTCTATTATAGACTAAAAGGTTTTGCTTAAAATTTATACGAAATGTTACTAAGTGCCTCAGGTGTATGGAGAAGTTGTTATTATGAGATCTGGCACTGGTCTTCTGATTAGAATTGATTTTCTTTCCCCTCCCTTATTGCTCAAGAGGGCTGTAGATTTATGACCTTTTCTTACATGTGTGTGCGCATCTAAAACAGTATGTATTAAATAAATTCCTAGTTTAGCTTGCTGCCACCTATATTTCTCCTTTACATGTCTTGAATTTCATGCAGTTCTTGATTAAGACACATTAAAAATGTCACAGTTAGACACAGAAAAATGTCCTGCTTAATTTTAATGAGAAGTGAGGCATAAGTAGCAGAAAAAAGATTTAATCAAGCTTTAGGGTATTTCAGCTAAATACTTAAAAAAGATAACATCCTTCCTTACCCTTTGCTTGCATCTGGTATCACAAAGGTGTCATCATTCATAAAGACTGTAAGTTGCATGCTTTTTGTCTGAACAACCAAATGAATCAAGGAATGAAATTTTTAATAGGCTTATAGGTATTTTTTTCTTATTTTAGCTAAAAACAAGTAAAAAAGAGTAATAAAGCTTGATTATGAGAAGCAGCTGCCAATAAATTACTTCTTGATAAGTGAAATGTCAATTTATGTCTTTCCTTTAATCTCCAGTTGCTACAATCATCTAGGCCAGACTAAGTAGTTCACCACTGCTTGGTAAGATCAGATTTTTTTTTTCTTTCTCTAAACTACTTATTTCTCCTTTTTGCTTCCTCATTTTCAAGATGTTTTTGTTTGCAATTTTGAATTTTGTTGCTTTTGCCCCACTAATAACACAGTTTTTGACTACCATGTATTTTCTTCCAGTAACAGAAATAGTACAGGCTATTCTAGTATTTTTCTCATGACCACCTTACTATAGCAAAACTTCATGCTTGTGACCGTAAGACTCAATCATTGTAATTTCCTTTCTCTGGAGTTCACAATAGGGCAGCACTTGCAGTTTGCTCAGAATGCACTATCATATTTGTTCATATTTCTCAGCAATTTATCCCCATCCTTCATTCTCTGAACTGTCCTGACACCCTGCAAAGTACNTTTGCAGTTTGCTCAGAATGCACTATCATATTTGTTCACTGGTTTGAGCAATTCTCAGCAATTTATTCCCATCCTTCATTCTCTGAACTGTCCTGACACCCTGCAAAGTACTAGCTCTTAATTTTGAGGCCTCATTAGCTTCACTTGATGAGCGTTGGTGCTCAGATAGCACAGATATTAGAGACACCTAAAACAAAGTAAGTTATTTTTTGCTGCAGCCTTCCATGAAGGGCAGTTTTAATTTGTACTACTACTGTGTGATGAATACAATTCAATTATTTCTGAAATAACTATTTTGTAACTTTCCTGAAAACATCCAAAAGTGTAATTCTTAGGTTGACCTTCTAAATTGTTTTAAGTTTCAACAAGACAAAAGCCTCCTCTGCCTCATTCATATTAATCATATTGCTGAACCTGCTCTGCTGGCTCATTTAAAGAATACTGATTGTCTTTCAAAATTTATGAAATCAAGGTAAGATGGGGGAAGACACTGTCCATTCAGAAAGTAAAAGGTGGTTGAGAAAAGCAGAATGAAAAAAGAGAAGTTGAAGAGTCCGTTAGTGGGCTTATTCCTGTTCCTTAAATACAAAAAAGTAACATCACCAGTGTGTATGAGGATCGAGAGAAATGGAAAGAAATGATCAATGGATTGCATGATCATTCACCATTTTTTGCTCTTCAGAATCTACTAGATACATATGGCATATTAATTAATCTATACAAGTTAAATCTTTAACATAAGTTTTATTCTTTTATTCACAACTGCAGTTTCAAAGGGGAGAGATCAAAACTTACTGCCAATAAACCATGAGAAGTGGTTTTTAAATATGAAGTCAAAATAGCATAATTTCTTGTTACAGAAAAAACCATGAGCCTCCTTAATGTGCACAGTTAGAGCAAATATAAGAAACCTATAGAAACTACTAAACCATGGAGCTAAGCTGTAACATTGACACTTTATGAAAGAAACTGAACATGAAGAAATACAGATTGGAGTCTAAAGGGAGAAAAAAAGGAATGCATTTGAGCTACAATGATTTTACCTGAGGACTCACCTTTTATGAATTAGAACTTTTATTTGTATTATTTAACTGGTACTGTGTGCATAATTACTAAGCTATCAGCAGCTATTCCTAGGACAAAGATAAAGTGGCATGTTATGTGGTAAGAGCAAGATTAAATTATTATTTTATTACAGAAGCAAAGAATTAACTTTGAAAGAAATTTTCCCTGAAGAATTTAAAAGTTGACTACATTTCTGTGATGAATATATATTAAACAATTGGTCCTTATCTTGTATTACCTTCCATACCTCTTGAAAAACAGCATGAAATGGTAAATTATTAGTATTTACTAACCACATAGTAATACACATAGCATAGAACCTACTAAATCATATATAAACAACTTGTCATGAAGCTCTTCTGTAAAGTTATAAATCAGTCACCCAACGATTCAGTGCATTGGTTTCAGGTAGTGCTTCTGTGTTTATATACGCTCACATTAGTTCCCTCGCTCCTTCCTGGGAATAGCAGCATTAGCTTTACTGACTGTTCACCCTGCAGCTGGTTCCTCTGAAGCACCCAAAGACTACCGAGATCTCCCCTCAACCAAGATGACTTGCATGACCTAGCAGATCATTTCTGGATGCATGCAGGCTGGCCAATATGCTATTCAACTTAATGAGTATGCATGTCATTCTCTACATCTTCACTTTTTTAATGTATCTAGCTATTAACTTTGTATAGTTATGCAAAGTAGTATCTCTGTCCAACACTTACTCTTTTACTGGGTTATAATTAGTGGGTACCTGGCAAGACAGTATTTGAAGAAGGTAATTCTAGCAAACAAATGTGGATCAGTTTGAATTTCTCCTGGAAGAGTCAATAATCTAATTGTCTCCCCCTGGAGATTTAAGTTCACTGTATTAAAGTTAGAATTGTTTAAACCTATGAGTTACTGCTCTGATCAATTTTACTGAAATCACCTCAGTAAGTTCTGTAAAGTGCTTTAAAAATACCTCTGAAGGAGAAAGAAAGGAGAGTAGTGTGACTGCTTTGCTTAAACACCTTCCTCTACCAGTGTAAAGATAACAATTCTTTGAGTGCAGTCATCAGGAGCACATAATTCAGGACTAATTTTCTGTATTATAGTATTATAACTGTTTTTCTTCTGAACCTTCTCCTCTTCGTGTGTATTCAGGTTTCTATTGATTTAGGATTGTCTCCTGTGAATTTGTAATTTAGAAATACTTGTTTAGAATAGGAATCTATCTGTCCTTAGTCCTCAGTAGGCCACAGACTACTTTTCAGTTGTTGCACTAGAAGCAATTCTCTCTACATGCACACACAGTTTTCTGCAGGGCAGAGCTACCTTCAGTGAAAGCTTTAAAAATATTTCAGGTATGTATAACATACTGGGTTCCTGTAGCTTGTAAAACACAGAGTCACTGCAGAGTGAAGTATCAAAGAATTCAGTTTTAATGTATTTAAACCACAGTTAAAAAAACTGTATGAAAAAGAGAAGGAAGGAGAAGTTCAGACAATTAGGAACAATTGCCAAACAGCTTTTCCAACTTATGACCGTCTTGTTCTAACATAGCTGTATTTTTTTATTCAAGTGAAATAATGGCCTCTTTTTTTCGAANGAGGAGAAGTTCAGACAATTAGGAACAATTGCCAAGCAGCTTTTCCAAGTTATGACCGTCTTGTTCTAACATAGTTGTATTTTTTTATTCAAGTGAAATAATGGCCTCTTTTTTTCGAAGCTATACAAGTCATACATTGTGTTTGACTACTAGTCTTGAGATATGGTTAGATGATACTTACATTTTAGTACACTCTTGTGCTTATCTTTATTATTTAGACTTAGTTGTTTACTTTTCAGCCCATGTTGCTAATTCTACTTTTTACAGGGTCATTGTTTGTAGATGTTCTTCAAAGAAAAAACCTGCAAAGCTGTTTTTCCCTTTAAAGGAAAATGAATTCTGTAAATATGGACCAAAAAGACTAGTCTGTTTTCAAAAGTGAAACATGAAAACTTATAATTTTTCTGCTAATGAAGAAAATATGAATTATTGCTGGAACAGACCAGCTTCCCAACAACTAACTGTTGGGAATTGGAAATCTGGCAATTCAATGATTCCCAGATGTACTTTGCATATGATAGATAATACTGCAATTTTTCAAAATAATGAAGGTTTAAAATGTACTTTGCAGTTGTACAAATAGGATCATTATTCCTTATGTCTTTGTGCTCCAATCAGAGAATGGTTTAAAAAAAAATTTCCTATGAATTATCCTTTTCTTCTCTTTTTGATTCACAAGGAAAGGAGGTCTAAGGCAGAATTTCTGGCACATTTTTTCTATTGCCCTGGCCTTACCACAGATCATAACCTATTTATTGTACAAGGTTGTGTTTCATCCAGTTGGCACATTAGAGAGTGATGACTACCAGTTAAAGAATGGATTGCCAGGGTATCCGGAAATGTCTTGCCTTATTCAGTGTGCTCTTTTTACAGTACACTAAGTTACATCATAGCAGCCCCATCTTTTTTTTTTACTGGAAAAGTTACATGGTGCATAGAGAATGAAATAAGATTCTGTGGGAGAAAAAAGAATAGCAATCAGATTAAAAACCCTGAACAAGAGGTAAACATTTAATTTAATCTTTGATTCCTCAGTTCTATAATCTATAACGCAGAAGATAGGTGTTTACAGACCTCACTGATGACAGAAGCTAAGAAAACTTAGTATTGCTAAAATATTGCATTTTTGAGCCAGCCATACAAGCCAAGAATGAAAGAATCGCGAATGCAAGTTTGACCATGCACAAATGATGGATTTTCAACAAGTCACCGAGGATGTAGACGTAGTTTCAAATTACCTCACTTAATGCCTAGCTGCTATAAAGCAAAAAAGGAACTACTTGTATAGACAATACACTACCTCAACTTAAGCCAGAATTTTATAACACAGACCAAAGTAACCTAGCATTTCACTTCAAGTCAGACTGCAGTGCCTGTCTTATAACTGAATGAATTATTGATTCTCAGATAAAAGGGTTTAAGAACTTAGAATGAAAAATAATTCTTCTCTGTAAACACACATGGAAAAGAGCACTAGGTTTAGATAGAAAGGAAATGTCAGTTAAAATGACCCAGCTTAAGCTCCACTACTGAGTGAAAATGTAGTAAAAATAAGAATAACTTTCATATATTGTACAATGACAAGCATCTTTCTATTGTTTATAGCAAGTGCAATAAAAATATTTAGAGACATTTTTGTATTGCTTCAGTATGATGAAAATCTGGACTTCACAGTGAACAGGAATCTGTGCCTAAATAATCTCAAGTCTTACTAAAAGAAGCGTCAAAACATTTCAGTTTAGCAAGAACATGAAAATGCACATCAATTAAGACTGAATTAATTGTTTAACATCACAATTTTAAAACGCATGCAAAATCATGTAAAGCTGTGGTTTTCTTTCTCAGCAATTTCAAATTAAACTGTTCTCTCTCTGTAAAATACAGCAAGGAATCTATTCTTCTCCAGCCCTTGAGACAGGAAGTCCTGTTGTCATATTTGTTAACCACTTGGAGTACACAGATGAAAAAGTCATCAATCTTGGCCTGTTTTGCTGGCAGCAGAAGTTTTCAGTATGCTGTTAGAAAACCAGCCAGTAGGGAAGATATACAGCATGAAAGAAACTGACAGAGAGACTGTTAGACGACACGCAAGTGTAGCATTGCCACAGCAAGGATGAATTTGTACCGGTTTCAGTTTGAATACTGACATCCTCCGGAGACCTAGTTAAACCTTTTGTTGCTGTGCCTAACTGTGCAAAGATTCCAATATTTCTGCTTCAATGGGAAACTGATATGCATGGTTTCTACAAAAATATTTGTTATATTTGAGAACACCTCCTTTGCTTTGTAATACGCAAAACTGCACCTCTGCTGAGCCATGACACTACTGGATGCATTTTCACTCTGAGACAATGGAAGCAGGAACTGTTTTCAAGATCCTTCCAATACAGCTGAAGCTTACTTATTACATATCATACTATTTTTAGTTCAACTCCTCCTCGAATACTCTACTGACTGAGACATCATTAACTCTGCAAGGAAAAAAATCCAGTTGTGAACATTAAGCACATTTCTTGTTTCATAATTAAACCTTAACAGTCCACTACAACTTCACAGCTATGCAAAGTGACAGACTGAGGATCCTTCAGAAGAATGGAATTTACCTTACAAGTTTTATAGATAATTGGAAATGGTGCAGTATGAATTTATAATCTATAGGATTTTCAAACAGTTTTAGACTGGCACCAGTATGTAGGACCATGAAAAGCTGAAATTTATCTTAGAACAGGAAAATAATATTTGGAGACATAAACCCTAGGTACTAAATGTCTTTTGATTTGGTATTGCGGCTTGGTTTCTTCACTCTTCTAGCTTCTGCCCTACAGCATGGAAGAAATAAACTAAGCAAACGATAAAAAAAAAATGCAAGTCAATAGAAGTGGTACAAATTCATAAACTAAAAAAGGTCAAAATTTTACTCATAACTCATCAAATAACTTGAACTATGTAACCTGAACTTTAACAAGAAAAAAAGATAACCAAACTAGAACATCAGACCATCTATAGCACCAGAAGTTTTTTCACTGATACCTGTGTAATACGATGTAATTCATTATGTAATTAGCATCACACAAATTTTTTTTTTATTTGTGGCCTAATAATATTAAACAAGCCTCAGAACTAAAGACATTTTCTCCTCCCGTGTCTTTGCTATTTTAAGAGAATTTCAAGGACTCCTTAGTAACACTTTGTAATTCAGTGTCACCAACTGTTAAATCTTTGAGACAAGCACTTTTGAGAAATCTCCAAAGGGTATGAGAAGTTTGTTTTCATATTGCAGTGTTAATATAATATCATTTGATTAATTATAATACGGGATAATTATTTATTTTACCCGATAAAGTACTAATACAAAAAAATCTCTTAAGAAACCAACAGACCTTCAAATGATGGGACCAGTGAAACCTGGTTTCCTACGAATTTTATATTCCTTGTGCCCCTGCCTTAACTCAACTATGTGCCCCACCAGATTTCCATAACCTCTTCTTTCCCAGAATTATCTCCTTGCCTTACTGTTTCATAAATTTTTCCACTGTACCCTCAGGACAAAACCCTTACATCTTAGAAATGACATCTGTAAGACTTATGCTGATTATCAATGATGCCATCTGATTATTACCAACACCTTTGTCAATGGTGTTGTCTTTTTTGTTAGTTTTATTCCAAATTACTAGCAGGCTGCTCTCTGAAGTTCTGCAACCTCAGTGCAGAACTGTGAAGCCTTTGGACTATTAAACATCGTTCAAAGTCAGTTTTAAAGGTAACACAATGTCTTTACTCACCTAAAAGGGCACAGAAGTAGCGCCTAGTAAGTGATGAAACAAGAAGGTTTATATTAGTATGCTCTTTTGGCCAGCAGACTTGGGAATTTAGAGACAGATTGTCAGTTAAACTGAGGCAACTATTAGGCTTGCTGCCAGAGGAAACCAGCTGATGCAAGAAAGGAGCACTGTAGAGTCACCTCCATAGAGCTCAATTTTACAGCCGGATCCTGTTCAAATGTAGGGTATTTTCCCACAGACCTTTGCTAAATTATGGGATCCCTTGTAGTTTTAAAGTCTATCTACTGAAAAAAAAAATGTTTTATTACCCCCCTCTTTTTTAAAAAAATCCCCCTAAATCCTTCCTTTATAGTCCCAATATGTCATTTACTAACATTATGCTTTGTACTTCATGAAGCCTGCAAGATAATTGCTTTATAAAGTTTAAAAATCACAGAGATGAAGACAATTGTGTATGATTAAATTTGGCTTTGAAAGACTGTTTTCTACATCTACAATTCTTTAAGCATGTACGTAGCACATACACCTCCTCTCCAGGGCTGATATCTTGAGCAAAGGAGGACTTATTTTCTTATGCAAGTAATTTTTATACTATATTTAAAGAGATTTGAGCAAAAAATATTGCATTGATGTTAATTCATCGATTTGCTTTGTCTGGGGTTTGTAAACTAGATTAGAAATCCTCTGTCAAAACTGAGGAGCTTGCTATTGCTAAGATATTGCAATACCATTATTTTAAAGCAGACTAAACAGTTTCTTCAGCAAGCTAACTTTAAATGTCTTACCCGCATAGCAGATAGATCTCAGAGGAAATTTAAGAAAATATCTCACATATCAAACATACCATGGAGATTAAATTACCTGGTATGGGAAGTAGTAAGGAGTTTATTACTTTCTCAATGTAGCACATAGCAGCACAAAACACGTGAGAGGAGAGCCACTGTGCTGCTTCCACAGTCCCTCTCTGACCCTGATTAATTTCCATTTTTCATACTCTGTTTACTTACTGTGCATACATTAGTGTTAATGACTGTTCAAAAGTGTTAAATGCCATACTGTGAACTTCATTTTCTTTAATCTTTTAATTATATTAAGTCTTTCTTCTGCACAATTAATAGTCATATCTGTTCAAATCATTACACCGTTCACACATTTCCTCTCCTTAAAAATGTTTTAAATCTCACAACTCTGCCTTCTTATAAGAGCAGCCTAATCTCAAAAGGCTTTGCAAAATTCTTTACCTAAAAGTTGAACCCATATCTCTAATTCTGCATTTGTTGGGGTGTTGGGACAGTAGGAGGAAAGCCAACAGTAAATAATGCCAATGCTTGCCTTAAAATTAGTATGTCTATATAATTTACCACTTGAAGTAATAACATTTTAAAACTGAGTATATTGTTAAAATGACAAAAATATCTGCAGTTGAAGTAAAAACATATATAAAAATAAAAACATTTTTGCCCTACTTTAAGACGGAAAGATAATGCTATCTATGTAAAATAGTTCTATAGCTAACACTGCAATCACTTTCAAGACGTATTAATAGCTTTCCTATATAAAGAGAAACTTTATCTGACTGTACAGAACAGAACCACACAACATGGTTCACTGCTAAGGCAAATATCATGTTTTCGGAGTTTCTTAGCACATACATACTACAAGATTATCACCAGGATACCAGTTTTCAGTGGTTTCAAGATGGTAATACTGAATTGCGAATTAAAATCAAACTAAAAGGAGTGGGGAATCTTTGACTGTCACAATCCATACAAACTGTTAATTAGACTCAGTGTGACAGATATTTAAAAAACTTTTCATGTTTTGCTTGATTTTCTCATTCTGCACTTTCAAGAGCTAACACAAAATATGATATATTGTATATTAAATTAATTTAGAAACATTATGTATAAATAATATAAAATACATTGCAAAGAAAACTTGATCATATCATCACTCATCTTTAGAAATTGGTTTACACATCTAAGAATATTTTACTTTGCAAATTCCAGTCTAAACATCTGAACCTATTCAACAGAAGTATTTCCTTCTGTTAATTTTATATTTGGATTTCAGCTAATTTTTAAGCTGATTTTTTGAGGTCCAAATACAGAATTGCCAATTATTTTGTCAGAGAAATTTTACACGGAATGGAAACACAGAAGCTATGCTTACCTATAACAATGGTGTTATCTCTACTATCCCCAGTGACCACTCACTAGAGGAAAACCTATTGCGCCTGTTTTCTGTGATAATATCAGACAACCTTTCTGATCAGATTTATAGAAACAGACTGACAACTTATAATTCTTGGCATAGCCTTTTCAGTCTTGAGATCAACCTAGAAAAGATTTCCTACTCTATTTCTTTGTTGAGGAGGCATCACTTGAGATAACTAGTTAGTTCCATCATACTTGTTTAATCTGCACGCTGCTAAAACTGAAGATAAGAGGACCAGCTAATGCTGTCTGATGCAGAGAAATGTCCCTAGAAAGTAAAGTAACTGTCTGACCATTTGAGACAGGCCACTTTGCCAGCATCTTGATATGAGTCTGAGATTCAAACACTGTAAATGTCTACATGCAGATCTGTACAGCTGAAGTAGGAGTCTGAGCACCTGTCACAGTCAATGGGCATCAGGGCTTGTACAGTGTTTCTGCCCCCTGACTGCCGCCGCGTCTGCTCGCGGTTGAGCTCAGGCACCCTCTTGGCTCCGCTGCCTGAGATGCACTGAACTCCACCAACTAGAAAAGGACACATTTGCTCAGACACAGCACACATTTGTAGTTACCACGTGCAGTCTCCTAAAATCTGTGTGCTATAACCTTAGCTTGAAAAGCACTCTACTGGCATGTTTCAGATTTAGACTAATGAACACGAATTATGCTGGAAAGAATTAATGACAAAACAGACCCTTACATAACTTCCCATTGCAACAAATTTCTATTGTAACTGACTCAGGTGGTATTGTCTCAACACTCCCAGATGGCACATATCAATAATAGCTCTTAATTATCACTCACTATTCCAAGTAAATTGGAATTTGCATTATCTGTCTTTACACTAATTCCTGCTTATTATGATACTGAATACCTCCTATGACAGAGAAACTGAAAAAAACCCTGCAAAGTCAATGGTCCTATACATGGAAATTAATCGTATCATCTTAAGGTTTTAAATGCCTGAACATAACAGAACTAAAGAACATCACAGTAAAAAGGGGAATGGAGATATTACATCCTTTCTACTGGCAACAATAGCAACTTAATCAGGGGGCATTATTTATCATTGGGTTTTTCACTTGGATTTTATCACTTGGATTTTTTAGAAACCCAAAATATAATTATGCATCTTCCTATAAAGTATTACATTCCCATAGCCCTTTCTTTGCCATGAACAAAATTATGCAATACATTCACAGAATCTGTCATCACCACGCTCAGTACAGGTCATAGTGCTACTTAAAAGTATGACAAGAAACAGTTTTCTCCAATGTGACAAAGTTGATAAGAACATAATATAAGTGAAATGTTCCCAAACTGTTGTTGTCAGACAAAGAATGGGATTAAATGCCCAGTTAATCTCAAGTTTCCCCTAACAAGAAAAAGGATACTAGATGTTAAGTGATTTTTTTTTCTTATCTGTGCAAATCTCTACACTTACTGGTTTAATTTTTAGTTTGAGAGTAAAATTCAAGAGTTTTGTGTTTGATGGAATGAGTTTCCTGTGAAAGCCTGAAGTTGTCCCAGAGTCCTCAGTACAAACTCAGCCACAGAGGAAAAAAGGTTTCCACTAATATCAGACGTATACACTTTATGGGGAATCCCACCCCCACCCTCTCAAAATCCCAAAAGACAGTGCTTGGTAGAGTACTGGTACTGCTTCAGCCTCCACCTTTACACACAGTATAGGCTTTATATTACAGAACAGAAAACTGAATTCAGGAAAATCTAGATTGCTACTTTAACTGATAACTTCTGCATTTGTATCAACCCCTTTCTAATCACAATAAATTTTGATATGTCTCTCCTCCAGAAAAAGACAAAAATTCATAAAGCTATTTTGTGAAGCTGTGTTCAGGAGTAATCAATTCCTCCTCATGTGTTTATTCCAACTAATCCCAGTTCTGATGCCGGAAACTAATTTCATACATGTCATTTCATACTAACACAGAAAAACAAATGCTTAAAATTGACTTTTTTTAGTTTCCTAAAACATGCACTGTTCAAGAATTTGTATTTTTTAGCAACAGTGAACGTATTCCATACTATTANGGAAACTAATTTCATACATGTATTTCAGAAAAGTAAATAAAACCCAAAGTGTTCTATTTAGTATTAACTGTTATTCCAGTAATCATAACAATTACTAACACAGAAAAACAAATGCTTAAAACTGACTTTTTTTAGTTTCCTAAAACATGCACTGTTCAAGAATTTGTATTTTTTAGCAACAGTGAACGTATTCCATACTATTATACATGAACTTTGTACATATATACTGTACAATTATATTATACATTTTACTTACTACACATGTAACTTATCTATCCATTAATGCAAGCAAGAAGAGAAAAGGAAAGCAAGAAACAAGAGGGTAAGAAAAAATTATCTCAGAAATTTCATATGAATATAAAAAACTCAGGTCAAGCAGAGTGCTGCACTTCAGGCNCACAATTATATAATACATTTTACTTACTACACATGTATGTAACTTATCTATCCATTAATGCATGCAAGAAGAGAAAAGGAAAGCAAGAAAGAAGAGGGTAAGAAAAAATTATCTCAGAAATTTCATATGAATATAAAAAACTCAGGTCAAGCAGAGTGCTGCACTTCAGGCTAGATGCCTGGAAGTAGAACGTATTTATGTATTTATTTTTAATTCTCAGTCTTCAAAACGCTCTGAAGTGAAACAATGAACACGGGCCTTTCACCTACCATAAAATCAGCATCATACATGTGCATTAAAAAGTATGGCCACAAGGTGGCTCTCAATACTCAGCATTGAAAGCTATAAATCTGAAAATGAAATAAAATATAAAAGAACCTCGATTAGCTTTGTTTTCTTAAAATCAAGTGATGTTTCACCTCACTTATTCTTAGAAACATNTTCGAAGATATCTTAAATGTACTTTGTTCCTCAACATCATGAACCCTTAAATGAAGAACTCCAGTGAGAGATTTCCAGACTCAATCTGTAATAACATCATTTTCCTGTAGTCACATATTCCCTCCAAAATCGGAGCCCTTTTGATAGCTGGAATTCATATATACATAACTAAAATAATTTATTTATTGGGTTTTGATTTAGTTTTCACTATTTACTAGTACTAGTTCTGTTTTATGATGAAAAAACTGCATGAAACTTCTACATAGAACATGAATTTCCATGTGGATAGCATCTTATACATCTTGGGTTTTTTTCCAATATGCTTTAGCTATATTCTTTATGTCCTTAATTACCATTTTATTTTTCCTTTTACAAGTTTATTAGTAGTTGTGGGTTTTGTTGGCAACCTTCCACCCATTTCTGTAGTCATTTCAGTTTCAAAGTTATCTCTGTTTTCATTTAATGTTTAATTTTTCCACAAGTGTGGAAATCTGAAATTTAAAGAAACTGGACCATGTGGGAAAAACTAATAAATGGGGCTATGATTGTCAAACCAGTAAAGAATTATTACTTGATTCTGAACCAAGAAATTATAGACCTGTACTCTGAAAGGACAGAAATCTCTTACAACCATCATCTGGGATATATTCCTTAGACAAGACATCTTGCTAGTTACTTCAAGGAACATGCCTCCTCACAGGAACAAAATCTAAAAGAATACCTGAAAATAGCTATTATAGCTGTTTTGAAATTACAGGCCCACGCAGCAAGAAACCAGATATGTTTTCAATGCTATGCTGCAGTACAAACACTTTTTTACTACGTTATAACTATCGAATCAAGAGACCAGAAAATAATTTCTGAGTGTAAGGGATCATTAAAAGAATTATAAGTAATATTGGTGAATCTATAGAAGTGTTTTTAACCTATGAATCACTGGGACAAATTCACATTTTCTTACTGCTTTCCATTCCAGAAGCTTGCAGAAAATCCACATCTGCAAAAAGTTAAACACTGTGCTGTGTTCTCTCTACAACACACTATTTTGTGCTGTATTAAGTTGTGTCCTTAGGGCTTAGTCCAAAGCCAACAGTCTCTCCCATTAGCTTCAATATGTTTTTCAATGAGACGCTTCAACTGCAAACCAAGTAGGACTATGTTCAATTTTTCAGCAATACTACAGTTTAAATGAAAACACAGCAATACGATGCTAAAGGTTTCAAAGTCTTTTCTGATTTCTGATTGTTGTCCTTAATAAACACACATAGCACAATAGTTGGAGAAAGCGATCTCTAGAATCAAAGACTTAGCACTGCAATTCTACATTTGATTACAAAATTCATGTATATCAAAGCCAGAGGTACCCTCACAGACAGAAAATGTGCAGTATTTTTCATCTTTGATGCAATGGCCATTGATTCCTTAGCTAACTGCTTTTATTATCATTACAAAGAGTCTAGAAAGGCTTTTGCAAAGCTTTCGATACTGTAAACTCTAGAACCTAAGGGTTTGCCATCCACTACTAGGTTTTCATCAACAGTTCTCAATTTTAGAACTTCCAAATTTATAAGCCAATGTTGAATTAACTGTCTGCAGTTACTAGCTATCTTAAGAAAAAAAAAAGAAAATAGAGAAGAAACCCTAGCACATCAATGACTAAACTAGAGGTCATAACTTTAAACACAGAAATAATGACAGTTTTGCACATGGCAAATTCAAATTTAATCTCATAGAAAATGACAGATCTCCATAGTAGTTAGCAGAAATCTACATGGCTTCTTCAAAAAATGTCACTCAAGATCATTATTCAAAAGAGAAGCTCTTAAAAGTCCTTATTTGGAAAAACCCCTTTAATTCAAAAGAAAAACCTATCAGGAACCTTAAAGCTTTCAAGGCTAAGACATAAGATTTCTGCAGCGGAGGTTGAATTTGCCAGTGAAAACTGAGCGGCAGCCAGTAAATATTACCTCACAAAGAACCAAGACGCTGCAAAATCTTTTGGTCACAAGTACTTTGTCGGCGGGCAGTGTAGACTATCTCAGGTCTTGCTGAGTTCAGGCTCTCAGCAGCTGTACACATAACATTTTTCCCCAGGTAACAACTACTATGTTACACAGTTATATAACACACCTATTTATTTTTCTTGATCTGAAGATATTTTTTGAAACATGGACAATTGGCTAATTCTTTTTAGAACCTTTGCTAAGCTTCATTAAAATCTTCCAGTATTTAGGGAAGTTGCTGGCCTATGTTCACATCTATCTCAGCAATTCACATTTTCTCAATTTCTGCCTTCTGTCACTGAAAAGATTCGCCACAGAAGTTGAGCATTAACTTCTGAAATCACGTATGTAGTTTTCTTACAGAGGTGATAAAACCTCACAATAGAGCAGAACTTATGTACAGATAAATGTTTTCAGTAAAGCTTCAAATATGTTTCCTTAGACATTTTTAAAGGGCTGGGCAGGTCAGATATCTGAAGGTGGGATACACAAAAGACATATTAGCATTTTGATTTCTGTTGCTAGGGACACAAAACATAAATGTGAGAAACTTCCTCGTGAGGTACTGAGCAGGACAGAGGTACAGGGTACCCCGGCTGCATAAGCACTGTCAGAAACCTGACAACTCCACTATATGCTGAGATCATTCTTTATTAAAGAGGTAACATAGAACTATATATTTCATTAGAATCAAAATGGACCAATGGCTGATTAACTAATTGTTGATATCAACGCAGAAAAAAGCAAGATACCTTAATGCTTGTAATCATGTACTGGTTTTAATATATAATATATATAATCTACAAAAGTAATCACAGTTTAAGTTGCACTACTTTTGACTTAAGAAAAACTAAATATTCAAAATCTTTGCTAAGACCTCCTAACTATTATTGGTTATCAAAAGAACAGAGTATTCTTCCACAAAGACAGGATGATGCTGAAAAGTTTTACTTGTCTAATTAGAGCTGGTTTAAACGTGAACCATACCAAGAAATATAAATTCTAAGCCAAAAAACTTTCAAATCTGAAAGTCTTGTGTAAATTTTTTGGAAAAGTTTTCAGGCCATATGCACATCATCTGCAAATATGTCAAAACAGGATCTGTCCTGCTTGTCTATTGTTGTTTTTCTAGTTTTCCTTTCAGGTTAGGAATGATTTTACCCAACAGAAATCTGAAGCTGAATAGAACCACTGCCTGAAATGCATTCCAATTCATCCCACACATTTGGTGTCCAAATGTTATAGAAATATCAGCCTAGTTCTTAATATTCTCTTAATATCCCATTCTAGAGAACACATTAGAAGCGTTGACAGTATTCATCTCAAATGGCTTTTCCATTTGGAACATGGTAAATACTAGGACATGGCACTTCTGGGTTTTTAGAATTTCTTAAAATATTGAGTCCATATATTATATATGACTGTTGCTTGGAGAAGAAAGAGATTCTGCTGGTTCCACAGCAACTGGCAACTTAAAAACCATACAGGAGATCATAAACCAAATCTTGCTTCTTAGTCAAGTTGGTTGACCTAATAAGTAAAGTTAGTATTTTATAGGAAGAAAATATCCTANAAGAAAGAGATTCTGCTGGTTCCACAGCAACTGGCAACTTAAGAACCATACAGGAGATCATAAACCAAATCTTGCTTCTTAGACAAGTTGGTTAACCTAATAAGTAAAGTTAGTATTTTATAGGAAGAAAATATCCTAGGAAAAAACTTACTCTAGTGTCAGTGTTTTCCAGTATGCCTTATCCAAGTACTAAAAATGAATTAGTTTCAGAGCTTGTTCTACCAAAAGCCTAACAGTTTTCTCGTAATTTCATGTAAATAAAACTTAAAATTCTGGAAGTTTACACATTTTCCATTTTTTAGCTTTATTGACCAAAATTAATTCTTTATCCACTTGTACTGATATTGTCCAAAGATGAAGGTCTGTTTGGTGGGATGGTGAACTTTTAGTTTTTCTAAGAATTCATACTTAAGTATTGAAATTCACAAGTCTCCTAATATTACTGTCTTCCTGCTTGCACTCTTGCAGCAGCTTCTCACAGCCATATACTTCCAAATCTGCCTCCCATTTTTTTAGCAATTTCATTTTCATTCCATAATACAGAGCAAGCTCCATTTTTTGTTAACTGCCAGTTTTCATTATAGTTCATGCACAGTTTGTGTATACTCCAGCCTTGTCAAAAACATGATGCTGTTAGTCTAGTTCCCACTAGCATAACACATAACTTTGAGTTCTAGTTCTGTCTTTTGGTCAAATGAGCCAAAAATTACTAACATGGTACATGTGTATCCAAATACACATTTCTATAGTGCACATTCAAAATCTCAGTAGCGGGATGAAAAGAATACTGTTTCTCAGATTTGTATGGTTTTGGAAATCTTCTGTAATCAATCTCTGGTGTTTTTAATGTAACAATCTGCTAGCAACAAAAAGAAGTTTCCAAAATAATTAGGTTGTTCATAAGAGATTAGTCAATTTAGGCAAAATTATAATTTTACTGTAATAAAGGTGATATGCAATGGTATTTGTACTTCCTAAAAAATAGCCGTTTGTGGTTTTATACAATACAATGCTTTTCTCCAAGAAAATGATTTCCAATAAGCAGGGATTCTTCTGAATCTTGGTTGACACTTAAAATTCCAGTTCAAAGGAACTTAAGACGAATTAAAAAAACCCCAGAAGATAAAACTAAATATTGTAGATATCAAAGCTTCCACATCTTCTGGCCTCATACTATAAAGAAATGTTGATAATATAAAAAATATAGAGGATATGCTAAAAACCAGAGACTGACTATATACATAATACAATTTTAAACAGAAAAAGAAGTATATGGCAATAAGTATTTAGCAGTTCACTGGGAAGAAAAATCTGCATAACTTCCCAAAAGTATGCTTAATTACTTTTTAACCTATTTTGTTTTGTCCAAAACACCTCCAGCTCTCAATATGTGGTATTAACAGACTGTGGATCAAATTCAATTCACTCACTCTTAATGGTTGCCTCTAATTGCTCCTTTAGTTAAAGTTCTTAAATGCGTGCACTATTTTACTCATTATTTCACAATTCATTTTAACTAGGTGTCATTGCAAGCTTCAGCGCAAAAACGCTTCTGTCCGGTTCTGATCTACTCTACACATTGTGCAAATAAACTAAAGGAATAGTCAAAAAGCCCAACCAAAATTGCCTAAATTATGGTATTTGGGGGAGTTTGAAGTGGAAAGTGGATGACAACTGAAACAGTGAGCATACAGAGCTAAACAATTTCAACAAACCATAATCAAACTAAACTGTATTTGGAAAGCTTTCTTATTTTGAAAATAAATTAAATTAAGAATATGAACTGAAGTGAAATTTAATATTTTTTCTCCATCTGTTAAGAAAATGTTTTCTAAATGAAAAAACAAATCAAGCATCTAAATGTACCTTGGGAAAAAAAATATCTAATGTGTGCCGCTGTCTGAGTTCAACAGGAGGAAATGTATCAATAGGTAAATGAACAGAATATTTCACGCAACAAGTAAATTTATTTAATTGCACTTATTCTAATCATGTTTTTAAAGAGACAGTGTGAGATTGTTACTCATATTGCAGCGATGTTTTCTATCAAATTAGGTGTTTATGAACATGTATTTTTTAATTATGATGGGTCAAAACCTTTAATTAAAAAAAATCACAGTCTAAAGATATCCTATACATTTATTGTTTTACAATATAAATAAATAAATAAATTCACAGGAATCCTTAGGGAGCAAAAGAAACACAGTCAGTTAATAGTGATATTCTGAAGGAAAAACATCGAGCAACCCTAGAAGAAAGCACACAGATTTATTCTGCGGGATAACTGTGAACTACAGGTTTTGTTCTGAATTTTATTTCAGGAAAGGCAACTACAAAGGATGTTCTGTGATGGTCTGCATCTTTAAAGCAATGACCAACCACTTAAAAAAACCCCCATTATCTCCTTCATTTACAACCTCAAAGAACAGTACTTTGAGACTTTTGCAATGATCCTTTGTAAGTCAACTGTGATGCTAGAGAAAAACCTAAAAGTGAATACAATTCACTGGACCTCAGAAAATTTACTCTGTTTAATTCCTGTAAAAGAAATCAAATATAGTTTCTAACAGAATGTCAGTCACTGAACAGTATCAAGTATGTTTGAGAATAATGTAACTGCCATGAAGTAGAATGTACAACTGATCAACACGCAGCATTTACTGTCAGTGCACAATGCAGAAAACCCACAAATTCTTATTAAATTTTCAATCATTACTCTTCATTACTAATAACTGCTGTAGCTACAATATTTCCCGACAAATTAATTCCTAAGTAGAATAATTTAAATACTATTTTCTAGCCAGCATATGGTTTCCATACTGAGCTACTTAAATTGCATATGATCAGAACCATTTGCCAGTATGGTTTGGTGCATCCTATAAAGAAAAGGTGCCTGAAAAATATGATTATCGTCTACAGTCTCACTGTGAACATATTGCACAAGATTACACATTGCAGCCAAGAACTAACTGGCACATCTTGGAAAAGGAATGCAAGACCTAGGGGTCATTAGTAAATGAAGCATTTCTTTTTTAATTTCTTGCCTGGAGCAATCCCTAGGGATTGAAAGCGGCTGAGCCAACCAAGCTCTTTGAGGGAGGGCTGAAGAGGGGTTAGGGCAGAAAGCACCTACGCTGACTTTAGTATTATCTTATAATTTCTTCTTGTTGGGGTGTTCAGTGACCAGATATTGCCAGCCTTTGAATCTGTTAAATGACAGAAGAAAACATGGAGAAAAGGGAGCTTTATCCTCTCAAGAAATCTTACGTATTTTTAATATATACCTGAACTTCCGGGTAGTAGGCTGTGTTACTGAAGTCAAAAGAATGTAGTCCTTTTTCCCAAACTTGTGAATATGAAAAGAATCATATTGGGTTTTTCTTGGTTTTGTTTTTCCCTCCCAAACGGCTTTGAAGTTTTCTTTTGAAATGTGTTTCTTTATTATTAGTATAGCTATTCAATATCCATATATACTTCATGTAACAATGAGATTTCAAGTTGAACTCATCTTACCCAGGGAACCTGTCAATTGATAACTACTATGAAAAGACACAACAATGTTTTTTCTTTGACCTGGATTACATGTTAAAACATTCTAGCAGCTAACTGAAGGATATTTTCACAGTCAAAGGTAAAAAGAATGTTGCATGGCTTTTCTCTCTGTCAGTGCCCCAACAAGGTTAAAACTTCAGGAAAGACAAGGTGATCACAAATTCTCATGTAAGAAACAGCTAAGAATGCACAGGAAAATGGTTAATTATATTATACTTTTAATACTTTCACTTATTTATATTGAAATAAGTTACTTTTACAGTAATATCAATATTTATGCCAATTTTAAAGGAAAAAAAATACCCATATGCTGCTACTGACTGAGCAAACGCCTGTGACTGCAGAACCAACCAAATAACTTATTAGAGCTACTCATTACAGTATGGAATGTCATAGCCTGACATCAAGGAACCTCTATTAGCCTAATATTGTTCCCACATTCCAGACAGAACGGCATTTCAGTGTATTTTAATCAAAGACATTAAAAAAAATATCTTAGATTTAAATCAAATTAACAATTAAAATCATTCTTTTAAAGAATACAACTTTGAATTTCAGTTTCTATATTTACAAGCACAAATAAGACATTTTAAAAAAACGTATTTACCTTAAGATCTGAATTGACTGAAGGCAAATACTGCACTACTTTGAAGGAGGCTGCAATAGACTTCACTTAAGGAGAGAAGCTTAATCATATTATGAATATGACAACAGTTTCAAATGATCTTACTAAGCACATTTAGTATTAATAGGAAATTCTGTCAACAATGAAAGGGGATGCTATAGGCAATACATTATCCTACAGTTTATCAGAGCATTTCCATGGAGGATTAGTAAGAAATGGCATCAAATCTTACATTTACAGTGATGAAATACATTACCGATTTTAACCTGAATAACTCTGAAATTGCTGAGAAGATGCGTACAAAAGCATAAAAAGTCTTTTTGTAGTTGCTTGAACAAAAACATCAGCACCCCTGTCATCTGTATTTGCAAACTCAGAGATCATTCTAGAAAAAGGTTTGCTAACCCATTTTGCTTCTAGGAGTCCCATTACTACCGCAGCACAGATTCTGGAAGTAGAACAAATATTCATGAGGCAGCTTTCCAGTGATACACAGGATAAAACTAAGCATTGTTGCATATCAAGTTGAAGCTCATGATAGATAAAACGGAATATATGATCAAGCCAACAGGACAGGGAAAAAACGTCCATTTTATTTTTTCACAGGATAGCAGAAGAGTGTTACTTTTTCCCTCGGTGCTGTAACTATCAGGGCTTGAGAGACAAGCCAACAAATCTGAAATCCTTGGATCAGAGACTGATTTTCAGAAAGACAGTTGATAACAGAACTCTATACCAAATATTTTATACTTTCTGATTCATAATAAAAACACTAGGAAATTCCAGTAAACTGTATACAATGTACAGGAGTACACAGAACTACAAATAGAAAATAGAACTACAAATCTAAAGCTGTGCAAATATTATTTCTAGACTGACACAAAAAAGTAACTATCATAATAACAGAAATATACATCAAACTTCCAATATTTTTCCTTTTTAAAGGTCAGGGAAAGCAAAAGCAAAGAGAAATTGTTTATGGTTTCTGTCAACTTTTTATTTCAGTTTACAATAGTTAACGCTAATATATAGGAATACTGCTAAAAAACCCCTGAAGGCAACATTTTTCTATATTGTTCACAATATATTTATCTGTAAATAGGCCTCTCCAAAACCGAAATGTCCATCTAAATCCCTCTTAATACGAAATTCCACAGCTCGGGATTCATTAAAACCATACGACCACTCATAGAATCATAGAATTGTTAAGGTTGGAAGGGACCTTTAAGATCATCTAGTCCAACCATTAACCTAACCTGACAGAACCTCTTCTAAACCATATCCCCAGGTACCACGTCTACCCTTTTTTCAAACACCTCCAGGGATGGCGAATCCACCACCTCCCTGGGCAGCCTATTCCAATGTTGGATAACCCTTTCAGAGAAAATTTTTTTCCTAATATCCAACCTAAACCTCGCCCATTTCCTCTCATCCTATCACTTGTCACTAGTGAGAAGAGGTCAGTCCCCATCTCTCTACAACCTCCTTTCAGGTAGTTGTAAAGAGTGATGAGGTCACTCTATACAGAACACATTTTTCTTTAACCCATTAATTGTTAGGACCACATCATCTCATGAATTTTGTCTCTGACCTTTAAGGAGGACTACTGAAGAAAATATCCTATGAAAGAAATATAAAGAGCTTCATTCCATTCTCTGAGAGATAATTAGCAAGTATTTTTCAAATGTAAAAAAATATAGTAATTATAAAAGAAATAGGGAACTTCAATATATGTTTGACATTTAATATAGCCTAATGTATTTGAATACATATCCTCATTTTATTTTTATAGTTTTTTTAATGGCATATCAAATATTAGATATGTTATTAGTAAAACAAAAATAAAATGAGGATTTGCTCTGAAATAATTAAATGTCAAACAAATGATTACACATCAAATATTTGATGAATGTTCTCTAAAAATTAATTTCTAATAATTTAAAAACATTTGACAGATAATTAAGAGGATTAGTAAAATTGCTTTCAAATTTTAAAGGCCAGCAAAGAATCCAATGCTTTTAACTATTCTATTTTTCAGTTCCTCCTGTGTGTTCAAGTAGCCTTCACTTACACTTGCTGTGTCTAGACTAGAACATGTATGATTTTGGCATTACTTATTCTTCTAAGTAAGTCATACATGGGATTTCAGATGTTTCTAAATATCTTCTTCCTCCATTACAGTGAACACTGTATACAGAATACAAAATAAGGATTATATTACATTACCAAGATTATTCTGTGCCAGGTACTGCTAAATTTCATGTCAAATGAAATGGCAAGACTGAATGGCCTGCAGTCTGATATTTTGGGAACTGTGCCAATAAACATCCCTTTATACAAGATAGCTCTTGTCAGACAAACATGATATTATCATTATGAAGCTTAAATTAAGCACTCTGCATCACCCAGCATTGATATAATACAGTTAGACTTCTGTCAAAAATTTCATTTATATGGTCTGGCACTGGGAATTTAGTACTATATAAAATGAATTTCACTTATTAAGGAGATTAAAATTAGGGAATGATGATCAAAGAAATTAATTATATGTAGAAACTTTGACTTGACAGAATGTCTAATGAGGTTCTTCAGAGATCCAGTTTGACCCATGGATATTTCATATTTGCGTTGGTGATCAGAAACGTAAAAAGTGATCATTCTGACTAAAGGTACAGTTTGGAAATCAGAAGCACTCTGAAGGAATGGTAAATGCTTGCAAGGACAGGTCAGTTCCACAGTGTCATTTGGCTCACCTACAGGTTGAACTTTGAGATATCTGGGAACAAAGAAGCTCGGTCACATTTTGAGAATGGATTTTAAAAAGAACCCTGAAAAGCTCTTACAAGTCATGTGCTTTATCACGTTAATACTCAATTTATTGCATAACAGGTATCTGATTTATAGTATAAGGCATAAGAACTGCTGTGCCAGGTGAGACAAAGTCTGTCTAGAGCAGTAGTCTCTCTGAACAGCAAATGCCTAAGAAAGAGTATGTATCAATGCTCTTCACAGTATATTCTCATGGCAACCAGAAATGTCACCTTAAAAGACTTAGTGAGTTGCATGACCTACCCCTAATAACAATTTGCTATTATTTAAGTGAATAAGAACTTTCACAGTGAAAAAAATTAACTTAGTGAAGAGATGAGATCCTAGGTCTAGAGCACTAGACAGGCCAATTCAGACATGAAGAATTACACACATCAAGGCTATATACATGTTAAAAAATCATTGCTGGAGCTCAAACAGAATCTCAGAATTCTCTACATCACATTATAAACATTTCACAACAGCTGGTCCTTCTTGTCCACAAAAACTATGAATCTATTAGTGTGTCTCTGCGGTGTTTCTACAACTCTGACTCGTTCAGTTCAGAACCATTCTTGGCTACAATAACAATGTTTTTTTCCTGACAGTTTTAATTGTAGAAAACGGAACAGTTATAATTCCTGGTGACATTCACTTATGCATATATATGTAGGGTCTATCTGTAGAACTACGTGGTACTGAAGTTCTTACCTCAGCCAGTAGATCTCTTCAGTATTAGAATTACCAGTGGAGGAGAAAATTTCTACACTTTCAAGTTACCTGAATGTAGATCTCTATTGCACATGCTTCAGATAATCCTATTCCAGCCTCAGGTGTTTAATTACAGAGTGGGTTTATTGGAGGGGAAGCAGAAGGTTAAGAGAAAAAAAATCTCCTTATATCCAGCTTGACTTCACCATGATACTTGTGTCTTTTTATCTGCTACACTTTGAAATCTTTAGAAATTTTAGTGCAGAAAATCCCTATGACAAAACACGTGATTATAAAACCCTTTGGTATAATGCACTTTACTGTTGTTACTATAGTCACTTTTGTTAGAAATATTTACTGCTAAGAAAGAAAAAATTTAGACTGAACAGTAATAGTTTTAATAACACCACCACACATGCTCTAATCACTGAAATCTTTGGGGTCCCTGTAAGTCTTAGTATGTTAGCCTTAATTGCGCGGCAAAACGTTGCTAGCGTATTACTCAGAGTTGCCGCCTTCCATGCTTCAAGTTCCTTTGTAGTTTCCCCACATAAGAGTTCAAATTACCTTGGGAATTTACTTAGAATAACAATTACATTTCACATGAGTGTCTATAGTGACAATATTTTATTCATATTTTGTATTAACGGCATTTAAAGCTAAGTTTACAACTTAAATATTCATTTTCATTACCTCTCTCTTTTCCCATTTTTTCCCACTTCTTGCATCATGATGCTAAGTCATCACTGCTTAAAGTGAAAATTAAGTCCTCCCTGTTTAAGCCATTTCTTCAGTGTAAAAGCAGAGAGATTTTTCTACTTCATGGAAGCTTCCCAGGGGATTCTACTATGCAGTTCTCTGAATAAGCCAAAGGCTCCTGTCCTAAAGACCACAGTCCTAACTCTTGCTGTTCACCGTCACAGCCTTCCTCTGAATATTGAGCTTAATCACTGCATCCAAACTTGCTATTCATGCCTCCAGTTCTTCCCTCCTTGAGCAGCAAGCCAAGTAGGGGCCTGGTTGGATTCAAAAGCTGTCTCTAAATGCAGCCTGTGAACTTCCTGGGGTGCCTGATTAACATCACCATCCCAGAAGATGGTTGAAATCTCCCATGAAAAAGAAGGCCTGCCAGCAGCAGCGCTTCTGTCAGTAGCTCCTAGTAAGTCACATCCACTACCTCCCCATGGACAGGTGGTCTATAAGACCTCAACCACAACATCCCTGTCCGTTCCTTCCTGCTCCAATCTTGAACCAGACAGGAGCTGCACACCTCCGGTTTCACTGTGGAGCTTCGCACAGCCAAAGACATAACTACCAGAGAGCACAACTCCCTCTCTTCCTCCTCCCTGTCCTTTCCAATATGGTACATAAGATGCATTACATCAGAGATGTAATCTGCCTGCTATATCCACAAGTAATTAAGTATTATATCACATCAAAACACATTCATATTACATATTACTTTCTGAAGCAGTCAGAAAGGCTATAAACACAGTTGATTCTTCCTTTTGATGCAGTGTAGACTAGTACACCTTTAAAAATGCCTTTTACAGTACTATGACTCTAGGATTTCCTGCTCAAGCTGACAAGCAGCCAGGAAAGAGGCTAGCCAAAACCAGGACACCCTAGCAGGGCAAATTCTGGCAACCAACAGCTCACGCCTTCATGGAAAAGGGTTACTGGGAACAGACAGCTGATTGAATACATTATTTTGGCAGGTAGCATATATGATCTAAAGATGGTAAGACAACTACTTTAAGGAATAGACAATGAATTTATTAAAAAAATATCCTGATTTCAAATGCACTTTTCATAATTGAAAAATAAATCAAAAGAGAATATCTCCTTACTAGTATCACAAATCTGACATTACTTAATGTAACAGACACTGACATCTTAAGAAAAAAAAAAAGCAGTCAACACCAGTACATGCTTCATACTATTCTATGTTTCAAGACTTCTTGTCGTAATGTCTACTTATTATATTTAAAAAAAAATTAAAATATTGAAATAAAAGATTCAGGCATTTCCAATGGAGAACAATCATATACAATGACCACACTTCTTGTGGTGACAGTTTTTAAATGTTTCAGGGAATTCCCAGTGAAATTTATTGAGCATCAAAATAACCATTTAATTTAGTGGAATTTTGTTGGGAATCTTTCAAGTATTTTCATTATTATTTATTAGTTTTCCTTCCTAAGATTCTGAGGTAGTATAGTGAGAACTATAGTCCCTGGCTGTACTATAGTATGCGAAATGTTTCTTCACAATACCACTCATGCTTCTTCAATTATATTTTATAACATACAAGCCCCTAAACCTTCTGGGCAAAAGAAGCATTTTTGCTATTGTAATAATGCAGAAAGTAGTCAAAAGGAACAAATATTCCCATGAAATACAAGAGAAGAATTCATTTGCTTTTAATTACAAAGGTGGCCAGTTTGCTTTGTTCCAAAAGTTAGAAAACTTCTGTAAGTATCTTCTAAAGCAAAGTCAGCTTTTCTACAACCTTTCACGCAGATCAACATTTGGAACTACAATCCTCAAACAATTCAAAATTTGATTTTGAACAGATGCTGGGATTCATGTGTGCTGGGGCAGAGGTGTAGGGGACAGAAGAAAGAGCAGGGAAATTTGCTATTTTACTTAGTCTTCCCTAGATTTCAGTGTGATGCAAAAATACCCTTACAGAACGAAGTTATTTCAGATACGCAGTCAATCAACCTATAGGCTATCTTATCTACCCCTCTCTTAATTTGCACTATAAATGCTACCTTAAATCACAATCCAAGAACAGGGAGTAATAACCTGTTTTCTAAATAGGTTTAGAACTTTTATTTTCTCTGTGACATTGTTGTAGTTCCCATTAACACACGAATATGCTTTCTAATTAATTTAATCCCAGAATGAAGAGAACTAAACATAGAGCAGCAGTTTTCAGCGAAATACAGAGTGAGCTAGACAAATATTTTTTTGACAGATACTTCACATAATAGGCACTGCTGAAATAAGCACATCATTTTTCCTAACTTCTTCAGCAATAATTTTGAGTGTCTAAATAAGCACTGATACTTTCTGTAGCTTAGAATATTTTTTCTCTATTAACATTAAAAAAAACTAGTATTATTTTTAATAAACTAAGAGTTTCCGATTTTGTTCTAAGAAATCTAATGACAAAAAGTTCAGCATTAATTTTACCAGTGTTACAGTAGAAACATGAATTCTCCAGGTTCAGGTTTGATGTTATTTTTATAATGCAGCAGATACTAACATCCACTAGAAAAACAGGGGCTTTAAAAATCCCTCCTCTTTGTTTTATGAAATATAAGGACATCAATTTATAACTTAGCATAATTTTAAAAATATTTATGATAGCTCTGAGAAACATCAACAGAAAGAACATACTTGATACCAATTTTAAAAAAATCTTCTCTAAGATAGACTTTTCTCTGCATTTCAGAAATTTGAATTTACCAACTCTAACATCTATGCTCCATTCATAATTGGTAAGTCTGAATGAATCCCTTCACATTCTCTTCAGAGGTATAAAGTACGGTAATGTATTTATTATATCTGAAGACAGACACAGAATCCAAAATCCTCACAAGATTCCTAATTCACAGGGGCCCAAAATATTTAAGAGTTTATCAAGACATTTGCCAGTGAGAGAAAGTATCTTATACATACATTAAACTTTCTACAATGAATAAGTATCTCATCTCTTACTTCACTGGGGAGAGAGAAGGAACATTATTTTTCAAGGAATATTAACAAGACACACTAATCTTGAGACCTCAATTAATATCACCAAATGTAAATGTCACATATAACACAATTAAGAATTGTTTTGGAAATATTCTCTCAGCAGAAATACTGGCATATTGATTGAATAGATGGAAAGAAGTTGTTGCAGACCAAGTTATTCCTGTATGTTATATATTAGAAAAAAACCTGGAAGGTCAACTAACACAATTCATACACAGAATGGTCAGAATGCATAGAAATGTACACAGTTTCAGCTAGGAAGTGCTTGGCCACTGCTCAAAATACTAGAAATTTATGATCCACATGCATATTTTTAAACAAGATCAGATTAAAGGGGGCAAACCCTTGTGTGATTCAAATGGCTTTCCCACTTTTGAGTCTCAAATGGATTACTTTTTGATTGCCCACCATTAGTTGGTTTATGAGGAAAGTCGAATGGTTTTGGAAAGGCAGTAAATTTACAGGCTATGTCAGATTAACTTTAGGACACTTTTTTGTCTTAAAGCGTGGACAGTAGCAGACGCTTTGGGCAAGAGTGCAAAAACCAGGAGATATGTACACTCCCAAATTGTGGTGATTGGTGGTTTAGGGACTTCCTGAGCTGCAGATTACATGAAGACTACTTTCAAGTAGTATAAGTTGCATAAAATGGAACCTATTACCAGCTTTTGTTTAAAAAACTAGAAGTAACAGCACTTTTCTCTTCCCTCACCATTGCTCTTTTCTTTATTCAATTCAGCAATTCCACACTTCCCTTCAGAGCAAAATATATCTTCCTAGAAGCTCAAAAATGCTTCATCTATTCCCATCTTGGACTGTCTCGCAGAAATATCAATTCTAGGACTGTAAAGACTACCAACATAAATTACTCACTCACCTGTTTTTCAGCTTGTCCATAATCGGATCCTTGGGGTGACAAAAAGTGACAAATATGACCATTGTTTTTTGCTTTTTCTCGGAGACCCATAGCAGTTCGTACTGTGGCATTTCTAGCATGAACAAACACCATCACCTTAAGATAGAAAGAAACAGCGCTGATGAGAAATAACAAACGTCTAAATAAAAAAATGAAAACACTTTAATTACAAAATACTCCCTATAGGAATGAAAAAAAAAATAGTTATTACATAACATACTGATGAAAACTAATGTTGCTTTAGGGAAATTAAAGAGTGATCCTCCCTGTATTGTATTTAGTGTTTTCAGAGATTTTAAGAAGGCTGTCTTTTTTTAATTCTTTAGTCTTTAAAAGATATGGAATGATTGTTGGCAATAAATAGTTCATTTTCACAAAGTAGGGAGATTACCACTGATGTAAAGATTTGTGGTATTTCACACATCCTAAATGATCTGCAAAACAAATAGCGAGGTGATAAGTTTCCTGACAGTGCGACTTCACTATGCAAGACAGCTGAAACAAAAACTGACTATAGAGAACCTCAGGAGGATATTGCAGTCCCAAACCACTGAACAATCAAAGAGAAGAATGACATTAAGTACCAACAAATGCAAAACACATATGGGGATAGAAATTTTAAACTAACAGATACGATTATGGGTTTTAAACCACACACTATCACTCAGTGAGATACCTTAGAAACACTATGGACATTTCTCTGAAAACACCAAGAGTTGAGTGCTAATCAAAAATTATTTGTATCCATGTCTGCAGTAGGCTTTGGAAATACAGTTGGGTATCATCCAACCAACCCCGCTGTCACTTGATTATGCTTATTACCATCACATACAGTATCTGAACTAAGAGACAGAATTGACACGTTAATAGTTATTCCTTTAGATATGTATATGAAGCAATTTAAGCTGATATTAAATTAAGATTCACTGCAAGGCACATTTAAGATGAATCATGGCAGTAAGCCCCCCAACTAGTATAGAAAGGGGAAAGTGATTAAATACCACTTAATTCCAGCTTAATAACAGTTCCGAAAGTCTGTTAACCACATACTGCTGGGAAAGGTACACTCTGGAAAACACTCTATATTGTCCCCCTAAGCACTTTGTATTGCCCAGGGTTTGCTTAAATTGACCCCACATACTTGGTCAGACAACTCTTCACTTTGATCAAGTATGACAATTTCCGCATTCTTAAAACTCATGTACAGAAAAGTTTGAGTGCCTGGCTCTTCAGTAAATGCCAAACGCTGTTTTGCAAGTCCATGTAAATTTTAATTAAAAATGTAACCACGGAGTTACAGTTCTGGTTTAAGGTAGTTTCAGCTGAATTTTAAGATTGGTAAGTCAAATTCCAGAGAGTCGCGGGTTTAATTTTGGCCTTTTGGCACCATCACTCTTGTATCAACTTGCAGTGTATAATTAAGTTACTTTACATGAAACACTATTAAGAAAGTAGTGGTATTTAGGGTATAATTAAACAAGTTATTGCCTCTGTTCTTAATTTGGAAATTCATAATTCAACTATAAATGTATAATGTACATACAATTTTATATAAAAGTAGACATAATAGTTGTGCATTTATATAAATTATAAATTTATAATTAGATACAAGCAAATCAATTCAGATGACAATACAGAGGAGATATAAAAAAAGAAACAATGTGTGCATAACTATTTGCTTACTGGTAGCAATTACCCCTTAACTGTTTGAGCTAATTTGATACATCTTTCCATTGTCAATGTAGCAACACCGTGACTCCTACAATTATTAGCTTTCATCTAAGTAGAAATATTCTCAGATACATGTCACAGTTAGCAACATACCAATTTTCTCTAACTTAAAAACAACATACTGGCAAAATCTTTTTAAAATTTCTTCAAAAAGTAAGAGGACCACAACATAACAGAAGTACAGTGTATGTCCCTTCTGTCTTCGTTAATTGTTTAAGGATTACTTGTCTATTGACCTTTTTGTAATTTTTTCTATAGAAAGCCTGAATAAAAATAAATAACTACTCAAAAGAGCAATTTCCTTTTATTCTCAGATCCACTATGTCTTCTTGAGTGAATTCTCACTTATTATAAACTATGTGTCAACAGGTTTCACTGAAAAAAACCCTTCACATGTAAAATCAACTTGATTTTATAGTTTATGAATTTATTTCCTTTTTAAATAGATCATATTAACATCTGATTCTTTGTCAAATAGATTAAAAATTAATCTTGTTAAAATAGCTAAATTCTGAAAGTTGAGAACCTGAGGAAATACAGTATTGGGCATTAAGGCGAAACAGGAATGGTCTTTTTTTATCCAGATAATTTTGAAATTCCTGAATTAGGAAGTGTAAAAACATTTGAAAAAAAAAGAAAAGAGAAAAAAAAGTGCACATACGCACTAAGGTGTTTTATGATTTAACCACAAAATAGGTTTGTTGATTTGGTTTACATTGTATTTTAATCTTTTAGATTTTATTTATTTCAGTCTTGCATTAATTTTGAAATCATGACCTATATCTTACATCTAAAATAGCAACTTTGAGAATAGTGTTTACACAGCATTAATATTAATTAAGTTCAAACATATTAGACTAATATATTTCCATATGCTTTGACATAATATTGATAAATATCTTACTGGTTCTCCTGACCTTTTAAAATTCCTAATCAATGACCAAATTAAGTGTGGTCTGACTGAATTTTTTGGAGTGGGTGGGAGCTATATGGCTAGAAAGACAAAGCTAAAAGAGCAGCTGCAAGCAGGAAGGCTTTTAAAGTTTGAAAGGAACTAATAAAACAAGTCAAATAAAATAGCAAGGAAATCTGCACACAAGTGTGTACCTATATCCAATAAACCTCTTAATTAACCAGGGTATAATTCTTTATGGCTTGTTTAAACAAGATACAGAGAAAGTCATATTAGGAGGTAACTTCAAACTAAACAAGCTACAGTAAAATAAAATAAAAAAAAAGTAGGTGTAACGCTTTGGTGGCCTACACTTATTTGAAAAAAAAAGGGGTAAAAAAGTTGTACTGGAAAATGAGAATGGGTAAAACTAAGTCACTACAGTTACACAAAGCAGAGCACAGACTACTAGTCACAGAAAAGATGATAGCAGAAAATAGTTCCTTAGTTGAAGAATCTTCCTTTAAATTATTGTATAAGTGAACAGCAACAGCAATGCTTGTATAGAGCCCATTCCTGAAACTATAACTGTGAGGAAAATCCCTCTTAGTTCCAGCCATAATCAGGCAGAGCCTTTAGGAACTGACACTCTGAAGTCAACTGTCACTTTGATGTCCCGGCCGTGCTAAGACAATGATAAGCAACACCAAAAAGATAAGGAAATATTATTTTGGAGACTTAGAAGATTTTTTTTTTTGTTATTTTTCACATTTCTTCCCTGCCCTTAATTCTACATCACCTTGAAAGCAGATGTGATCCAATCTCTTTCTTGGGATGAAACTGAGCTAAAAGTAGTACATTCATGAATGAAGCAGTAATATTCATATCTAACTTTTACTAGTCATACAGAAATACTAGAAACCCAACTTAATATGAACTTCTGTAGGAAAATAAAATCTAATAGCTGACACTGCTATAGAATATTATACAAACATATAAATGTAAGTATATTGTATAACTAAATCTAGGCCACTGAACATTTATAAAATTACTACATAGTATTCCTTTCGCAATACTTTTCTTTCAATTAATATACTTTAAAACACATCACTCAATAATCAGTTTATCTTAGTAGAAAAGAATCTGAACCCTTTTTCGAAGTCTAGTCCCTTGATTTTATTTGAAATGATGACAGACTTGAGGATTAATCTAAAAAAATGACAAAAAATATTATGTAGCACTATGGAAGATTTACCAATGTAATAGTTGTACAGAACTGGGCACACCTGCAGTCATGTAAGTGAGATGCTAGATAAGATACATAAGAGCTCAAGAAATGCAGATTTTAAAAACACAGCTATGCGGGGTACTAGAGCAGACCAAAATGCCTTAAGAAATAATACCATAAAATAAAATAAATTGAAATTTCCTAGAAAAATGAAATTCTTGGCTGAAATAAAATTATACAGTCCAGGGTACTGGGCACGGGACTGAAGATGACCAAAAAAAAAAAAAAAAAAGANAAGAAAAAGAGAACTACTGTGTAATGCTCAACAGTTAAAAGCCCACAAGAATATTACCACTGTAACAGCAATATTCATAAACCATGAAAACATTAATCAAAATGTTTGTGAGAAACTTTTACACTTTTTTGTCATGCTGCTGAGAATTTTAACAGTGCTGGAAAAAGAGCTGGAGCCTTTAACCTAAACCCACTAAATGTTCCTTTCTCATCACTGCCTGCCATAGTACGTGTTCAGAAACAATCCTGGGAGCTTTAGGAACTTTGATACTAGGAGGCACTCAGTTTAGATGCTTCAAGAACTTTAAGACAGATGGATTGGGATCACATTGCACTTTACGCTCCAAAGTCCCTTTATCTTTTATTTTAACCATTATACTCAATGAATTTCAATAAATTAATAATATTGAAAACTTCTTTCTGACGTCCAGTACTATATATAAAAATAAACTGTATCCATAAAGGGCATCAACATTCTTTTTTACGTAATTTACTCAGTAAACTGAGGGGTTAATATCTAAAGAGCATATGTTTTTGCTTTCAGTTAGCAGAGGCTTGGTAGACTTGATAAAACTTCAGTTATGATTTCTAAAGCTTCTGCTTACATGCAGCTGAAACTAAACAGAACAAGTGCAATTCCATGCTGTTTTTTCCATAAGAATCAAGAAACAAGTATCCTGTTTCTCTGCCAGGGGACTGGAAGATGTTTGAAGTGCATCATTAGAAATGGTAGCTAGGCAGGAGAAATAAAAAAAACCCAACCCTGGAACTGCCAACCTTGACCTGAAGGAGATGGCTGGGCTACCATGCAAAATACGTAGAAAATAGGACGGCAATGAATTTTAACAAACACAGTCTATGTTTAATCTCCCTTCTTACAGAATCACAGAATGGTCAGGGCTGGAAGATCTGGAGATCATCTAGTCCAACCCCGCCGCCAAAGCAGGTTCACCTACAGCAGGTTGCACAGGACGGCGTGCAGGCGGGTTTTGAATGTCTCCAGAGTCGGAGACTCCACAACCTCTCTGGGCAGCCTGTTCCAGTGCTCTGCCACCCTCAAAGTAAAGAAAGTTAGATCAAAATATTACCTGCCACATTTTTTATGTGAAACAGACAACAATCAAATAATGAATCAAGACCTAGTTTTTACCTTATTTTATCTAGCATACCCTGATCAAACCCTACTCTCAAGAATTAACAATTCCATAATGGGATTTACTGTGAGGTTAATCATTACAAGAAGTCAGGATTACATAACACCAAGGAAAAATGTATACAACATTGTTTCCTCATATACCCATCTTACAAGTTAAACTAAGGTTAAGCGTATTCAGTGTAAAACTTAAGACGTGAGATCATACTGCTTACTATATTTGACTTGATAAACTCAAAGCAGAGCTCCTATGAATGCCATTGAAGCCATGAGCATCCACTACTCTTAATCATCAGATCAACGCTTCCTATATCATAATTCGCAAAATTTAGAAGGCCTGATTAGTACGTACTTCTAAAGATTTTTATTTCAGCAGCTTCAGCTTCTGTAAGATCAGACATAAACTGTAAAAGGCAGACAAAAATCTAAATTTTCAGTGAAATGTTTCTTTGTCCTACATAAAAGACCATATCTTCTTTTTCTATTATTCTCTATTGTATCCATCACACAATTTTAATCTTCTGCAATGAAGATGTGTCCTGACACAGAACTACTTCTTTAATGTATTAAATCTCTTGCACTAAATGAACTGGAAGAAGAAAAGGTCCAATCCATAAAAACTCTCAGAATATTCACCGGTCAAAGAATACATTTGATATTCTCTTGGCACTTTTTATATGGCTGCTGCTGCTTCTTCTTACAGAACCAGTGTATGACAATGTCTGATATAGCAATTGTTCATTCAGAAAGACGTAAGACCTTATTATGCAAACAATAACTAAGAAATAAGCCTTGTATAACTGTCCTCTACCCAGATGTATTTCTACAGTTCTTATAGAAAGACAGCTAATTTTCAGCTGTGTAGCATGTTTTCTTTATGAAATTTACCTCCCACTGTTTTTAAACTAATAATGCACACTTGAATTCATTGACTTTTACGTATTTCATCATCAGATATAAACACCTGACAGAATTTTTAAAGCTAAAATGGCACAAATTGCTGACAATAAAAAGAGCTTCTCAGTGAGAGGTAGACAGACAAGTCGCCTGATTAAAAAAAATAGACTGCTTTATTAGCTGATTAGAGGTGCCCAATCTTAAGGTTAATGTTTACTTATAATGTCTGCACATCACAAAAATAGGTTTGTAAAGAACCAGTCCTAGCTAAAAACTGACATGTAACACCTTGTTGAATGCTTTTCCCCCAATGAAGTTGGTAAGCATTTACCAAATACATTGTAAGACAGCAATATAGTCTTAAGAGGGTTAATTTAGCCTGTCCTAACTGCGTCAGAGAATATTATATTTCAGTGGCAAAATCTCTGTGCATTAAATTATGCAAATAAGTTAGGAAAAGTAATTTAGACTAGAGAGAAGTGGTTCCACAGCTACAAGCTGTGTAATTAGATCTGCACTCCGCAGTTCAAAGCTAGCTCTGGTGTATATAGCCCTAGTGCTGAAAGCGTCTGCTGCTGCTCTCCTGAAACCAAAGCTTTTAAATGATAAAAAATATACAAGAAAGGAGAAAGCAAATGTCTATAGCTAGGTTACCTCCCCAGAATTTCCTTAAAGTATGAAACAAATCAAACACTTTCACCAAAGACTGTTTAAAATTCACAACAGGAAGTGCTTGCGTTCCCCAAGTGTTACATATTCCAGGTTGTAATCCTTCTGAAATGTTAGTGCATCACCAAAGCACTGAAAACTGTGCAACTATTCAAAATACCTACGAGAACTAGTACTTTTCTGTTATCAGAGACATGTAACTAGACGCTAGTAGGACCTATATTTTCACTTAGAGGAAAAAGGAAAAAAAACCCACACCACATATACACGTAACAAAAATGTCTAAAATGATTCATGAAAATTTATAATCAGGTACTTGAAATCCCTTGAAACACCTTTCTTCTGCCTTGGACAGTAAAGTTGGTTGTGCTAACTTTTTCCTACTGGAAAACGTGTCTGTCAAACTAACATTCTCTATGACAACTCCAAAACGGTGCATTCATCTTTTTGGGGAAGCACACTGACTCTTTCAGGTATCTTTCCATCATTAGAGTGCTGGTGACTCAAATGCTTGACTTCAGCATCTCTGTTTTACTTAACACCTCNATATATATACTTTATTTTAGCTTCAAGACATTGTTTGGCTTCACCCAGCTAAATCCTTATAAACATGTTTTTTTATGTGGTATCCAGTTCTTGACTTGGGTATTACTTCTACT
>RSEF01000003.1:78640424-78654045 GCA_003993805.1 Himantopus leucocephalus | reverse complement strand
TGTTTCATAAGCATCAAGACCAATATGCTTTAAATACTGCGAAGAAAAGTCCAAGTGTAACTGGTTGGTATTTAGATGTGTATTTAAGAGAGTTCTACAACATAGCAGAACAAACATTTTCAAGCAAAGAAAATGCTTAACATTTACAATCAATGGAATTAAATTAACCAAAGCATTCTGAAATCAAACCAACATTTATATAACATGGGAAAGCACACTTCTGCTTTGTCTGAAAATACAATCCTTATCTGGTTGTTGGTTTGAAATACAATTTTCAGAAATTGAGATCAGCAATAGTGTCAGCTGCTGAAACTGGAACATTAAGTAGACCACAGTTCTTCACTTGACCTCTTTCAGCTGTAGCTCATGCCTTAAAACAAAACACTCATGCATTCAGCTGCTAGTACAGGAACTAAAACTATTCTCAAGGAAAGCCACAAAACCNAACTAAAACTATTCTCAAGGAAAGCCACAAAACCATCTCCTGATAGAATTAAACAACTTATCGCACTTGAATTTTTCCAATAATATTATATATGTTTGTAGACAGTTTTTTCCTCGGTGTGAAGAAAGGAGAGGGGAAGAAAGGNCAAAACCATCTCCTGATAGAATTAAACAACTTATCGCACTTGAATTTTTCAAATAATATTATATATGTTTGTAGACAGTTTTTTCCTCAGTGTGAAGAAAAGAGAGGGGAAGAAAGGTGCAACAGATATGCTGGAACAGCATGCAACTTCCTACCAGGAATCCAAGATATGTTACTTATTTACACATACTGATTTAAAGAATTGGCTACTTATAGGTTTATCTACAGCAAGTGAAAATACACAAAATCGTAACAAGAAATGAAAGATAAGCAACTAAACATACCTCAGTGTCAGGAATTTGGTAAGGTATGTGCATAACTGACAATGAGGAGAAAATAAACTAAAGTTCCCTTGGTACTGCCAACAAATTTTATTAACAGTCTTCACTCAGAAAAATATCAGCATTTCCATATGTAGTCTTCAGGAACGTTTTCTGAATGTAACAACAGTAACTGATATCAACAAGAGAAGATAAGTGGAAGAATGGTGTTAAAGCAAGGGGAGCGGGAGGACTAAGAAGCTGTTGCTGAAATATTTTTTTCCCCTCAAGTCATAAACCAACTGTTCATCTTTCAAAAAACACAATCTGAATTTTCTCTGAAAAAGAGAAACGTGCAATTCTTAGTGTGACTGTGTGGGAAAGAGTTTTTTTTATATATACGTGATTTAGTGAAAAGCCTTTTCAAGGATCACACTGCACTAGCATTTGTTCCTTGTCTGAACAGGTGCCATACCTGCTACAACTACTGCTGCTCACACTGCTGTATGTGCAAAGTTCTAACAAAAATGAGACGTGTGTGGGTGATTCAAGAACACAATGATAACAGAATGATAAACCATTCAGGCAAATGAGGTAAGCCCACCACCTCAGCAGAGGGGAATATTATCTGTAGGAACCTCTATTGTAAAGCAAAATGAAGGATTACTTCCTTTAAAAAGAAAAAAACCCCAAAGAACTCAGGATATTTTAAATGACAGATGCTGAGCCCTTGTGCACCATGTCTTGAACGCTCTGTATAATTCTCATCCCTTGTCTCAAATAGGAGACACTAGGATTTGAAAGATACAGGAAAGGCTAAGAAGAACAACTACATGTGGTATTTTTATTTTTTTAATCATTAAATGTACCGAAGTCTAAGGTCTCTAAAGTACTGAACTACTTTGCCATGTCATTTTTAAAAAGTGACATAAATACACATTAATTACTTTAAGGAATATAAAGTACCAGGAATTTTCATCTTAGCTAGAAACTAACATCATTTAGCCAGTTTCTATTTTCTTGCATGCTGTTTCTGTAAAGTATTTTCAAGATTACAGATGACCTCTGAAGTGATGCACCTCAAAATAATAATAAAAAAAATTTTAAAAAAATATTTATTGATACATTGTTTTGATGATCAAACCAAATGTCTTTATATGTGTTCTGAAAGCAACCCGAAACAAAAAAATAAATACCTGGTGTCCAGCCATTATTTGCTTCAGCACGTTTTCATAACATACTTCATCCATATGATTCAGCTGCTGCACCTGAAAAACAAACACCATACTTCATATTAAAATAATTTCTATCTTTATATATTTTCTACTGTATACCAATCCATGAAAAAAAGTGATTATGCAATTCAATTTATAATATACTGATTCCCATTCCTAACAGTATTTTTTTGGTATTCTTAAATTCACAAACAGAACATGAAATTAAGTAGGTAAAATATAAGTAAGAGCAGTGGACAGAAAATTTATTATGTGACTCGTTTTTTTTAATTATGAAAGGGATGTAACTCAGTTCTATTCTTTAATTTATCTGTTTCATATTAAGGAATCTTACTTCTACAGGATATTGATGAAGTATCCATTTAATACATCATCTTACCTAACATTAATTCTTTCCATTTGGTAGTACAAAAGTAGGTTTTACATATATACATATCCAGGAAAATACTGATTGTCAGCTTTTTTGCCATAGAAAACAGAACTTTCTTCGTGGTTCAGTCATGCATGGAGAACGGGGGGAGTGCCATGTACACAGTTTCCAGTTATGGAAAACCAAAATGTTTCAGGAAGGTTCCAAAATAAACAGTTCAGTTAAAATAAAAAATATTGTTCAAGCTACTCTAAAGATTTTTTTTTTCGTATTTCTTTAAAGTATCACAATATAGATAGCATGTATCTACTTGAATGCAGATCGGTATTAAGGTTGTGACAAACCAAAATGAATAAATGAACTTCAAAATCAGAACAATCACTCCATTCTTCATTTGTGCATTCATGGGTGGAAAGAAGATAGCTGTTTTATAACCACATTTTTTTGACACAAAGAAATGTTTTGCAAGAGCAAAGCATATAAGAATTCAAAAATGGAAATTTAGTACTTGGGTGTTATCTAGAATAGCTGGAAGTTGAAAAGCACAGCTTTAAAACAGCTTTAAGAGGGAAGAAGAGAACATTCATATTTGGCATCGTACAAGCATAGTAATAGAAAGATGAGACAATATGGACATGTGTGCAAGAAACAAGTAGCCAGTCTAATTATTCTGAAAATGAGAGGTTAGCATCTTAATTATTTTTTTCAAATAATAACTAGTAAAAATCATAAAGGAGAAACTTATATAGACAGTGCATAAATACAAATGTGGACATACATATATACATACATACAAATGCAACTTTATGTAGTCTTTGCATTTATAACTAGAGAGGAAAACATACACATGCATAAAGAAAAATAACTGACATTAAAGAAAAACAGCTGACATTAACAGACCTCCGACTGAAGAAGCTAAACTTTAGTCTCGGTCCCATATGCTCTAGGAGTTTCAACATACAGAGTTTTAAGAGCTTTCCTGGCTAACTTCTGTGCATAATAAATACACCATGCTGTCCTTGCCTTTGAAAGCTTGCCGACAGTTTGCACATGATGTGGCAAATCGCTAATCAATTCCAAATTTTTGGGAGTTTTTTTGGATGAATGATGTCAGACAGCTGTGGCAAAGCATCTACCTAAATAAACAAACAGCCTTCTATCTCCTTGCAATTCATCAGTGTGGATATAGACGTAGTATTTATTCCACTTGGTGATGTTCTGCAAGAACTGCTTTTGATTCTTTGGGTTCTTACATCGCTTTCCTCTTCTCATATAGAGCAGAAGGATGTTAATATTGTGAATTATTTGGCAGCTTTAACATTAGCACTATCCTGAACAGAATCCTTTCTCAAAGAGGCTTAATACTTTTACTTTTCATTTGCTATAAAGTGTATTATCTTGATTTCAAAATGTATTTTGCTCTATGAAATCCATCATGACATTCTTCTGAAAAGCAAAAAGACAAACTCCTGGCTATGGTATTACCAAAACAGTTGTCTTTGCCTGCCAGGTACTCACATTTCAGAGTAACTACTACCTCTTAATATTTCCTCATTTTTTTTTTTTAACTTACTTTTTTATTTTTTTTAATAATTTCAAACTTTACAGGGTAATTTGAATATTTCTTTGATTTTTAAATCACAAACACATTCTAAAGTGGGTATGAAGAAATGGAGTCTTTCCTTTTTTCTTACCATACAGTGGAAATAAACTAAATATTCAAATCAATTATCAGCAAGAGATCAAAGAAAAGCAACAGCAAATAACAGTGAAGGTACTTGAAACAATTAATGAAGGTTAAAATATGCAAATCATGGTAAGCACCATATGGTAAACTATTCTTGTGTGTATAGACTTGAAATGCTCCCTACAGTTGTAAAATAAGTTTCTTTCATGCACTGCAGATGGAATGAACTACTTAAATAACCTAGTAAGAAAGGTAATGTCCATTTTTACAAAAAAGAAAACAAAATGCTATTATTGATTAAGCTACGAAATTGACTTTTGTTTGAAAATGTTTTGATTTTTATTAAATTAAATCATAGCAGAATAAGTTTTTTTTTAAAAGCTGAGCTATATAAGCTTTAATTATAAGCTAGTGAGATGCACAGGAAATCTCATGGAAATGTGTTTGTATTGATTCCTGCATTAAAAGAAGAATTACAATTTATGTGTCAAGTGGCACTGCACAGAATATTATACCTGACCGTGACCTTAATGCTTCCCAAAATGAGCAAGAGCACAAAGAGTTAAGAAACTTATTTAGGGACTATTTTAATGTGTTTTCTATCAGATGTGCACATAAGATAGCTCATGGCTTAGCATGCTAAGATTTTCATCAGTAACTCATATCCAACTAGTATTAATGCATGTCATATTAATATATATATCTCCAGATTTCAGAAATGAGTATTTTTCTTACAACATTCCTCATGCATCCTTACAACCAAACAAGAAACATCACTGTTTCTAGCAAAATGGAAAACTGAAACAAGAAAGGCAGAATAATCAGCTGCTCCAGTGACTCTGCAGCTGAGGGTGACGATTTCTCCTTAATCAAGCAAAACTTATAAGTGAAGCGGAGGCAATGCAAAGCTAGATACCATTGTATCCAATTGCAACAAGGCCTATTTACAAGTATTGTAAACTGAGGAAACACAAGTCTTAAGGCACCTTTCAATTATGCATATCTTTATACAAAAGAAAATATGCTTCATAAAACACCTGTAGCATAATAAACCTGTACCCCCTACACATACATACATCAAGCACGATCAAAACCAACTGCAACCCTTCCTTTGGCATTCATGATTCTTTACCTTATTGGTTGTCTTAATTCCTATAAAGGTTTGCCCCAGTGGTACAGGTCGGAAACGGCCATCAAAGTAGAACAGTCCAATGCAGGGATTGACGTGTAGAAATGTAGCGACATCAAGATAATTGGGTAATGTAGCTGAAAGGCCCAAAATCCTAATCATACTTTGCGTAGATTCAACCTATTAAAAAACAGAAGACCTGTAAATGATCCAAGTGTTACAAGCCAAGAAATCAAAGCAGAGACTTTTAAAACATCCCTTATAAAACAGTAATGTGAAAGAAGCAGTTAATACTTTCTACAAAAGGTGAACAATAGATGCGAGTTAGTGATTATCCTGTATTGAAGAAACCAAAGCACCCTGCAATTCCATCAAATCTTGCTTATTCATCTTTCTATTTTATTGTACTTTTGCCATCCAAAAGGTTGGCAGTCGTTAACTGATATGGAGGAACAATAGCAGTAAAACTGGCTTTGTTAAGAAGGGATAGTCCAATTTATAAGCAAAACGAGGACAGATAATTTGGTATCATTTCTTCCTTAGTCCAAATCACAGCACAATTCTGAAAAGAAAGAAGAATGCAATTCATGCCATTCCTCAGTCTTGGCTTTTGCTTAGACCTTTCCACAACTCTCTGAGACAATCTTTTCTAGTTCATTACTATCTGCATTCTCCAGTATGTAGCAGTACTTCTGTGGAGTTGAAGATATTAAAATATCAAGAAGTTGATCTGTAACACGTTTTTTTTTCTTTTTCCTTTTTTTTTTTTCTTTAAATGTCCCAAATGTTTGCATTATATGCCTTCCAATTCAGTAAGGTACAGAAATGGTGCTTCACAATGAAATACTCTGTTCCATATAAAAGCCTGCATATTATATGTATTTCCAGGTAATTTTCACAAAGAATGAAGCCAGCCAAAGGACCTGAATAAGGAAAGTACATAAAAATTTTCCCATTTCCTTCCGGAATATTAAGAGCTGTGTAGGTTGGCTGACAACTTTCTTACGAGCATAATTATTTAGAAGCAAAGTTCACAGTAATTTTCATCAAAAGGCTTTTTATACACTATAACCGAAGTCATATATGAGGTTCTCAACTCGTCTCAAACACGTGAACATCTCATGATGAGTAAGGCTGGTAACTTCTACCTAGCTAAGTCTTGTTCAAAACAATGAGGTTTTACTTAGAATGCAGATTTTGAATCACTCAGGTGTCTGAATTAAAGTGACAGGAAGTGGCATGTAATTAAAACAGATAAATTAGAAGTTTTAAAAAAAGATGATTAAAAAGTATACGGAGAGCATTCTCAAGGAAGATAAATACACCATACCATAACACAGACCTGGCAAATAACAAGCACACCAAGATAATAAACAAAACCCCAAAAGAAACCACTCCCCACAACTCCACAGACATCAAGCAGACAAAGTAAACCACCACATTGCCTGGTAATGGACATGTGTCATGGCAAAAATTTGGACATTTAAACTGTGGACGCAACTAACTAAACTACACAGAAAAGCTGCTGATTGACCCTTTTGCACTTACACAAAGAGCAGCTTTGCAAAGGAAAGCCCATGTACAACAAAATCTTTTATGTAAATGCAAATTTTGAGATGACTGGGACAAATAAGAGATTTCATTTTCAAAAGTCTTCCAACTGCAGGGAATACAAGCAGCATTCACCCTGAAGAATACAAAGAAGCACTATCATTTCTTACACAACTTTTTATAGATGGACAATGTGATGACCTAAGGGCTACAGTCAACCTCAACCACACAGGTTTGATGATGTTTTTTTTGAGGGGTGAGGAGTAAGTGGTTTTCTTTTTTGTTTGTTTGGGATTTCTTGGTTTGGTTTGGTTTTGGCTCCACCCCCTGGAGCACCACCTCCTTCTGCACTGACCTTGGTGTCTGCGGGGTTGTTTTTCCTTCACTCCTATATCTCTCTCAACTGCTGCACAGTGGTTTTGCCCTTTCTTAGATACACTTTCCCAGCGGTGCCGCCATCTCGGCTGTGGGACTCAGCCCTGCCCTGTGGTGGGTCAGTTGGAGCCGGCTGCGCTCAGCGCGGGGCAGCCTCGGCCTCTCCTCACAGAGGCCACCCCAGCAGCCCCCCGCTGACAGTACCTGGGCACCTGCACCCGGTAAAACAGTTTAATTTACTTNTATACCCTTTTTTTTTTTTTTTTTTTTAAAAAAAACCCTTGAATCTGTAAGAACAGTAACCACTTGCTGAGATATTTATCCTGTACTTTGTTCACAATCACCTGACACTAAGTACGGCACACTGAAAGTGTAACCGAGCTCCAATCTGAAAAACATTACTTGATTTTGCTAAATTCAGTAACTTTTTTTTTCAAATTTCCTAAGAGCCTGAGAGGACTAGTTTGAAAATGTGCTCAGTTCCATCTGCAGGTAGGAAAGCATTTCAAGTATTTAAAAAATTAACAAGAATTCTGCTTAATAACCATGGCAGTATGAATTTTTACACCAATTAACTGTACCTGTTTGTTCAGAGTTTTCTTTCAAAATACAAACAATGCCTAGAGAACAGTTACAGCTTGTGACTAAACAGCAGTGACTAAAACTGTGTTAAACTCAAGTTAGAAAAACAAAATTACCTGCATATGCAACCATAACACAATTTATTTTTTAATTTTCTGTGAGTATAATTCAGTTTCAACTATTTATTTATTATTCAGCTATCCAAGCACTATAGAGACTTTATTTTCCATGTTTTTTAGAATTCTAACACATTTTTAGAACAGAATTCTCTGTGTGCATTTTTCAACTACTTTTCTGACTTTCCCTTTAAGAGCAAGCATTACAATGTTTTGCTCTCAGATGCTTCTAAAGAAAAAGTCCTGAAAGTGTGCAGACGCCCTTTTTAAATACAGTCCATTCAAACATTAGTATTTTTCATGTAGTGGATCACTTATTATTTGGTCCTAGAAGTACCCATTAAAGATAGTGTTTTTTTATACAAGACACTATGAACACATACGCTTTTCCTGAAATTGCAGTAAAAGTTACTGAAAAAATATTTTGGTTGACAAAGTTTTCTGTTTACATTCCCTATCACTGGCTGGTGGTACACAGTTAAGTGAATTTGCTTCACTACTGGCACTCCATCTCAAATATTTTAATCTTCATATGTGTTTAATTATCTCAGTAAAAATATAAGCACTATTTGGAACTTACAAGGCTTTCTTAGGAAAACTGAACTGTCACAGTATTTGCATATCATTTTCATTGAAAGCTTTACTTCATTTTATTGATTTGATATTACACTGGAAGTAAGACATAAAATTGCCATAACTATATTTAATTGACATATCTAATTAGTATATCTAATTCAGAAGCATTCAAGATGGCGTGTGGAGAATTGGCAGCATGTTCACCATACATGCTCAGAGAGCGCAATTATCCCACCATGAAATTCCATGTATACAGAAAAAATAAACAGAAGATAGCTATCCAGTACCGACTTCCACACTCAAGCATCATCTGCATTTACACTGTTAATGATAAAGGATCAGATATGGGAAGTGCCTCTCTGGACTGTAAATTGATCACAGCAGGATCATTTTCTTCCTAATAGGTTTTAAGATTTGCATATCATTTCATTACATTACAGCCACCACTTGAGAGCATACAGAGTATGCATAGAGATACTCTTTTATCTGACTTCTGAAGTTCTTCCTGAACTTTGTGATCTTGGCAGTTTTCCCATTTCCATGTATTAAAATATCACATTCACAGAATGAATTAAAATCAAGCTGGAAAACATATCCCTTATTGTTCAACTCAAGCAGAGAATTAAGTGAATCAGACAAGTTTACACATTCTAATCTTTGAAGAATTGTCCACTAGTTAGAAATCAATCTGATATTCAGATGACGCAGGATCACTTCCAATACACCCTCCACAGTCAGTCTGTGTGCCCTTCAGATGTACACTAAAGACAAGATACACAGAAAATTAGACACAAGTGTTTCTCAGTTTTTAGTCTAGATGTGCAAGAAGAAGAATTCTTAACTTAGGTTCCCGAGTTCCCTGCTCAACAGGTGTAAGAACAAAGTACTGCATATAAGGGTTGACGTTAGTTATTAGTTAGGTATCACCCTATCCCAGGAATGCCTCTAAGTCTCAGCCTGTCACAAGACCTATGTTTTTCACATTATCCAAAGAAAAGGAGAAAAGGAAAGGGGGAAAAAAGGAGCAATTCTTAGAACATTTTAAAAAAAAGAGAATTAAGGGTGTTTCAAAATGACTAAGAAAGAAGTTGTTAGAATGTTTCATCAGTGTTTACTTGTTTATTGGTATCTTATTTACTGTCTAATGAAAGAATTAAGAAGTTGTCAATCAGTCCACATAGGTGGTAATTTCCTAGTTTTAGGAACAAAAATGGAAAAACCAGTAAAACTGCAAAATCAAAAGTACATAGTAAAAATGCAATTACTGTTTTGAAGATTCTACATAGGACGTTATCTACAACTCAAACACTCTGCACAGAATGCATTTGTTACTAGGCAACCATCTAGTTAAGTAATTTTATAAATGAGTTTTACTCTGCTTCCAATGAACCCTGAAAAGACTGTGATCTCAGTCCTCCATTTAGAACATATTTAAAAATCTAGAGGTACTGAAAAAATGTAACCATGCAGAAAGCATTATTAGAAACCATATTATTGTCCCTCAGCTAAATATTAAGTATGCAATACTTTGGCTTAAGAAATTACATTTTTGAATATATCCATTAAGAGATTTGTATGCCCTGCACAGTGCGATGTCAGTTTTTCTTGAACGACAGAATGCCTTTTCATGCTATGCTCACTGTTTTGTTCGCAAACTAAGAAATAAAAAGAAATATGAGTCCTTCTACAAATCAGTTTAAGTGCTTTACCACATTATGAAAGAAAATAAAACATATGACAATCACTATTACCTTTTAAACTCCATGGATATATCACAAAAAATGAAAAAATGTTCACAGATCAATAATAAAAAATGACATGCAGAATGACTTCCTGACATCACTTCCATGAAAAGTAATAGAAAAACTTCTGAAGATTAATTCGAATATCTGATACATAACACCTTCCAAACAAATGGAGATTGTGTTTTGTTTTAAAAAAGTATGTTGTTTTAAAAAAGTCATTTTTACACAGCTACAAAGTTGCCAGAAAAGATAACAAGATAGATCTAGACTCATGTAAGGCATTAGACATACAGCTGCACAACATATTGTTTAAAAATAACATCACAGAAGCAAGAAAACATGTATTAAATTATCACAAGCCAATGAACTGACAGATTTTAAAGAGAATGTATAATTGAAAAACAGCAATTAAAAAGGGATGCCTCTAATTGCTTTCTGAGCCCAACTCTATTCAATAATTTTATCTATGATATTCAGTAAATAAAAAATAACTGGTGACAAGAAGAGCAGGTGATTGGCAGAATTAATATAACTGATGCGTGCGTCGGCCATACAGATAAATCTAGGTTGATGGTCCCATTCAAACTAAATTTCTTTTAATTTAGCTCATTCTAAAACAGGCCACAGCTGCAAAATAAGACACTATTCTCAGGAAACATTCTTATAGCAACAAGTGAATCCTGCAGCAACTATAAAGAGGTTTGTCTGAGGACTTAATGAACAAGCATCTGAATGCAAGCTCTGGAGATGATATATTAGCAAATTAAGTACATGCAATTCTTAGAGGTATTAAAAGGACAGAGCTAATTAATAAATGCTCTACCTCTGTATATGCCACAACCAAAATTAACGCAAAAGTTCTATACCCAGTTTTGTTGACATGTTTAAAAGTACAGTCACAAATATAAGAAAGTTCAGTGAAAAAAGCCTCACACCACTATAGCTGGAAACCAAAAATTTCTTGTAGAAGGGTTCAGTAAGCTCGTTCGGTTTATCCTGTAACAGAATATGCTGAGAAACTTGATTAGCCTGTAGAAGGAACATCAAAGAGACAAAAGACTAACAGCAGTCACTCAAGATGAGAAAGGAAGAGATGAATGAAATGCCAATGCTATTCTAGTCCCAAAAGACACAAGTAGGAACTACAGAGGGCTACCATTACACACAAGATATATAGATCTAATCAGCTGGTTTTAGGTCATAAGCTATCAGCCTTGCCCTTTTTTTNTTTTTTTTTTTTTTTTTTTTTTTTCAAAAAAACCCGCTCAGATTTTCTTAATCATGAATGGGATTCCAAGAACATAAAAATTCCTAATTTGATAACAATTAGGTGTTTGGCTTTGGGTCAGAAACCTCTGAACTTGTTTGCTTCTGATTTCTAGTAAGGAGGTAAGAGAGGGAACCAAAGGAACAAAAAAAAGAGGTACAGGAGATAGTAAGGAAGTAGAGATATTGAAAATGTATGCAGAACAAGGAAAACTATATGACAGCTGAAAGGGAAAGTTTCTTAAATAAGATGTCATGAGGAAAGAAAGCTCAGAAAGGAAACATGAGAATTTCCAGGGGAAGGAGAACTCCACCACCTAATGGTCACTGCAGCTGAGGCTGCCTTTGATCTTCACATCCCCAATGAGCCCCTCGCTTGTTGGTGAGTATGAGGCACAGCAGAGCTCCTCTCATCATTGGCTCCTCTATCACCTGGAGGAGGAGTTCTTACCAATGCACTCCAAGAATCTCCTGGATTGCTTGTCCTGCTGCGTTATCCCACCTATTATTTATCTAGCAACTTTGTTGATCTCATACAAAAGCATGAAGCAACTGAAACTCAAATTTGAAGAATGAGACTGTGATGAGAACAATATTAGTATGTCTAAGATGGGAGTTTTGGTTCCCCAAAATCTGAGAAATCTTTTACTATGTATTTTCTTTTATTTAATTTATCATTCACATAGCTGAGAGAAGGTATCAAAACTCACATATCACTGAAGTATAATATTCAGTATGCTTTTTTGTGAAAAAATACCCGTAAGCAGCAAAGAAGTCATCAAAATCTCTGAATAATTATGACAAAATAATTCAGTGTCCTTTAAAAGCAGTCTTTTTCTTTCAAGCTAATAAGCTTAGTAGATATTACAGAAGTGTGGAAAGTTTGATTAAAAAGTTTAAGCATTTCAGTTTTACATCTGCATTATGCTCCAGACTAAAACTTTAAACATCAAAGTTATAAATTTGATTCAAAGAAGCCGTTTGATGTTATACCTACAGTATATAACAGAGCTCAAAGCAATTTTCCCACCAAAATGTTAAGCAAAGTCAATTTAAATCACTTGCAAAAAATTCTCTAAAATTTGAAAAGTGCAAACAAGCACAAATATGCTGTTCATTTTGCTATGAGTAAAACTGTCAGCAATTCCAATATATATGCTCCTTCCAGGTTTAAAAGCAACCTGATTCTAAAAAATGCCATAAGTTAAAATGAACATGTTAAATTCTTACAGTAAGTGGTGTGACTCAGTGTTCATCTGGGGGAAAGTACAATAATTCAAGTATTTTGAGGTACAAATTAGGACAGACCTGCTAATGCATCAAGATATTCCTGTTTTGAGAACGTATTCGTATAGCTGTATTGGTACAGCACATGAATACAGACTTCAAAACACAGTTGTAGCCCCAAGTAGATAGTTGAACACTAATTCTTTAAAAGACAAAAAAAATTTACATTGTCTGTTTCTCTATTATCCACCATCAAAGCAAAGCAACCCTCACACTCCAACAAAACAAGAGAGATGCTTCTTCTATATGACAGGATAACAAGCCCTGCAAAATGTAAAAGCCACCACATTATACATCTTGACCTGCAGAGCAAACATGACATTGTCTCATATACAAGCTAGGGAAGTATCACCCAGACGAAATAATAGGTACACACCATTATTAGAGTAGCTATTAGTGATTTATTAAAAAGGCTGAAGCAGTATTCAGAGGAATTTATCACAGTTCTGTCCTAGAAGTGATACAAGAAACGACTACTCCAGGTCAGACCAAAAATCCAACAACTTCAATCCACTGTCTCCCGCAGTGGCCAAAAAGGGACAGTGGAGAAACTGGGAAAACATCAATGATATTTGCCAGCTTAGCCCCCAGTTACTACAGCCCCCAGTATGATCTAGTGACTATTAATCTGCAATGGATTTTTCTTTGAATTACTTGTTTAATCATCTTCTGAATTCCTCTACTACAAATTAGGAAAAAAACTAGTCAATATTTCTGATGTCTTAAACCAGTGTACAAATCACATAATTGATTTCAGCAATTACTGCAGTGGTGTAATTGATATAAGGATATTTTAGATTGATGTCAGTGTTTTTATTGCTGTTTTGTTTTGTTTGTTTTTTTTTTTTTTTTT
>RSEF01000003.1:78601986-78630966 GCA_003993805.1 Himantopus leucocephalus | reverse complement strand
TATATAATTTCCCCTTACCACACTTGAAAACAGCATTTAAGAATACGTGGCTGATCCTAGAGGAAACTTTGCTCAGTCACAGCCAGCACTGCTCATCTTCTGACAGTTTTTTGGGAAAGGGGCATGAGCAAACTACACAGTTTACTCTATTCATGCTATAACTATTTATCTTGGTGCTTTGTTCTGGCGGCAAATTCACTGCAAGAGCTTTACTTGTGCAGAAGTAGAGACACAGAAAACTGCACGCAACTACACACATCCACCCCGAGCAGCCTCTCATTGGAATGCAGCGTGTTTTTGTATTCTATAGGGAGAGATGCTATGCTGGGGCTTTGCACAATTTGGAAATATTTCCCTTCTAATCAGGAATGCTTTGGAGCTTCCCACAAATTTTAATATTAGATACGTGATATCACACCCCATGAGGGACACTTTACCACTTTGGCACTCTCTGAGGTAAAACTTAATCAAAATATGTTACAAGAGCAGCAGCCTGCAAGTCACTTTCATAATGCTGGTTTTATTCCTCTTTTTATTGCACTCTTACTCTGTATGATTTATTCAAACATTTCACAAAACCTCATGTGAGCTGGAGCTCAGGCAGGGAGTGGAATAAACACAGAGAAACTAAAACAGAGGGCGGTAATGCAAAACAAGAATTCGAGGTAGGAAGGTAGGAAGCAATAAATAACGAACACAAATATTTTGGTTTTCATAAATCAGAGACAATTATCTGATGCGGTGTGTTACACAGGTAAAAAAAAAAAAATATGTCTCCAGTAAAGCAGATTCCTTACAATACAAATAGGCGCAGATGAGCAGTACGCCCATTTGGGTGAATAGACGATATACCAAATCTTAGCATGTATTTGTGGTCTGAAGTAATGGCAATATAGGATCACGTATACATATATACATACACATATAAAAGCATCTTAGAAACGCTCAGTAGTAAGACTACACTTACTAAAAGTATCTACATAAAAGATTTGAGTTTTTCATGTTAGAAAGACTTAAAGAGGTGCATTATATTGATGCATATTAGCAGCAATTAGTAAGCCATCAAAGCTGGCACCAATAATCAATCAACAATAGGTCCAGAAATCAACAAGGGAACAACAAAAATTGTAACAGCTGCCACTTAGAACNTGTAACAGCTGCCACTCAGAACTCATTAAAATGGCAAATGAATTTTTAACTCTAGAAACATAACTAAGTTCGGTTTAACTTAATCCTAGGAACTCATGATGATTTAGTTCCTTTACAGAAGCCAGCTAGTCTGCCTAATGAAAAGGCAACTGATTCACGATGTATCAGCACACCGCCTTAGCACACCAAGATACCTGCAACACGTCTGACATGTCCTGTTGAACTGATTTTTTTCAATATTGTTTTATTTGGTTGTATACTCAGTTTCACAGTTAGGATTAACAAATTTAAGTTTGTATGTTAACATTTAAAATTTTATGCTTTCAGCACAGTCGTGGATGTCCCAGAGGTTACAAAATTCATTTATAAGTTCCAACACTCCAACACTATGAGTTACAACTCAATACAACGGACTCTGACAGAGTCAAAATAAATTGGAATCAAACCCAGTACAACCAGTCAGGCTGATGAATCAGATAGAAGAATTCCTTTTTGTTGCTGCTGTGAAACCATTGAAGATTTTTATATTCTTACTAAAAGAATAGAAAGCATTACATGTGCACTAGTTACATTAATCTGAGGAGAAACTATGGAAAACAATATACATTAGGATCACAAAAGCTGTACTGAGAAGCAACATGATAAGAGCACCTGCTCTCTGTTTTTTTTCTAGGGAAAAACTGTTTAGAGACAGTACAAACCTTATTTTAACAATCATAGTGAGGAAGAACAGCTTGCATGCTTTGTGAAATTTAGCGCTTATATTGTAAAATATAAAATTAGCCACTCAGCCTTCAAGTTTAAATAAGGATCTAAATATTTTACAGGAGTTTGATCCGAAACATTACCCTCTTTTCCTCTTTGCTGTTAATCAGGTCACTAATTATAGTTATACTAACCTCTGATATACTACTGTCAAGTCTGATTGATGCCAATAGCTCCCTTAATCAGATCTGACAACTTTCGGCAAGTGCCTGTCTCTTGAGACACTGCATCCAGCCTGCTTGTTTTCAAGTCTTCCCAGCGTTATTTTGCATTTTATTCTCTCACAGCCCCTTTTTCATATAGAACCGAGGGACAGTAGAATAACAAAACATGAGTGTAGAATGTGTTTGTGTATGTTTTTAAACATCACTATAGCAATATTTGGGCTAAAGTTGATAGTTTGTTTACTGGGTAAGAATTTACAAGGAAAAACTAAGTACAGGAACATTTTTTGGAAACACATTGACGTTTCTGAGAAACGCAATATTGTTGCTTGGTTGGTGGGCTTTTTGTTTGTTTTCCTGTGTCTTTTTTCTCTCAAAGCTGCAATGAAAAGGGTTTCAAAGTCATTCCTCCTCTGTTCTACAGGGAAAGTTTAGGCTTGGGTTGCACACTTTTGGAGACAAAGATAAAAGACTACCTCAGCTACCAGTTTTTCCAACATATTTATACTCGCACAACTATTAAAGCTCATCATGATGTCCTGCATATCTCACTAACTGTAAATATAAAAATTTCAGAATAACTTTTGTTGGCATAATTATAACCATTTATTTATTTTAAGATTAGGCAGAGTCAGGGGAGAGAGAGTCTGTGTTCCTTTTCCTGGTACTTGAAAAAAAATCTGTGACCAAATGCCTAGTCTCTGGAACACAGAGATAACTTTTTCTCTAAAGGTGAGGAACTGTTCTTCAAAAAGCAGTTGCTCTTGATCAGGTTTTTTTCCCCTCTCTTTTCTGCTCCTGTAAACCATTACCCCACGACGTGGATTAACCCAGTATTACGTGAAAAAAGACCGGACTGCGACAGTGACATTTTGTTCCAAATATCCTTTTTCAAACATGTTCCCTGAACAGTTTTATTTTCTTTCACAGAATTGTATGCGAGAAGCAGCAAAGTAATGTGTTTTTTTGTCTCAAACCAATTTTTTTTTTTTTTTTGAGAATCAATGTAAGTCACTGACTCAGAGGCATATTAAGTGTAAGATGAAGAAAGGTTTCTTGGTTCGGATGAGATGCTGATGTTAAACAAAAATTGCATTAAAAGCCAATTTTGTGACACCTGTTCACAAAATGACAACCCAAACACCAACTCATTTGCTTTCATGCAAATGTGATTTCATGAAATTTGCTTTCAAGTCTACACTCCAGGGAAAATTATGTATGCTAATATTAATGATAACCAGTGTTGAAGGTGATTGCAATAGACCTACAGTATGATTTGTCAGATTTATATTCTCCAGTTATATTAACTAAAAACCAGCACACCCTTTGGACTTCAGCAGGATCCTTTAAGCACTCAGAGGAAATACCAACCGTTCGCTGTTGTAATGAAAGGATGAAATCAAATTGAGTTCCACAGGAGTCTATCCACCTCGATACTATTGCATATTTTCATGAGTAATCCTAATGATAGACTACAAATAATACTCACTAAACTTTCACTTGATATTATGCTGCATGGAGCTGTAAACGCATTGGAGGATGGAGTAAGACTCTAAAAATTCCATATTAAGTTAAAGAACAGATGCATTAATGGATGAAAGTCAGTAATACAATTTCAAGATTCTACACTGAGGATGAGATTAATCTTGTCTATCTTACTTGCTAATTTAGAAATTCACCATCTAAGCTAGTTGTCTAGGTTTCCTCTAGCTGGTTTCATCCATTTTAATATGAATCAGCCCTAGCAGTCTTTTCTCTACAGTGCTCTCCCTACAAGTCTGTGCAACCAGTTTAGACCGGTCGCCTAACTTTTACATGGCTAAAGCCAAAATAGATTAATCTGACCCTTAAGAATAATTATCTCAACAAATACAGGATGTAAAACAACTGGCAAGACAGCAGCTGGACTGGGAAAAGAGAAAGAGCAGATCAGTCTGCACATGAACCAAAAATGCTATGCCGTTTCAAAAAATGAAACCTTGGAACAGAAATGCTGTTATTTGGACATGCTAGATAAACCTTCCACTCTGCTCAGCAGCAGTATGACCTTGGGGCAACACATTATGTTTTGGGCAACTTAATTCAAGAAGTGCAAACCAACTGAGAGTCCAGAAGTGAAAAATGAGAATGACTAAACATAAATGAAGCGTGACCTTTATGAAAAGTTTAAATGAATTGATGCTTAGGCTAAATAAATGTGACTGAACAGAGATAACTACAACTACAAGAGTCTTCAAAAAGCAAACAGCAGTGGCTAGGGAAGAAAGACATCCAGATAAGGAAAGTGGTAATAAAATTTGAGTAGGATTTATATTGAAAATAGATTTCTACTACTAATAATAAAAAATTTCTAAGAGCAAAGACAGATAACCCCTGAAGGAGATTCACCAGGAAGTTCAGGAAGGCTCCATGACCAGGGTGTTTTAAGATCAAATTAGACCAATATTTATCAATAGTGGAATATATGTAGTACATCTGCTTTTGCAAAAGGACAAATTAAATTAATTCTTGTACTATTCTGTACGGTTTTAAGATCAGCTTAGTGTATGTAACTGCACTTAATGTTGTACTCATACCAAGGTAAACATCCTCAAAACTTCAACTAAAAAACATCTTTCAAATGTCAATTCTAAACAGATATATATAACATACATCCAAAATATTCTAATTATATTAATAATTTAATATGTTACTAATCTATACTCTGCTAATACTGTATGCTATAATACACACCATTATACACTTTTTGCTAATACTTTTATTATACTAATACTTGATACTGAAATTATATATACCCTAATTCTATTGAAAATTAGAGTATATTTCAATAGTTATTGCATGTAAAGTGATTCTTTAGTCATTCTTCAAAAAAAATGTAATTTATATTCATAAAGTAGTATCTATATTTATATTAAAAAGTACTATAGAAAAAGCTGTAATTTTAAATGCAGTCAAATTTAGCAAGATTATCTGCAATATTTGTCAGTATTAAATTGAAGTATAATGTGTTTTTTTCCACAAATAGTCACAATAAATGGTAAACAACCTAAAATATTCTGTAACATGCAAAACGAAAACTTAGAAAATATAAATTCTAATTTGCTCTGATGCTATTTTGTAATTTACTTGCACTTTCAACTGACCAGAAGCAGTTCAATTTGAAAAAAAGCCAAAAGACGCAAACATTCCCTGAGCAACCTGTCCTCAACTCTACTCAAATAAGCTATCTTTTTGCAGAGGAATATTCACTCAGCAGGCACAGCTGTTATTCTGCAATTTTTACATCTAAATCAGAGATAATTGGACTTCTGAGTACCTTTAAATTGTACTCTGGGAGAAGGGTCTAACTTAATGCATCATTTGCATTAACTATAAAAGACTGCTTTTTTATCCTGTAAAATTTACTGTGCTTAAAAAAGTATTTGGAAGTGCAAAACAGTTCCTCAGTAATTTTATAGACACATAGATTCCTTTTGCACAGAACCTTTTCAGCTATAAAAGACCATTAAAAGCAACAAAAGTAAATCATTCTTCTAAGTTCTTCACAGATAAAATATTAATAATAGACACTCTTGAAAATTATATTCCTACAAGTTTTACTGAAGATTACATCCTCAGTGCCAAAAAAGCCTCAGAGACAAAACCCTATAATAGTATTTTATTTGGTGTTTTTAATAAATTCATCAATTATTCATGTAAAGATGAGCAGTTAGTTCATACCATGAAGTACTTCAATTTCAGATTCCTTGCTATTGACTGAAGAACTTCAATTGAGGCATTCTTTACTGTTACTTATTAAGGTTCATTGTACTTCAGAATTTAACATTCAGACAATGTATTTTAAGGATTTTTAGTCATAATTTTACGTATAAAAATATGAAAAGCACACCACTGCTTATTAGACTTCCATCACTGGAAAAGAAAATCTGAAATTTGTTTGACAAAATGTCATCTTTAATCATTATACAGGAACATTGTAACAGGCAAAATGGTGTCTAAAATGGTTCCTTGCTCATCTTTTATTGACACATGCAGTAAATATCACATGGGCAATTCCATCAAAATAGACAAATCTTAATTTTCACAGAATGGATAAGGTTGGAAGGCAGCTTTGGAGATCTTCCAGTCCAACCCACTGCTCAAAACAGAGCCACCTAGACAAGTCTTCTGAAGACTGTGGCCAGTCAGATTTTGATTATCACTAAGGTGAAGACTCCACAACTTCTCTAGACAAACTTCTAGTGTCTGACCACCCTCACAGGGGGGAAAAAAAAAAAAAAAAAAAATCAATAAAAATCTCATGTTTACAGAGAATTTCCTGTATTGCAGCTCATGCACATCAGCTCTTGTCCTCTCACTGGACACTACTGAGGTCTGGCTCGATCTTCTTTACACATGAATATACAACGTACTTATACATATTGATCATATCTATCTGAGCCTTCTCATACCTGGGCTGAATGACTCCAGCTTGCTTTGCCTCTGCTCATGTGTCAGATGTTCCTATCCCCTTAATCACCTTCATGGCTTTTTGCCAGACTTGCTCCAGTATGCCCCTGTTCCTCCAATAATGGGGAGCCCAGAACTGTACTCAGCACCCCAGATGTGTCTCACCAGGGCTGAGCAGAGGGGAAGGACCATCTCCTTTGAGCTGCTGGCAACGCTCTTCTGAATCCAGCCCAGACTGAAAGGGACATTACTGGCTCACGTTCAATTTGTTGTCCACCAGAACATCCATATCTTTTCTGGGAAGCTGCTTTCCAGCTGATTGGTCCCCAGCCTGGACTGGTGGATAGGATTATTTCCCGACTGCTGTGCAGGCATTTAACTCTGGAACTTCATGAGTTCTCTGTTGGCCCATTTTTGTAGCCTGTCAAAGTCCCTCTGAACGACTGTACAACTATCTGATCTGTCAACCACTCCTCCCACTTTCGTACCACCTGCAAACTTGCTGAGGGTGCACTCTGTCTCCTGACAGAGGATCACCATGACCTTTCAAAGGTAATCAAGAATGACCTCAGGACGACTTTGACGAGCTCCCTCAGGATTTCTGGGTGAATCGTATCAGATTGTATTGACTTGTATTATGCTCAGTTTGTTTGTACGTTCCCTAACCTGACTTTCTTCCACCAAGTGTTAAGTTTTCCTTCTCTGGACTTTCCCATTTGTCTCAGGGGCCTGGGATTGCTGAAAGCCAGTCCTAACAATAAAGGCTGAAGCAAAGAAGACATTAAGTACCTCAGCCTTTTACATGTCCTTCGTCATCAGGTCCCCTGCCCCATGTAGCAGTGGTTTTCACCAGTCTTTTGCCATACACTCGTTGAAGCCTTTCTTGTTGCCCTTCACATACGCTCCTGGGCTTTGGCTTACATAACCCTGTCCCTTCATGGTCAAACAGCAACTACAGTCCTTCCAGGTCACCTGTTCCTGCACCCATCTCTTGCATGCTTCCTTTTTATGTTTGCTTTTCGTCCTGCAGGCCTCCTGCCATTCTTGTTTGACTTCAGGCTCATCAGGATCAACCACTCTTGAGCTTGGAGGCATCAACTAGGAATAGTAAGTTCACAGGATAGCTAGAGACTCCTGAAGTCTGAAAGCCTTTGAGTTTTCCATCTAGATTAAAAAATACTGAAGTAGCTTATTGAACTCTTTAGTATCACATCCTCATTAAGTGATTTACAAAGGAGTGGGGAAAACATTGCAGCAACATGCTATTTGATCCGTTTTCAACACCAGACCATTTGATTAATAATCCTCCATATAATAAATACCCTTATACACAATGCCCTTTCTGAAGCACGTTAAGTGAACGCTCTAACTTCTGCATAAAAGATTAAAACTCAAGAATCATGCTGCATAACATAAACACATTAAGCTAACTGAACTTGCTACAGCCATAATACTGGATTTACAATATTTGCCTACTAACACACAACTGAATTAAAAGTCTTTGAAACTTTCTACTATATTAGGGGCTCACTTTTCTCCCCTTTGCCCCAATACCAAACTTACCAAATCAATGCAAAATTTACCTGTTCCGAGAGACGTAGCAGTGAACAGAACTCAGCAAGTATACAACTAAAGAAGATGGTCTGCCAGAAACACAGTAAAGCAAGATCAAATACGTGGAAGAAGCAGCAAGGAAATCTTGTACTTAGCACTATGCCTTTGACATGAAGAAGTAACATTTGGGTTTTGATGCTACTGTCTAAAGGATTTTCTTAAATGACTAAATCACTCTAAAAACAGCACAAACCAAAACTGGTGTCTGTGAAGACCCAAGAAATAGGCTTAATCCACTACTCAATCTTATGTAAGGTAACCGCTTACCGCTGAGGTCTCTAAATACTGCAGCTGACTAGCCAACACATGATAGTCTACACAAAGCTATTCAAATCTTTCTGTGCTCAGAATCCGTAAGACTGATTGAGAGAGAGAGATATATATCCCACCTGAGTGACATAAAAGGAACAGAAAGCTCAAAGACAGCTGCCCCATAAGAGCTTCAGCATTCTATTGCAGAAATAGGAGAGCAACTTAGCAGCTACAACCAGGCTCTCTTAACATAAATTAAATTTGTATGTTATTCTACTTTCAGAAAAACTTTGATATTGTTAATATCTGTTGTATTGAAGCAACAGATGCAATAATCAAAGAGCAATCTTTTACATATACAAATTCAAAGTGTTTATTAATTTGATTTTTTTTAACCCTAATGCAATACTTCATATTCACTTCTGCAATATGCTACCACAATGAATTGAGATGAATCATTGATAAACAATGATTCAGAAACAATGAAATTCCTAATGATTCATAAACAATGAAAACATTGATAAACAATGATTTTCACCTCTATAAAAACATACACGGTAAACAAATTTTAATGTCATGAATCACACACATTTTCAGTGTAATTTGATTTTAAACAGGAAATGGGCAGAATACTCTCAATAAACATCTTTTATACACATTAAAGAATGATTCCAAAATTTTTTTAGCAAGCACCTCATAAAAATATTTTGAATAACATTTGCAGTTGATTTCATAACAAGAATAAGCAGCAAAATTAATTTAAGATATTAAATGGAAAATTATTAAATCAGATCTTCCAATTTTCAATAAATATGTTATGTGTCTGAAGAATTGAAATGTGTGTTTGAAAAATTAAGAACTCTACTTGATTCACCTGCAGGTGACACTGTTGGTCTTAGCCATACAGCCAAAGAGCAACAGCATTCCTCTCAGTAGATTCAGTTGCAGTCTGGATCAATGGTGTATCCAAAACACAATTTTTTTTCTTATATATACACTAGTACTTTTAAAGTTCCACTGTAATATCAAACCTCTGCAGAGACAGTGATTAATGCTAGTGGTTCAAGTATAGATATATTAAAACTGAATTTATTCTGATAAAGCTTAAAGTAAATGAAAAAATGTGCGGACTTGAGAGGGAAAAAAAAAAAAGAGTATAAACCTATAGCAAGGGCTCTTCATCCAAATTGAATATTTTTGTATTTTCATGTAAGTGCTGGAGTACAATACTAAAGAGTTATATAAGTTCATTAAAAAAACAAAGAAAGGAAAAAAAAGAAAAAACACTCAAAACTTTTGTTTTCAGAACAGTTTAGAAAAACTCGTAGGAAATGGAGCTAAGTCAGGCATGAACATAATTATTTCCAATAAAAGGGAACACACAACCAAGAACGCAATTACAAAAAAACCCTTATATCCTTACATACCTTATGTAGTTAAACTAGAGAACACACAGAACAATTTTTTTCCTGTTGTTCAAAATTACTGTAATTTTATCTGGCATCATTTCAACTACATTTTACTGCTAAAATAAAAATTAACTCCCACCTTCCAACCCAATCTAAATAGAGATTTTTAGCCAAGTGAGTCATACCAAAGAATGCCAGTCAATTACACATTTTATCAGAGTATGCGGCATTTGATTATTAAACACAAAGTAGGTTACTCAAAGACTGTACTAAAATTCTACAGATTATGCAATAACAGCAAGCAAGTAAGCATACTGTATAATAAACTACTATATCTGTCTATTTGAAAAATAAATTATTTCAAATCAAATGTAAATGAATGTCTTAGAGTAGTGATTCTCATTTCTGAAGCATGGAAGCCTGATCTTAGTAAATCAAGATGGATTCTGCCATAAATCTAGAAATTAATTCAGGTCACAGGCAGCACCTCCAGCTCCTTATAAAGGACTACTATTTTTTATTCAAACTGCTACTGTTTGATGATGTATAAGTACACACACCCCACACCCCACACCCCCCCGGCAAAATCTTAGCTGTCATAGGCACATATATTAATGGGAGAGCAGTAAATCAGAACGGCTTCCAACAATCCCACTAGGGTATTGGAAGACTGATGCCAAAAAAAAGAAGTACAATGCTGAAGGCACAGATCGATAACATCAGCTTGAAAAAGCAATGTAGTTGTCCCAGCAACAAAAACAACAGAAAGAATGCAGACAATTCAACTAAGCAACAAGCTTATTAACTGAACTTGCTGAAAAGTTATCCAGAAATTTCTTATAGAAGCAAAGCTTAATTTGTTTCTTAATCATTTCCATCATTGGAGACAACCAGGAGTCCTACACATGAAGTCACAGTTTACTGCCTTTATTTCTGAGGGTTAAAGAATTCAGTCAAAGAATTAACATTACAGGCCCCAAGTTGCCTTTCTGCTGCTTAACATCAATGTTTTTCACCTGCTTTACCATTTCCACAAGTTGGTGTAAGGAAGGAAGAAAACTATGGGAAAACCATATACTTCATACAAATACCACCCATGGAAAAACTCCTTCCTTGTCTTTAGAGGGTCAAGAAATAGCAGTGCAATGCTGACAAACTGAAACCTTGTTTCTGAGGTGAGCTGGATGGGCTTAGCGACATTACGGAAGCGCGCCCAACCTGGAAGGGAAACAGATCCAAGTTTTTTCACCAGTTTCAGATTCTAGTCAATGCAGGTTCACCTAATCCAGATTATGTCTTCATTTCCCTTTTGTTACTCCCTATTTTCGATCTCTGAAGATCTCTGAAGATTCTCTCTTAGAAAAATGACTAGCTTTTTTTCCTTCTGCTCATCCATCAGAACGCTTTTGGGATTCCACTTTCCCCTCCAAAAGACGAGGAAAATGAATTCAGCCCAACCAAGGACTTGGGTGTTACTGGTCACCAGACTGCTATCAACTGGGACTGTACACTGCTTACTGGTGAAGAGACTGACAAGATCAGAACCTTAAATAACGGTATTTCAAATCTCTAGACATAATACAGTAGGTATTTGCATGCATACAAAGACACGTCCCTTCTGATTTTATTTTAATACTCTTGCTTTCAGAATTTAACTAATCAAGAAATACACTTAAGATTTACAGAAAAAAAGTAAGACTGAAAAACACATGTAACAATCTTGAGTCCCATCAAGCCTCCCTGCCTCAAAGAGATCCTGGATAGTCTTCTTTTTTTAAACACAATTTGTCTCGAAGATAGCATTGACAACGAAGTAGGGAGCAAGATTGAATTTTTCTGACTGTGAAGACTTCTGAAACGAAGGAAAGCCATATGGAAATGACAGTGTGAAATGGGGATGACTTTGGGATACAGAAATCCCACTATATAAAAAGATTTTCATCTTTCTTGACTCAGCCATATACTTCAGCAAGTGTTTCTGTTCTAAATATTTTGGTATATTTCTCTCATTTGAAAGGTAAGGTTTTTACCTCATGGTAAAGGAAGAAAGACTGTCATTTTAAATAGCGCATAACTTTGAAAATTCAGAAGAAAGAAAATTTTCTTTCAGCAAGATTGTACTACTGAGAAATATTCTCGAAGTTTTCTCAGAAAGAGAGACACATTCCTTCTTCCTTTCTTGTATTAGATTTTGATGTCCTCTTGATAAATTTTATCTCTCAGTCCAAATGCTGATCAAAAGAGGATATTCTGCTCCTGAAGCCATGGGTGTGCACAGAATTCAGCACTACTTTTCATTCAAGGCATACCGGAAGAGGCAATATTAACCAGGCTCAACTCTTTTTTTGAAATGAACAACTTGAAAAGAGGAGGGCTTTTCTGTGTCTGTGAGCTTTATAATCTCTGGATCACTTTTGATGGCCATTCCATGACAGTTTATCAACTCATACCAAAAAAGATTTGTAGATTTTGTTGCATCTAATGCATCCAAAATTTCTAGAGCAAGGAACCACTCTACTCCTGGAAGGAAACAGACTTGGCATCTAAAATCAGCAATAATATAGGTGTTTTCAACAACTGCAAGTAACTGGAGATGAAGGCCACTTACAGAAGACTAATTTCAGAGTAAGTGCCTACAGGAATGGACAAAATATACCAGAGAAGGAGAAAGAGATTAGACAGTGACGAAGCACTAAGAGATGGGAAAATGAAATAGTATTATCTTGCTTCAAAGGCACTTTAGACTGCACATTCTATGTAATTTTTCAGCATAAACACTTCATATAGGTTTCACAAAATGCTACGATAATATGAATGGGATAACAATTGACAATGTCAATCTAAAAAAAGTGTTCTCCTGCATTTGATTTCTGTTTAAATGCAGTACAATACCATAGCCTGAGAACTGTTATTAAGGGACAAGACCTGTTAATATCCTGAATTTAAAAAAATTCAGCATTCTTGGTCACTGTATTGAAAAATTTTTGAATGACTATGGTGACGTGCATAGTAAGATGACATCCCTGCATTCAGTAAAGGAAAGCCAGAAATAAAGTTCCTATAGATTCTGTTTGATAGATACCATACTAATCAAGAAATTTTGAAGGCTACTTAATCAACACAGACAGTTTAGAAACAGAAACATATTTGTGGAAAATACAGTTTTGGGATAAATAAGAAATGCAATACTTTTCCATGTTTTAATTTCATAGTGTAATGTAATTTCATACATTTTAGCACTATAAATGTAACCAAAAGGCTAACCTACTTGCAATTAAGGGCATGCTGCATAGCCCACAAAATCAGGGAGTCATTTCAATTCTTCCCTGGTATGGGGGTAACTGAAACCTGATCTAGTAAATCATTTTTGCCTGTGCTGATCATGTACACCTGTCAAATTCTTACCCATATATTTTGTTTTACTACATTTTTGCATAAATAGATGCAATAGCTAGTTTCTACTATCTTCATGTGTATCATGAAGGAGGAGGACTTTTTAGCACACTATTTAAGAAAATTTTATAGTAGTAATGCTTAAAAGTGTTTCTTTATAACTGCTCCCTGAAAGACGACCTCCACAGAACTCATTAATTCCTACCAAAACCTAAGAAATGGACAGAAAGAATGTCAAGCAAAATAGCATTAAAAAAATAAATCCACACCGCCAAATCATGGGGTTTGATATTTTTCTTTTATACAAAAAACTTTTTTATTAGAAGAACTGGACATTGACAGTACCACTTCCATAGATTTATGACATTTATCACAATTTAATCTACTTATATGGCTTCAGAGTTAAATAGGTCCAGCAGTCAAAAAGGCACGCTTAATGCCTAACATGATTTAGTGACAATTCTGTCATCACTAACTTTTTTGCCAATTCCTGAGTGCAAAAAAAAAACCCCTTTGATTTCAAATACTCTCTCATCCTTTATCCCCTTTTCCTAATTTAAAGATGTCTAAGTTCTGGTTACACATAAACATAAAAGTGCATGTAAGGGTGGATAATGTTTATTTAAGAAGTATGCAAATGCATAACTACTGTAAAGAATCACTATCTCACATACTTTCTATATGCATAAGGTAAATTACTACATACGCACATTCAGCTTCTAAAAGTGGGCTTTGTATATGCATGAAGTGGGAAGCACAAATATAACAGAATATCATAGAATATAATGCACTAAAAATTAACAAAATTTATGTATTTCCATAGGAAAAGAAAAGTAGCAGGAATCAAGTTCACTATTTGCTTTTACTTAGAAGCATCTCTGTACCTTATTAAAGCGCAGGAAATGAGAAATAGTGTATCAGAGAAAGAAAGCGGTAGATGAAACAGAAGGCACCTCAAGTTTATAGCCCTCTTTTGCTTCAAATAGTTTCAGACTTGATTAGCTTTATATTGCAGATAAGAACTTAAGAAAAAAGCATTATTCCATTTTATTAGTATCAGATTCCAATAGGGAATAAAGCCTTCATGACTTAATATCAGAGTCTATCAGCTGACAGAATCTATCACAGTGATCATCCATATTACTCAAAGGTCCTGACGCCATTTGCCATTCTCAGAACTACTCGTCCTATTCAGCTCTGATGCTTTTGTGGTTTGCTTCACTTCTCACTTCTGCCAAGCCATCACAAGTACAATTAATCAGCTAATCTTCAAGATGTCAAAATACATTCAGTCCTTCAGGCTATTTCCTCTCCTCAAGAAAAGCATTCTGTTCAGTAATCAGACAAATGTATTTGCCAATGCAAATGCAGCTTACACAAATTCTCTTTTCATTTGCAACACTGGTGTTTTCAAAAACACTATTAGTACTGTTGTATTACTCATGCTCTTCAGTAAGATTTTCCCTTTTGTTCTAAATACTCTTATTTCCAGTATAAATAGCTAGCTAAAGTTAAAAAGAAAAATAACCAGCTAATAAAATTTGCAGTAAGCTAAGAAAACATTTCTCTTGGATTTAAGACACCAAAAGTAAGTTTTCAATGAAAGCAGTAACTTTATTTAAAAAAAAATAATCCAAAACTAAAACTAGCTGTGGCAGGTTGAACTTGGTGGCTGCCAGATGCCCACACAGCCACTCTCTCACTTCCCCTCCTCAACTGGACATGGGGAGAAAATAAGATGGAAAAGCTCATGGGTCGAGATAAAGACTGGGGGGTCATCTACCAATTACTGTCATGGGCAAAACAGACTTGACTTGGGGAAATGAATTTGATTTATTGCAAATTAAAAAAATAGAGTACAATAGTGAGGAAACAAAGACAAAACCTAAAATCCCCTTCCTCCTAGTCCCCCTTCTTCCCAGGCTCAACTTCACTGCTTTGTCCCCAACTCCTCTACTTCCTGAGGGATGGGGAACAGGGATTGCAGTCGGTCCATAACCCTGCATCTCTGCTGTTCCTTCCTCACACTTTTCCCCCACTCCAGTGTGGAGTCCCTCCCACAGGATAGTCCTTCACAAACTGCTCCAACATGGGTCCTTTCCATGGGCTGCCAGGCTAAACCTGCTACTGTCTGGGTTCCTCTCCATGGGCCACAGCTCCTGCATGGGCTCTCCATGGGCCACAGTTTCCTTTAGGGCACCATCCACCTGCTGCAGTGTGGGGTCCTCCCAGGGCTGTAGTGCTGCGTGGCTCCACCATGGCCTCTTCCATGGGCTGCTCCATTCCTTGGAGCACCTCCTCCCATCCCTCTGCTCTGACCTTGGTGTCTGCTGGGCCGTTTCTCACACTTTTTTCCTTGCTCCTATCTCTCTCTCTCTCTCTCTCAACTGCTGCACAGTGGTTTTTGCCCTTTCCTAAAGATGCTTTTACAGAGTTGCCATCAGCCAGGCTGCGGGGCTCAGCCGTGCCCTGCGGTGGGTCTGCTGGAGCCAGGTGGAACCAGCTGTGTCTGGCACCTGCAGTCCCCTACTGCCAGGACCTGGGCACAGACACCCCAAAATCAAGCATAATGTGCTTATAAGGTGATGAAAAGACTGTTTAGTTATTGGTGGGGGTTTTTTCCTTAACGGAGACCTTGGAAATCATTCGTATTTTTCAGCTGCTCAACATGTTTGGCACTTGGAAATGAAAATGGTATCACTTCTCAAATCTAAAGCTTTGAAGAATGGTTTCTTAGAAAAATTTAAGATAGTTTTTACATAAACTGTGAGCAACGTTAAGAATCAACTCTGAAACCAACGTGATTTTAGCTTACACAGGCTAATGAGCAGAGAACAAATATAACAGCTAGCTGCCCGTTTCCTAACAGTGACAGTCAGGTTTAGCAGGACTTTCTTCAACACCACAACCCCCTTCCCCTTTTTTTCTATTTATTTTTTAAACTGAGCTGCGTGGATAAAAAGTCTAATGCCTCTGCATATTTCGTCGACGCAGGGTACTAACAGCAAACAAATTTAAGCTTTGAATTTGATTTATTTGAACATCTGGGAATTTTTCAGAGTTGTGAAATTACAAAAGTTTATGGAGAAGGCATTTTTAAATTATGGGTGAATGCTACTCCAGGTTTCCCAATTCCTATCCGTGTTAAGGAGAAAAGTTTAGAAGCACTTTAGGTTGAAAGCGGACAAAGGTCAGATATACCATTTGCTTCCGATACCCCTTTCTTTAATCATACATGCAATTAATTTTTATCAAATCCATGATGGAAAAAAGACAGAGATATTTGGAGGCCTGCAGAAACCTAAAAGTTTTAGAAATCTTTGTTCTGGTGAACGCTGGCAGGCCCACGTTGGCAGGCACAGCCTTGCACTTCAGTAAATGTATATATCTCTTTTTGTGTACTTGAAGCACTTTAGTACTATGTAAACACTACAGAAAGTTCAATAATATATTTTAAATGAATAACTTTGCTTTCTGTAAAATCAGTTTCTTCATCAACAAGAACAATAATATAAATGGAAATACTTTCCTCTATTAAAAAACCCCCCACAAATCTATATTCCAAGAAAGTTACAAAGAAAAAGTATTCAATAGTTCAGAAGTGGCAGAATCAGAACTATTCACACAATAATCGTTTGATTCATTTTCCCATAATATTTATTTAAAAGAGAATAAATTTCCTTCTCCTGCTCTCTGAATCCCTTTAACTCCAAGAATATGAGAAGGAAGGAACAGAGATATATAGAGGTTTATAGGTTGGGGAAATTAGCCTGCATTGAAAATTTGACCAGATTTGTTTTCAACTACTACATAATTTTAGCAACACAGAAAGCACTGATAATCTGGCCTTAACACCAAGACATATCTGTAGTGAGTAAGGCTCATTACAGGCTGGCAGCTTTCAAGGCAAAGCAAGAGACAGAGGACCAATAAAAGAAGTCTGTCTTATATCCGCAGGTCTGAGGCACAAAATAAAGCAAAAACATGATAGAAAATTTATTTCAACTTCAAAATGTCAGTCTCACTTATATGCATTTATTTGAATTAGGATGCTAGCTGATGACAAGGACCGTAGTGTAACACATCTTGTACAAAACTGCTGAAGTACTAGTTTAAGGGTGAGGAATATTCACAGTAACCGAAGATGCAACAGTAAAATAACTTTCCTTAAAAAGAAAAAAAAATATTTATCAATCAGGATGATTTTTAAAATTATTTTTAAAGTTTATACAGGTGGAAGAAATTTTGATAAGTTTTGAATGTGCTATGCCAAGGATCTTAATTTTCTTTCATGTTATGTATGTACAAAACACTACAGAGAAATTATCTCCTACATGTTTTTTGATGCTCAGTACCTTCAAAAGTTAATAATTGTTATGGCCAGAAGGCATTTCTGCAACTACCTAGAGGCTACCACTGTTTTGTACAAGTTAAGTCATCATGCTAATCATCAGCTTACAATACACTGTGCCCAGCGCAGTGACTCCAGACTTAATTATATTATAAATCTATACTGCTCCAATCCCAGTTGTATTGTCCAAACTTTCAAAAGATTACTATTACTACCACATTTACTGCAAACACAAGGCCAAAGATGATTGATCGGAAAGCCCACAGGTTGATTGTGAAGATGTCTTGCATCATTTTCTCAACTGTATGAAGCAAAGACTGAGTAGCTATATACATGCACACTCAAAAATGTCCATAAGGACAATAACTCAAATAATTCATTGTCTTCTAACAAAACACTTCATGTTATCTCAAATGCTACCCAGCAAAATACACAATTTATAACTTATTAATATTTTCCATTTAAACATTAACATACCAAAACCAACTTACCAAACTACAGATTACGGCAAAAGTGTGCTTAATATCATTGTGGTTTAAGCGACATCTAAGCATCAGAGTTTCCTAGGCAATAGTATGTCAGTATACGAACCTGCTGTGATAATGGTAGGTCAGTATACAAACACGATTAGAATACAGCCGATAGAAAAAATATCAACTGTAGGGAAACAAGCTTCCTTAGACTGTTTTTTAATGAGGAAAAGAAAGTGAAAACTTAATGTATCTGTATTTAGACTATGAAAAAGCTTCAAAAATGTAACTCTCTACAAGAGCCAGTATAATAGCCAGGGTTATTTATTTTTGTAACAAGTTTATTTTCTTCTGTTCCCAGGTTCAGTGAAGCATTTATTTATGTACAAATTATTCGGTAATGGACCCTGGATCTATTCTGTCTGAAGCATTAAAGCGACGTTAAATATTTACACTTGCTCATTTTCACAAAAACATGAAGGAAAATTGTGTCTTACAGTTTTAACACACATCCCACATCTTACAGTTAGGCAAGTAGTAGCTGTGGCTTTCACTGCACAAGATGTGGGGAGCAGGTTAGAAGACTGACTGAAGAGTCAACAAAACAATTATTTTTATTTTTCTTTCTAAGGTAATTTCATTATTGGTAAAATTGAAATAACTTTTTTAAAAAGTTGGCCTCTGAAGTACATGTTGGAACGACAGTACTGCTAATGAATATTCAAAGTCTAGTATGGAACAACATGGAAGTAAAATAATCTAATGTATAATACCATAAATGTATGGAGCAGCAAGAGACATGGCTGCCTTCTGGAAGAATATAAATGACAGCATGGAAAGCACAGAGAAAGTTATTTCTCAAAAATTGTGCTATGGAACTTTTTAATGGAAATATCTTTTAGAAACATTTAAAAGATTTTATTCCATCATAAAAGGAATGCAAATTTAAATTACTCATTACTTTTTTTTGGCTAGCATTTTTACCTTTTAAAAATATGTGTAGAAAAAGTAATAAAGGTGGACCCCAGTGCACATTAAGGGTGGATTCCTGAGAAGCCAGACAGTTAGCAATTTGTCAGATAAAGCAACTTTTCCTCACCAGAATAAGCATAACAGATGCATGTAATGGCTTACAAAACACACATTTTTAAATAGGCACAGGAAAAGTATGAAGGATGAAGCATGAAGGATAGAAAGGAAGGCGAAAATAATCAGAATTGTCACTGAAGTGCTACTTCTAACTAATACCTGACAATCACCTCCTTTTTACATCTTTTATTGTGACTGATTTAATTCACCTGAGGATGAAAATGAAGATGGTGAAAATGTAAATGCTCAGAAAAGAGGCAGAAGACAACTGTCACAGAAGATTTATATCAGGCCTTCAGCTTCTAGAAGAATCAGCTGAGATCTTTTGAAACAGTGATCCAACCTGAAATGCCTGCATCTACTTCAGCTGATAAACCTACTCCTGCCCCATACTATATATACTATCCCTGGGTATTTAAATTGTGTGCATGCATCCACCTGCTGTAATGTTAATTCTTACAGGAAAACTGCTTTACTGTTAAACACGGGCACTTAATCTATTATACTAGTAAAGGCTAGAAAGCAGGGTCATGATTGCCAAAGCAACTCTGAAACTATAAACAAAGCAGCAACACATATCAGAGTCTTCCTGTCTGAGAAATGCATACATTAGAGAGGCTGTCAAGTAAAATAAAGTTTTGAAGCAAGAATCAATTTAATATAGGGTAAAAAACAATGAAAGGAACCCACTTGGATGAGGTGGTTTAAGTGCATAGTTGATGAAAGAAATCTCATGTTTTTTCACAGGAAACAATATATTCAAAGAGCAATAAGCAAGATCCAGCACAAGTGCGTGGCCTTTCCTTAGTTTATAATAAGGCTACAAATCTTCTGTGCGCTTTGATAAGCGGAGATAAAACAAAGCCCACTGCTGGGCTCCAGAGTCTGCAAGAACAGCAGCAGCAATTACATCAGTAACTCCTGGATTGGTGTTATCTCACCTCTGCACCTCCTACAATTCTGATTCATCATAAGGAAAGACTGACTAGCTACAACAAACAAAAGAAAAGAAAAAATGAATATTTCACAGTCACAGAATTTTGGGGCTTCATGTATTTGTCTTTTTAGCCTTTCCAATGTTTTGAAGAGCAAAGAAGCAAAGTTATTATTAATGCAAAAGCAAAACTGAAATTAATCAATGCTTTAATTATAGTTCCTTTGAAAATCTAGGAACTAAATTTTGGGTAACATAAAACATAATAGTTTCCAAATTTTTCCTTTTCTGCAGACCATTTTTCTTCCACCTCCATTCCCCCAAAAGTTTAATAACTGCAAATACACTACACTTCAGATTTGTGTTTCTAGACTATCAAGTACATACAGAACTGTAGAAATCGTTAAACAGTATTTGAAGATGAGTAAGTTTCAGATTAAAAAAAAATAATTTCAAAGCAATGAGATGAGTCTATGGCAGGAAAAGATTGATTTTTACCTAGGTCCTCCACTTCTTGATTTTTATACATAAATCTACTTTAGCCTCTTCTCCAAAAGAAAATGAAGAATTATGCTACTAGTAGTATTTTGGACTAAAATAAGAAAGCATGATGAAGTAGACAGCCTTTCTACACTTCAGTTACTACATTGCTCTAAATTAATACTTCGTATATATTAATAATTTCCCATTACTAGAGTAATAAATGTCAAGTTTGTAAACTATTTTCCATACATATTTCTTAATAATGCCTGAAATAGTTTGTGTAGTTTTCTTTTTCTTTCATTACTTCTTTACTGGATGTAAGCAGAGTTTTAGTAATGAGGTGAGATTTTATGAATTACGTTGCAAACTAGGAGAGCAAGAGAAAATAGTGCTTTTCCATTCTACATTTATCCTGTTCATCAAACTTTGTAGTTAGATTCAGAGCAGGGTTTTCCACTGTCACTTCAGTTTTGCCAGTGATTACATATGCTCTCTCGCTATTAAAACTCTGACCTACTTGATGATGTGCCCTAGCTGAAAAGTATTGTGAAAACAGGAAGTAATTTTAAATGATAATTTGGTCCATGTAAATAATTTCAATGATTAAAAAGTCCCTATTGGAAAGTTTTTTATTTTGTAAACCCAAATTTTAGGAAGACGGTGTTGCAAAGTAATTCTGATAAGGTACTGGTGATATTGCTGTTACTCGTTGATATTGTTTTGTTATTTATTAGTTATCACAGCATTGTGACTGCATCAATATGTATGCATATGCGTTTTCTAATAAAGACTGTTATCCAGGACTTCATACTAGATTACTGCAGTGGTCCTTTTTATTATTAATTACATGTAGACATCTTGTCATGTGAAGACTTTTCTCTAGTCTCACCATAAAAGTGTAAAATACATCAAAGCTAAGACTGGCAAAACTTAACTCATCTGAATCAATAATTACTACAACTTACATTTATAAATGTTCATATTGATAATACAATCAAGTGTTATTCTGTCTCTTGGACCAGGTAGGAGGAGGAAGGGTAATTACAACGAATTTTATGTAAGAACAGATGTAAAAGGATCTCAGTATCTTGGAAAAATGGTATTTCATTGACATGAACAGCATTTGCCTGAAATAAATATGACAAGAAGTATCTGCTAAAACAGAAAGATTCCATCTATGCAATACTATTTATGAGGCTAAAAAAAGTAAATTTTATTCATTTCTATGAATGTTAAAATGTTTAACCTCCTTTCTTAAAAGGAAAAGTAAGATCAGCCATTAACAGGAATATACAGCTTTATTAACTTTTTTAAATAAATTAAAAAAAAGATAAGTATTTTTGACATACTTGCAACAATGTTGTTACAGCATTTCAAATTTATCTAGAATTTACCATTTCCAGACCAGACCTTCAGCTTTTCAAAGATGGTTATTATCAAAGAATGCCAAATCTGAAATTACGAATCATAGAATGGTTTAGGTTGGAAGGGACCTAAAGAATCATCTGGTTCCAACCCCCCTGCCATGGGCAGGGACACCTTCCACCAGACCAGGCTGCTCAAAGCCCCATCCAGCCTGGCCTTCAAACACTTTCAGGGATGGGGCCTCCACAGCTTCTCTGGGCAACCTGTTCCAGTGCCTCACCACCCTCATAGTGAAAAATTTCTTCCTGGTGTCTCACCTGAATCTCCCATCTTTCAGTTTGAGTATTAGGTACTTGTGAACACATACATACAACACTTCATTTATAGTCCTGAAAGGGTAGGGGCACAATTCACTAAGGTTCGCAAGCTGGAAATCAGTTAAGATTTGATACAGAGGTTATACGGAAGTGGGGTGCCGTAGTAATAAGACTAAATGGGAAACCAAAAACTTTAATGAGCCCATTGCTTAAAATATTTCAGATGTATTAATGTTTTAATCACTTTGAATTGAAAGTCACATTTTAGAACTCAACCAATGCAGTTACAGACTCAGGAATAACATTTCAGCTGCTTCATCAATACTTCTACAACAAATTTTTAAAAAAGACTAGCATACCTATGAAGAGAGAGGAATACACACACAGAACAATATTTTAAAATATTAAGCATACCTGTGTTCGTAGAATTTCACCTTTTGACAGTTGCATATCACCAGTCAACTCTTTCACAGTAATGCCTAGTGGTTCCAGACGCTTGCTGAAGTAATTTGTCATTTCAGCTGCCAAAGCCTTCATAGGAGCAACGTACACAATCTGCACGGAAAGGACACTCACTTGATAAATGAGAAAACCCCACAAAGTCGTTTGTTTCATGGCAACCATTACAAATCACAATTTATTGTGAAATATGATGCCAGGCACTTACAGTGAAAAATCTTAATAGTGATATATGAAAAGTAGTTATCTTTGTTGGATAAGTGTGCAGCTGTTTAAAGGACAATGGATTTTGTTTATACAGCCTCATCACTTTGAAAATTGGTTCTGCATCAAAGCTAAATGCATTTTCATAGCTTTTAACTCACATAATAAGATTTTTAGAACACAAATAAGAATAGCTTTAACAGTAATGAAGTAAATCAAAACTAACCTTATCTTTGACTTGGAAAAGTGTAATACCCTTGAAAAATTCCTGTTTTCCTGTTCTGTGTAAAATATATAATGGGTTTTACCTTACAAGTTAAAAAGCTGTTACTTGGTCATTAAACTCCTACCTTAAACTCATCCTTTTTGATAACACCATGCTGGACATGCTGGCGAATTTCATGAAGGACTGTCAGCATGGCAATGTTAGTCTTCCCAGCTCCAGTGGGGGCACAGATTAGCATGTTCTCATTTGTGTTGTAGGCAGTCTCGAAAACTATAGATTGGATTCGGTTTAGTCTTTTCATACCTTTAAAAGCAAGTTGTCCAATCTGTTAAAATAAAGAACACACATATTTGGGGTTTTTCATATATATATCTATGTGTGTGTGTGTGTATACATGTATTAATCACAAAAAAAAAGAACACATGGTAACAAAACTTAGGATACCTGTTGCAATATATTTATTATTCCAAGGTTTTTATTCTGAGGATACCACCCCTGCTCAACCTTCAAATACTGAATCCATAAGGAAAACAAAATACAGCAGGATAACAGCTCTTAAAATCAATCAAAATCCTCATCTGCATGCTATTTCAGCATTTAATTTTTTTTTAATCAAGAGTGTGACCCAAACTAACATACAGTAAAATAACAACCCTTTAATAATTGAACTTCAGTAAAACAGCAATAATCAGATTAGAAGAATATACGTCTTTAAATCTAAGAAGACAAACTACAACTACTCTACACCAATACACAGGAACCTGCTGAAGAAGGAGATGATTAAAAAAAATTATTTATGATTAATTTTGTGCAATAAAGTTTAATTATGCAAACACACACACAAATTCAGTAACAATCTTCTCTTTGCTTCTGAGGAAATCTCCATCTTGCATTTGAAATGTTCAGACCTTTCTCCAACAATACTTACAACAAACTGCAGCCTCCAAAAGGAACATCAAACGTGTATGTGTAGTCCCAAATAAACTTAAGAGGATGTTTTAAAAAATTAAATTATATAGCTAATATAGGCATAATGATGTTTAAATCTTATAAAGTAAAAATCATCAACTATAAAAATATTTATTTTGTTCCTCTTGGTGTCTCTGAAAAATGAGATTTTCAACAAGAAAGAACTGCTGTAGATAGTTACAATGTCTACATTGGAAGATTCTAAAATTTTTGCAACTGAAGAACAGACCTTTAAGATACAAAGTTAATTTTCTAATAAACTTGCTTTCTCCTTAGTTACTTTTCACAGACACTTAAAAGAGACTGCAGAACACAGAATTTCTCCAGATTTAATTACTGCACTGCTTCTACTAATAATCATGAAAAGTAGCTTACTGATATTTTTGACGATTATAATTTTCATTTTAATTGTAGGAAACCACAAAAGTTCAAATTCACTGTAAAGAACAGTCCTGAAAGCACCTTCTGAAGATCTCCCTTTCCATTATTCTGGGCGCTTTAGTTAATTCACAGTCATTTGCTGTGCTAATAATCTCTCCAGTACTAATAATATTCTTTCCAATTCTAAGCAAATTGTTTGAGCAGGACCCAATTCATTACTACTTCAAGTAATGCAAGCTTAGGAATGAGAGCTTTATTGGCTATTAAAATCAACTGTTTTATTTAACTTTGTGACAAACAGCACTAGGTCTATCATTTTGCTGCAGCTTCTTGGAGATGTGAAATACAAATTTAGGGTAGTACACCATTTTCACAATACATGACAATGCTCTGCTCTTAAATGTAGAGAAATGATGTACTTAGTGACTGACAGCCTATAGTTTTATTTCAGAGGACTTGGAATATGAAAAAGCAATATTCATTGATATAAAAGTCAATGAAAATGCTATGCAATTAACATACTATTTCTTTTTGAAAAATGTTATTTTCAGTTTAGCAGTACCTTTGTCTTAGCAAAGCTTTCAGGTTGAAAACTTCCCGTGCAACACTGAAAAAATAAGTTCCATTCAAATCACAGATTGCATTTGTATTTATAGGATTGAAACATCTCAAATGTATTCACATATCTATTCTAAACTGTCTTTGGTGAAGAAAAAAAAAAAAGTATCTAATGGAAGTACTTCCAGTACTTTTTATCAAGTTTCTTCAAATTAAGTGGCTGAATTTCAGGATTACAACACTTTTCACTATTAATGTTATTTCACAATTTACTTTGCTTACAAGATTGCAGGGGAAATGCTTATTTGTTTTGCACCAAGTTTTATACACATAATGTTTACTTGATGTATCGTCTTCAAAATTCATTTCATCTTCATGAATGAGACTATTATAAAGTGTTAATGGGTTTCCTGGAGACTTGCTGATTACATTAGTGCTATCAGGGTTCAATCAGCTATTTTCATGGCTTCCTTAGTCATTTTAGGTTTCTAATTTGCCTGTTACTTCATTTTGAGATTTCTTGACAGGTCTTTGAAAATGGTTATATTTTTCCTTTTCCCTCGCATTCCATCTAATTGGTTTTAGAAGCTATTATAAACACTGTAAAGTTCACACTGTTTACAGTGTTTATAATAAAGGATCTGTGGAGTAAACTCACAAACACAACTGGCGATTACAAAACTGAGCTAACAAAATGCTACATTGCGCAATATGTATATTATTTAAAGAAGCAGTTTTTAAACAAAAGCAGAAACATAGTTGTCTAAATGAAGTCCAGTGTAAGCATCTTCAGAAAGTAACAGCAGAAATTTTTCACAGTCACATAGTGGAACACACGTAGCTTTACAAATAGAGGTCTTCTATGATGGCATGACTGGCTGGGTAGATGAGGGGAAAGCAGTGGATGTTGTCTACCTCAACTTCAGCAAGGCTTTTGAGACTGTCTCCCATAACATCCTCATAGGTAAGCTTAGGAAGTGTGTGTGTTAGACGAGTGGACAGTGAGGTGGATTGAGAACTGGCTGAATGGCAGAGCTCAGAGGGTTTGAACAGCGGCGCAGAGTCTAGTTGCAGGCCTGTAGCTAGTGGTGTTCTCCAGAGGTCAGGTCCTGTCTTGTTCAACATATTCATCAGTGACCTGGATGAGGCGACAGTGTACCCTCAGCAAGTTTGCTGATGATACAAAACTGGGAGGGGTGGCAGACACACTGGAAGGCTGTGCTGCCATTTGGTGAGACCTGGACAGGCTGGAGAGTTGGGCGGGGAGGAACCTCATGAAGTTCAACAAAAGCAAGTGTAGGGTCCTGTACTTAGGAAGGAATAACCCCATGCACCAGTATAAGTTAGGCACTGACCTGCTGGAAAGCAGCTCTGCAGAGAAGGACCTGGGAGTCCTGCTGGACAAGTTGACCATGAGCCAGCAATGTGCCCTTGTGGCCAAGAATGCCAATGGTATCCTGGGATGCATTAAAAAGAGCACAGCCAGCAGGTCAAGGGAGGTCATCCTCCCCATCTACACTGCCCTAGTGAGGCTGCATCTGGAGTACTGTGTCCAGTTCTGGGCCCCCCAGTTCAAGAAAGACAAGGAACTACCAGAGAGAGTCCAGCGGAGGGCTATGAAGATGATCAAGGGAATGGAGCGTTTCTCTTATGAGTAAAGGCTGAGAGACCTGGGTCTGTTTAGCCTGGAGAAGAGAAGACTGAGAGGGGATCTCATCAATGTTTATAAATATCTAAAGGGCGGGTGTCAAGAGGATGGGGCCAGACTCTTTTCAGTGGTGCCCAGCGACAGGACAAGGAGCACAAACTGGAACACAGGAAGTTCCATCTGAACATGAGGAAAAACTTTTTTACTTTGAGGGTGACAGAGCACCGGGACAGGCTGCTCAGAGAAGTTGTGGAGTCTCCTTCTCTGAAGATATTCAAAACCCGCCTGGACGCGATCCTGTGCAACCTACTCTAGGTGAACCTGCTTTAGCAGGAGGGGTGGACTAGATGATCTCCCTTCCAATCCCTACCATTCTTTGATTCTGTCTCCTTACAGTTGTGTGATTGTTAATACCTTTAAATAAAGTATGTCTTTAAGTGTTTTCTAAAACTACTGTCTCTAGAAATATATTGCTCCAGCTTCACTTAATCTTTAAGTTGGCAATGTAAGACATCTTTTTCCTCTACATTTGGAAGAAATTACATATACTATAGCCCTGGGACATGTAATTGTTAGCAAAAATAAGTAAATATTTAGATAAATAAAAATAATTTCCTGTCTCTTTTCCTACTGGAAAGTAGTAACGCCATGGATTAAGATTGACTTGGTAAGCAGCAATAAACAAACAGATGTTCCAGAAACACCAGAGGAATCTGTGTAACAAATTAGAAAAACGAACCTCAGCTTGTTTTCTGGAAAGCTGCTAAGCTGACTGAAATGGGAACATTAAGAGTGGAATAAAGATTAATAAAAAAAACAACCCATAAAAGTCTGGTTAAGAACTATAAGCATTTTTTTTAAAATAATGATATTATGACCAGAATCTAGACTTTCATTCAACACAGTGATTAATTTCCAAGCAACTCAAAAGAAAAATGCAGGTACTGATAAATCAATACACAACATTCACAATCACAACACACAGTCAATGCATAATATGCCTTGGAAGGTGACTCTGCGGGAACATATTAAGGATTAAAAAAGCTACAAGTAATTCCAAAGAAAAACAGTATCTTAAGACTTCTTCAAACCAACTCCCCATTTGGTTGAAAAAATATTACAGATTACCCTTCCCCAAAACTTCATTTTACTCCAAACAGTAAGTACAGCTAAGTGCATAATGCAAAACCAGCAGTTCTGCCTCTAAAAACCAGTAAGCAAAAAAACAGACAGCGGACAGCAATGCAACAGCATGCACAGAAGTCCACAGTTTGACAAACGTACTAGAAGACTTGATTTTTTTTAATTTGTCATTTGCACAAACTACCTAGTTTGAAAGCTGAAAACAATGTTTTCCCCCCTGGCATATTAATGGCAGTCAAGACTTCTACAGACCAATTCTTTTTCACGTAAAGCAGTGAAATCCCTTCTTGCTTAAAGAAGTGGTAGCCACTGGGTGGCAGGATCTGTTTTTTACTGGAGGTGAATGAGATGCAACATTCTTCAGCTTGCTGTTCAATAGCTGAATTATCCCTAGAATTCTACACAAACCAAAGGAAGTTTAAGCAGAATACAATGTGAGTGCTATTCTCAACAAACACAATTTTGTTCCTAAGATGGTGCCATTTTTACATAAGCATGAATCAATTTGAAAGACGACTGAGAAGCAAGTCTTTCCACAAACCAGAAGATGATACTCAAGGCAGCTCTGATATGGATGTATAAAACCTTTATTTTTACTTCAGTAAGCTTTCCAATCCTTTCCCAAGGAATTTACTATTACAGCTAATGCATTTACGAGTAAACGAGATTACACTTAACGAAGATGTTCTAAATTAGTCATTTCATTAAAAAGATATTTGTGTGTTGCTGCTTTAACAGCAAGTTAAAAATAGGACAAAACTGTTAAAGTCATTAAAGCATCATTCAAGATTCAGTCTGCATGCAAGCTACCACTCAGAAACACAACTGCTTTAACAATGTGGTGTCTGTTCTAAATAGCACTGGCCATCACCACTTTAGACAGTTTTAGTCATGCAATTCATTAGCCGGACCTTGTAGTTCTACAGACTTTAATAAATATGATACAGAAGACAGTCACTTTTTTCCCCAGGCATACCTCTGAAACCTGCTATGGTCTATGGCACTCTCCTTCACCCAGAACAAAAGGGTGCTAACTACAAGTTCCATTAAAAACCGAGATCTTCTTTCACTCTCCCTATCATTTTGTGCATTAACACTAGTTGATAGAAACAGCTTGTCAGATATAATTAACTTCAGTATCACAAATTGTCACTTGGTGGCCCAAAGTGGTCTTAAGTCAACTTCAAA
>RSEF01000003.1:78589927-78601886 GCA_003993805.1 Himantopus leucocephalus | reverse complement strand
TAGGATTATTTATATTATCAATGGCATATAAATTTCTTTCCCTTATAAAGAAATCTACACCAGCCATTAAAATCTCTCCATAAATCAAACCTGAAAAGAAGCACACTTCCCTCTACAACACAACAAACTACAACATCAGCTGTACAGTACTCCTCCTGACTACCTACCCTCTCCATACTTGGGCAAGGTAGTTATCAAGTGAAAAAGAGCCCAGGGGAAGGCCCAGGAAATTTTCTAATTGTACAAAAATTGCTGTACTCTGTACATGAAACAATGACCTGTATGTCCCACAGATATCCCTCAAGTTTCAAAGAGGGCAGGTGTTTAGATGGAAAGGTCAAAATCTTCTGTAGTGCAAACCCATTTTTATTTCTGTCACCTAGTCACAGCTTGTCCCAGCAAGCAAAAGAAAGCTGGACCTTACAGAACAGAGACTGTTATTACCAAAAAAGTATATAGAAAAAGAAGGGGATCGCTGTCTTTTATCACTATTGCGTAGGCAAAGTAGCTCCAAGAGGTTACCAGCAGTTTATAACAGCTGGCCTCTCCCCAGCAGGCTGACACCTCACAGCTTTGAGCTGATGCAGGACTTAGTCCCCCACTNCCCACCTCCTCCTTCTCGCAGTGGTTCTGCGGCAAATGAGCACTTAAACACTTAAGCCTGAAAGTAAGTCAGCAAAACTGTTATTGGAAAGCAGAAAAGTGATCTATATTCTGGATGTAAAATTTTACAAGGAGAAACACCTTAGAAAACCCAAAGTATTTATTTCCTTGAATATTGGGACTAATGAATCTTAGTACCTGAGGCAGGGAAAGACAGCCAGAGCTGGCTCTCGGCAAGGCAAGAAACTCACCAAAGCGAAATAGAAATGGGACTGGCGAAATGGAGAACAGCTGAAAACTAAATGGATAAACTCAAAGGAAGAAGAGTATTTATCATTTTTAAAACCATCAAGATTTCTCCATAAAAGAGCAAGTGCTTGGACAGCTGTGTGATAAATACCTTTGTAACGGCAACAATAGACTGCCTGGTTGCTCCGAGCTTTTTTTCCTAGGGATATTAATTATTATTGGCTGCATGTATATGGACTCATTAAACAGAATGAGTACCTTAATCTTTGTGTTTAGACCAACTCAACGTCTTACAATAAAACTCTACTACTAATGGCATCTCGTAATAGTCAATAGTAGCAAAACTCTCAACTTCCTTATGATGCCTTTAGATGCTGCTACAAACTATCTACAGTTACATTTACTGTCACCTCTCCTCGCTCATCTATTTATATTTTAAATAATCTTGCAAACATACCTATACAGAGGTATGAGAGGTATCTTATAAGCACCTATATACATAAGCACTTACAAGCACCTGTGATTCTGTGACATATGCTAGGGAGAAAGCTAAACCATTTTATTTTGCTGCTTTTGCTTACACTAGTTTACCAAAAAAGAATAAACTATATCGACAGAAAACCTTATTGCCCTCTAAACTGACTTGAGTTTTTTGGCAACAATTTTAAGCACCAACTGAGATCTAGAACAGCCGTACAGAGAAAGCAAAAAGAAACTTTGCCCCAACCAAGATACTTATNCAGCCATACAGAGAAAGCAAAAAGAAACTTTGCCCCAACCAAGATACTTATGCCTTAATCAGGGATAACTTAAACAATACACACATTGGCAATTTCAGCCCTTTATGTGATTGAGAAAAACGTGTTATTCAACAAGATTCAAATCTATAAGTCTCACTCGTGGAAACGTGAATCTGACAAGTCCTGCAGTTGGACAAACTATGCATAAATCTGTCATCTTCTGTTGCAACCTGACATCAAAGTTGGGGGTGGGAATTAAATACACAAGTATTCAAACATTCAAAATTGTATTTGCTGTTGATATTCCTATTTGATGACCTGTAATAGGAAACATATAGAAAAGTTCTGAAGACGATTTGTTTCTATTTCAGAATTGCACTGAAAAACTGAAAACTATACTTCTTGACGATACAAAAGCTACAAAGGAGACAAATTATTTGTGAAATTTGTATAACTGATGCATTTTGTAATATTTATTTTAAACATTATATATGTAAAAATCTGTAAATCATTTCCATTAGATATTTATTTTTCTGTCTGAACTATATTTTTTCTGAAAAAAGTTATTGTCTCTTGAAATATTGGTACGTCTTGCAAAAAGCTTACAGATTAGTAGGTATTATTTTGCTTAGGAGAAAGACATTTCATTGCAAGAAGCTGTCATGCTGAAAATTGTCATATAAAATGTCGCATTTTACAGCTGCAGAAGCTCAACTTTTCTATCTAGTTAAGCTGTCAGTCACTTCATAAACATGACATTAGTTACTGTCACCCAAGCAGAAAAGCATAGATTCCGTTTCTAAAATTAAAGTGTCTTCAGTTTTAATAGAGTTAAATCTTTATGTAAGGCATAATCTTTACTCAGAACCCCAATAAAGTGCTCTGAGAAACAGTATTAGATTTATATTCTAATTTCCTGTTTTCCCACAGGGAAAAAGAGTGGGAAACATTTTTTTCATGTTGTATGCTGCTGAAGAACTAAAAAACATAAAACCTTCCTCATATGCACATGCAGCTTGCTCTTTATGTCCCTGCTGAAATCAATAGCAAAATCTTCCATTTATCAATGAATTTGTCACATACAATGAGAAGCGAGCAGGTACGCATGACGGAGTACTGCAAGTTCTAGACTGTAAATACTAACAATATGTCACGTATCATGTGGTCTCCAGAATAAGAACAGAATCGCCATAATCTTTTCATTTTAGTGATCCAGATCACAGCTCAAAACCATAAATAGCTGAACAGGTAATGCCAAAGGAACTGAGAATTGCAACTGATGAAAAAGTAGTTTAGAGCAGGAATTTCTTGAATCTGAGTCATCATGAAAGGGATTATATCAATGAAACACATCCCCTAGCAAAGAAACTAACTGGGTGCATTTACATATCACAAACCACAGTATTAATTAGTAACCTTTCTCAGTTATATTTTTTTTAATACAAAGTAAAGACTAATTTACTATCTTTGAAATGGTTTACTCACCTCATCTAAGTCCTTAATATAAACAATTTTCTCTTCAATACCAATAGGCATTGGTTCACTATGGGGGATCTTCACCTCTTCATACATTTTATTGTTTTCTCTCTGAACTGCCTCTGGTAAGAACACCTAAAACAGTATTACAGGAAAATTAATTGAAAGTATGAAAACAGAAAGTGTCATTACAGATAACACGCTTTAAACCATGGTTCATCATTATCTTTCAAAAAATGAATCCAAAATAAAAGCAATTCTCACTGATTCATTTTATAGATAGCACCGAACCCCCAAAATGGGAAATAATCAGTTTTACTACTCAGAAAATCGTCCCCAAAAGACAAAAAAAGATAACTCCATTTTATTAAATTTCAAAAGCCATTACGTCTAGAATTTCATGAAGCATTCATTTTGCTAAAGTCAATTCAATGGTTTCGAAAAGACAGAAAAATAGTATTTTAATGATTTAAGTGACCTTAGAAAAAAAAATACATTAATTGAGAATGAGATTAATTCTTATGGAGTAAAAATAAAAACAGAATATATGAAAGTTTTTAAAACCCTCTGCAAAGACACACTGCTTCATACATTGGAGACTGACACAGAGGAGTATCTAAGGGAACAAAGGGAACCCTGCTGCAAATAATTCACTGGGAAAGCTATACTGTTCAAGAAGGGCCGTGCACCAAACACATACCTTTGCTCCCCCAATGAATGCTGATGTTTTCATAGCTTCAGCTCGGGAATCATAAACATGCGGATAATGAATTTTTTCAAAGTCCATCTCTCTCTGCCTACTTAGGACTGGCATACTTCGAGCATTCAAAAGTGCTAGTTCTCTGTGAGCAGAAAAATAACTGTGATAATTCTGCCCATTTTTAAGCAGCCATCACAAAAACTGAATGTGGTATATTAAATTCAGAGTAACTTTGTGGAAATTTAAGGAAAAAAAACATTGCATAAAATAATTAACAAAGGAATTTTGAAGTGTTATTCTCTGGCATCAGTTAAATCAAGTCCCTATAACACACTGTTTAGATGAAACTCAAAAGGGCAATCCAATAAGTGCAAGGATTTCCTAAATGCAGTTTTGCCTCTTTTTAAGCTATACAGCAACATGTATTCACAGTTAAATACTAGTCCCACTACGTTTTTCTCAATATGAAATACAACAGCTTATTTGTTCCTTATTCTCTCCCTCCTCTAATCCTCCCACTACCTTTAGCAGACAACATGGAAAATAGTACCCATTAATCTTGAGAGGAAAAAAAGAAAGATAGTTCTGATAGATTTAGTACAGACTTCATAAATCTTAAGCAAGCACTGTGCATACAGGAACTAAGAAAGATAGCCTACCCCTCTAATCTGCATCTCCAGCCCACATAGATGAGATCAAGAAGAGTCTCATTAAGCAGACCACTGCTTTCTTTCTCTGAAAATTAGGTTTTCACGTTAAAAAAAATTCTACACTCGTAACAAAACGTGACTTGAAGTCAGAATTACCTAATCACCAAAGCAAACTAAAAGAAAATAAACTGTTATGATATGTTGAGGTAGCAATTACAACAGACGCATTTCTCAACTTTTGGCATTTATTACCTTTGCATCCTCAGCTCTTTGGGATCAAAGCACATTAGTCCTTCTCCAGAAACTTCTCCATCTTCCCCAGCCTGTTTTTCTTTCCTGGCATTTCGCTTTTCTTCCCGACGATATTGTTTCATTAACAACTTTTCTTGTTCAGACTGAATTGTAACTTGACAACCATAATTGGGCTTAGCATTTTCTCCTATAAACTTCTTGCATTGTTCTGCAATATGGAGATGCATACCTGTTACCCTAAGTACTGAATTCCATCTTTGTTTTCCCAGTTTTCTTCTAAAGGTTTGTTTTGTGAGGTTAGGGTTGGGATGTTGGTTTGGTTTTGGGGTGGGGTTTTTTTGTTTGGTTTTTTTTTTGGGGGGGGGNAATGCATGTGTTTTTAAAGATAGTTTAGCTTTATTTAGATGACCATGCAGCAGTTGGCCTCAAGAAATCTAAAAGAAGTACCAGCTCATGTCCCAAAGGTAGGACGTTTAAAATTACCATTGTTAAGCAAACAAAAATTCTTCACCCCAAAGTAAGAGGATGGGCTAGCAGCAAAAGGAAGGGCTTTTTTTCTTTTCTGTATTTATGGTAATTTCATCAACAGTGGAAAAGCCACTTATCTCTCCTCTTATATGTATGCACTGATGAGTAGAATGGTGTGAAAACAGATTAAACAGGCTGGGTATTTTAAACAGCCTCTTCACATAACAATTAGTGTATATTTACTAGATAACAAAAGCATACTCACAATGTAATTTCCCTAAATAAGTGAGAAAATAAATCCTATTCTATACAACCACAAGGACTCCTACTGTTTATGTGGATAAACAGCAGGATTGAATCAAGAAGAAACAGAACCACAAAATTATTAGAGTAAAGAATCAATCTTGGGGAGCAGGGAACCCAAAAAAGCCCAGTCACATTCACCCTTTTGAGGACATTACTGGCCAAAAGCAAAGACACAACCAAGTCTTTTAGATGCAATGGGGTGGAGAAATTTGTTTTGTTTTAACTATATCAGTGTTTTTAAACTTCTATTTTCAAAATTCTGCAAACAGATTATTAGTTTATGTAGGTTTGACTATTATATACTTAATTCAATTATGTTACATATGTACTTTTGCAGTAAAACTCTGAAGCCAAAAACTTGAAATTTTTTTTCATCAAATAAACCCACTTGACTGATGTTTTGAACTATTTGTGCCGCTTAGTTTTCACCTACAGTAACAGTGAAACTCTTACATCTCACAGCACGCATACTGGATAAGGGGACTATAAATTGTTAAATAGCATTGAAAAAAAAATCTAATAAACTGTCAAAATATCCACATTAAAACCATCAGGTCTGTAGCTTTAACTGTCCCTCCCTTGTACTAAATGGGGACAGTAATGCATGCAATTTCCTGACTAAATTTAATTCAGACTGAACACAGCAGGGCAAAGAACTGTTACTTGATTTGTCTGATAAGCACAACAATCACCTTTACTGCTGCAGAAGTAAGTTACATAAGAAATAGTCAAATAATACAGCATGCTACAAAAATGCAGTACATGTACAGTTCCTTGACTTGTGCTTATTTTCCCAAGATACAAATTACTCAAAGTTGACTAAATTTCTGCAGACACAAATAGTACCCTTCTCCAAATGCAATTCTGAAAAGATAATACTTCAATCCCCATTAGAAATACCACTTTGAACAACTTAAAAGAAAAAAGTCTTATTAAAATTAATAAACCAAACCTGGGGCAGAGCATCTTCAATCTCAGAGAAGATACTCAAATATCACTGACTGCTTTACCACAGTGAAAGAAGGGTTCTCTCATCAGTGAAAAAAGCATACAATCAGTACTGTTTTCCTATTGTCTCAAAAGCACAACATTGCTAGTATGAGAAGGAAGAATACTTTCAGAAATTACTGCAATAGATTTTACAGATGACATGATGAAGAACAAATTCATAAAACCTTCCAAAATATTATTTCTCCTAAGTGAGAAGAAAATATTTGCATCACTAAAATCTGCACATAGGAGAAAAACTACAAGAGCTCAGTTTCTACTGAATGTATTTTAATTTTTTTATTATTTGATTATTTCAGAAGGGAAAAAAACACCAAGACACAAAACCTTGATATACTGATAGCATGACATTCCACCTTGAAATCAAGAACAGATAAAACGAATGGTTGTTCTGATGAGTTTAGACTAACCATCAGCACAGTAAAGAGGTGAACTTCTAAACACTTGCCTATCTAACTTTTCATTTAAGATAAACATATTAAAGAGGGTTTATTTGCATTTTAAAATTATTGTGAGGATACCCAAGTCCACCATTACTAGTTTTATTCACATTTTTCTAACTCCGTATGCTGGGAACATGCAATGGGCTGCATGGTGCCATGTCCATGTAAGATTTATACCAAGTTGGAACCTACTCACAATCAGACTTATTTTTGTCAGAGGAGAAAGTGAAAAGACTTGTTTATAAACAGGAATTTGTAAAACAGATTTCAAAAGACTTACTCCGTGCAGGCAATGTATTTTATAAAAACAAGAATCACAGTATAAAACCTGAACTCCTTTTTTCCCTCTCACTTATTCCTCCTTAAGCTTACTTTATTTTTTTCAGAAGTGGTTACTGTGCTTTTTCTCCCCAAGACCTACATTTGATGATAGTACAGAAGTAGAGAGTAAGCAGGAAAGCAAATGAGGAATAACCAAAGATCAACTTATTTCCAGAGTAATCCATTAAAATAGATACAGTGCCAACAGTTAATAAATTTAAAAATTACACATGCCCATAGGCACTTGAAAAGTAAATAAATATACACAATACGTATTTGTTTCCTCTGTATAAATAGACCATGATGTCTTTGTTCAAGCCCATATAAATATAGGTTCCTCCCCTTTTTATTGGGCTTGCTTTTTAAATACACATAGACAGTACTGTTGTTTGAAATACAACTAAACCGTTAGAATACTACTTTTTATCTGGTTTGGAATAAAAATTTTGTAGTCACTTACCTTGCAGAGTCTGGAACCTGTTATCATTTGGACAAGTCAAAGATCTTTCCAGAATCAGAGATCTTTTCTGTAGGAGCTTCTCTATGAGTTCGAAACCTTCAGGGCCTAGTAGTTCAAACAACTACCAAGAAAACAAAGTCATAAGTCATTGTCCAAATTAATGTGAAGTTATAAATAAGACTGCAGTATTTCAACAAATTAATGAATTTCAACTCCGAGTAATTCCATCCAAAAGGTATCATTGCTAGTATTCAGCCAGATTCTTGATTACAAAAAGGGAAAATTACAGAAAGTTTTCAGCTGGAAATATTCAAAAACTGTGAATTTTGTCTATTAAGTAAAACTCCATTTCTCTTAGACACTCTTATATAAAATTTAACTCTTCTCAAGACTAAACTTTGCGTGTCTTTATGGTTATTTATGTAAACTATGCTGCAAATTTATTCCTCCACAATCTAAGCAGATAAATCATGAGAACCAATGCTTTCTCATAAAGTCCGATAAATAGGAAGTTATTCCCATTCCAGCAAACAAGAGATATAGCCTACTGCATTTTAAGTCACATCCTATGGGGGAGAAAAAAAAAAAACTAAAAAAGTTAATAAAATCACAGATTTGGAGTACAGCAGGAATTTGAAGAAACAATTAAGACAACGCTAGTATCAACTTCAGTCTATAATACTTACACATATAATGCTGTGTGTGTGAGCATGTGCAATGTAAACACATGATGTAGGTGATGTACACCAGAACAGAATTCCATACCAATAAGCACTATTTTGGCCCAATGATTCTCTTATGCAAATGATTCTCTTGTAGCAGGTTAGATAAACACCGTTCCGTATATAAAATTCTCTTTTCCACACAATTCTGTTTCTAATGTGTAAAAATCCACTCAAAATATTAAAAGCACTTCCCTGTCCACCTTATCTATAATTATTCTGCCAAAAATCAAATAATTACAGTAGAGCAGTAAGTTGCTCAGAACCCGTTCTTGATTTCTAATACTGCTTAAAACAATTTTTCTCCATTTTTTTCAATTTCCAAAAAGGAAAACTCAGCAGTTTCTCCTTAGTGCTCTTTAAGTTTGCTGCTAATATTATTCATACAACTCCAGGTTGTAAGTATAAAAGTTACAATGTACTTTGATGTGATGTTCTACGAAAGGGTAACACTTTGGCACTGTAGGATTCAAGTATTTCTGTTCTAACTTTAAAAAGGAGAGAGAGGTCTCTTACTGTCCTGTATTTAATTTGCCAACTCCTTAACAGAGTTTTTCTGTGGCTGTCTATGACTACTACCCTCTGGGAAAACCTCGAAATAACTTTATGCTGCCTCTTCATATATTTGCAAAATTTTGAACAGTGCCAAGGGCATCAGATCAATGATCCCTTGTTTCCAGGCCAATCTGTACTTCATAACATAAGCTGTCATTTAAAAAGAAAAAAAAAAAAAAAGGAAAAAAAAAAGTGTTACTCCTGGACCCCAGGGTTTCTATGAAAAACATAAGGCTTGTGCAAATTAATACAGTGATGGCAGAGTTTGCAGAAACCATGAAATAACAGCTCTGAAACGCATAAAGTCTTGTCTTTCTTTCATTAGAGCAACGAATGATGGCAAATTGGAGAAGCAGTCCGCAAAAAAAGAAAAGAATCCAATAAATGTGGACAAATAGAAATTTCTATATTCAGATAGAAGGAACAAACTACAAAAATACAGGACAGGGAACTGCTGGCTAGACGTCAATTCTGCTGTCAAGGATCTCAAGCTATGATGGATTTATTTTTATGCAGCCTTCACTAACAATGATCATTAGCTCCTGTCTTTTACATAGCTATTCACTGTCACTTTACTGCCACATTTTAGCTAATATTATCTAAAGATATAAGATGACTTTGTTTATATATTTCAAAAGAAAGTGGCAAATTAGTACTGGTAAATCTGAGGAGTAGGTATTTTCCAAGGGTAAATGCTTAAGGCAGGGAGAGAAAAATGATTACAAAAGCAACAAGAAAAGCGTATATGAAATAGCTTACTTGTATAAAGAACTGAATACAAACTTGGCTCAACTTTGCTAACCTCCTGTTGACTGTGGAATATCAGCAAGACAGGAATATCAGCAAGGGGAACGAAATGCTTTCAATTCAACCAGATCTGGACTTAAACACTAGCGTCTCATCAAGGCAGCACACACAATGTAAGCATATTCAGACTTACCATGTTGCTGCCCAGAACCCCCCAAAACCAATACAAACACACACCACCACCCCATCACCCACAGAAGGCAAACAACACATTAGCCCTAAAACATCCAATGTAAACCTTCAGCTCTGCGCAGGACTACAAAGCATCTCTATCACTGGAAGCTATTAAGAACAAGCTATGAAAGCATCAATCAGAAAAGATGAGTTTTGATGGGGGAATAGATGACACTATTTTTTGGAACAGGAAGATATTTTTCCACTCCTGTTTTACTAATATATTCTGAAACAAAAAACATTCCTATCAAAACTATTTCAACCAATTAGAACAGCAGAGCCGTACAAAGAAGCAGTAATGTTACTTGATGCCTTCTACTTCATGGCCAGAGGTCATGAAATAAAAACAGTATCGCTAACCATCCCCAGTGAGTTAGGAGCTCAAAAGAAGAGTACCAATGTGAAACTGCATATCCTACTCTCCAGATGACCTACCAGTCAAAGAGAACCGAACCCATATAGTGTTACACATGACAGACTCTGCAACGCTCATGTGGTAAAAGTCACTCCATTTTGCCTTCTTGATCAGTGGACAGAGTGTGGTGCTCATTTGCTACCAGCAGTTTGAGAACTGTCTGTGTCACCTAAATAATCTTGCTGCTGTCTAAAAAGGACGGAAGTTTTCAGAACATTTTCAATGGCTCAGACAGACTGAGCTCATTGTTCGAGATTGAGGGAAAAAGCTAAAGAATACTGAAGACCAGAAGCAATGACCTATTCTTACTGACAAGGTGTCTCCCACACCTACTAGAAGCCTGCCAGAGATCACGGGTGGAAAACAACCATTGAGAGCTAAACCAAGACAGTAGAAGTGCTGAGAGATGGAGAATAAGTTAAAGAGCAAGATCTGTCACCACCTACTACTGATGGTAGAAGTAGTGACAATGGCAGAAAAAGTTTTCAAAGAGCAGAAAATAACTAAACTTGAGGACTTGTAAAACCAGTATGTTACTAATCATCAGATTGTTCATACCACTACTTCCTCCTAATTAAGGTATTAAGAACTACCACAGAATGTTGCTGTTTCAAACTGCACTTCTCATTTGTTCAGACTTCCAAGAACATGTCAGGGTCCATTCACAAGGCCTTCTGCCATTTCAGAAAAACTGACATTCAATGGAGTTTTAAGCCTAATTTTTGAAGTAATCAACAAATTAAACAACCACCTGACCTTCTATAATGATAGACACCATTAAGATCTAAGCAGCAGCTGCACCCTATGGCAACTCAGGAAAACCAGTATGAGTTGAAGAGAAAACACCATTTGTTGGGATCCAACTTCAATAAAGTGAACGCTGAGCCTATCTTCAGAAACAGCACAAAATTTGCTTTCTTAAAAAAACCTTTCCACTGTAGGAATTACATTTTTAATATCAATAGTCACACGACCTAAGTAATCCTGATCAAAATTTAGAGAGTAAACATGAGTTAAAATGAAACACCACCCCACCCACCCCCCAGTTTATCTTACTCAAAAGAGAAAAAGGTGCCAAAGTTTGAACAAAGTCACCACCCCACTACTGCTATCCATCTTACACTGGAAAGCACTTACACTTTATAGTGACAGGTTGACCATATAAATCAAAGAGTAGGAAAAAGAAAATTAGGAGCTGTGTTGAACTGCCTTATGCCTCCTAGGAGAAACGAAGCCTCAAGGCACAGAAAACATCTGACCAAGAAATAAAGTGGCCTTCTTTTGCCAGGACATATCATTCCTATAGAAGTTTTATTTTTTGATGGTATAAATTGAAGTTATCAAAACAGGCTGGAGAGGCTGAATCTGATGTAAAAGTGCAAAATCCGCAACACCCTCCAGTACTTACTAAATGCTGATATAGTCCTGGTGGCCGCAGTTCAGTCTCATGCCTGATGTTCAGCTGGAGGCACAATAACTGAAGTGACTGCTTACTAAAGTTGCTTTGCATGTTGATTTACACAAAACAAATGTATTACTAGTCACAAGAAGCTGTGTCATTTTCAAGTGCACAGAATAGGCTTCCTCATGATGGTGTTGTGGGATAATTA
>RSEF01000003.1:78546308-78568439 GCA_003993805.1 Himantopus leucocephalus | reverse complement strand
AGGCCATGAGCAGCCAGTTTCTCCAGGAGAATGCTGTGGGAATTCAGGTGATGTTCAATACTTGTTTGCTGTGGATCTCCAGACAGGCTACAAACTGCAGTAACTATATCTTTATATAAAGCTGCCTTCTTACGTGACAGATTTAGGGAAGTTAAGCAGGTCACTAGCATGTAGTAAGGAAAAACTACAGCAGTGAAACTTGTTAATCCTTGGAGTCTTCCTTCAACAAAGTATAAAGAATGTCAGAAATGGGAAAGAAGCTGGGGACCTCCTGATTGCCAGCCCTATACATGTTCCCCTGATTGGAGTAGACAATTTCTTCTATGTTCAGGGACACATTAAATCATGTATTGCGCTATGTGTTAACACAGCTCTTGGATTCACATTTTTTCATTTCATTTTGGAAGTAAATATTGTGACAGTCAGTTATTTCTGTCAGTATTGCACACTTGTAAGTGCAATGAACAGATGTATATGTCACAGATGACTGAATGGATAACTGTCCTGGAGATTTCTAATAAGAGTTTAGGAACAGAGTAGCAGAAAAGATATTGAAGGTGGCTGAGGTGGAAGATGCAGCCTCTGCTTTTTGCTCTCCACATCCATGTACCTTGTACCAGCTATTTGCAGTATATTTAGGGCATATCATATGTACCTGCTCTCCACCAGGACTGCCTTGGGTTTTTGTTTCTTGCATTCAGGGATTCACATTTTATCTCTCTAGTAGACTGGAGACAGTGGTAGAATAGTAAAGTCATCATGCTAGAGAATGAAAATACAGTCCTCAGCTTTGGTCCAGACTTTTGAAAGAAGTTGCCTGCTCTAAAGTGGCAAAACCGCTGGGATCTACGGGATTGTTATGGCTAAGAAGGAATCACATTTTAATATGAAACCTGTGGTTGAGGTGGATTTTGAACACACTTTGTTTCTTGTCATCCCATTCAGAGGCAATAGATTCTTCTCTGTACTAATTCAAGAGGGAGACATGCATATCAGTATTTTGGAAATAATGGGGGAGAGATGAAGTCCTTCTAACCTTTTTGGCTTCTTTTGCACCTCTGGTGCAGTTGCAGTAGAAAAGACTTGGCTTTGTGCTGCTAACTTCCCAAGTTCTCCAGAGAGATGAACACCAGAGCGAAGACAAGTTCTCAGCCACCAGCAGCAAGCTACAGGCAGCCAAATGCCTGCAGCTGCTCAGCTGCTGCTCCACCTGTCAGCCTCTTTGTGGATGGAGTAAAAGTTGTCAGTTCAGCATGAAAAGAAAAAGAAAAGGCAGAGCTGGCAGTACACTAAAATGATTGCTTTTAAACACTGATGAGCTGTGCTGGAATCACTTTTTTGTTTCTAATGAGACGCAGAGGTTCCCTGTTTGCCTCTTCTTATTCCTCTTGATTGAAAACCAAGGCTTCGTTAAGATAGAAGATCCACTGATTCTTTGTAGGCGTGAGAACAGATTTCGGATTTATTTTGTATGTTGCGGCACCAATTCAGTCTGTCTTTAGTTTGCCTGGATACTTAAGTGATACCAGGTTTGTCATTACAGTCTGAACAAACCTCAGGAAAAAGCAATCAAAGTAAAGGCTTAAGAATAGTAGGAGGAGGCAGAAAGGAAAATGTCTCTTTTTCATGCAGATGTTAGTATACCAACAGTAATGTTTTTGTAATCTTTTGTGAAACCATTGCCATCTGGAATTTATTATTTTCTTTACAATCCCTGATCATTGTGACATAAGGATATCTATGCTGCGGACAGCTGTGTAGTGAAGAGATGTGCAAGCCTATTAAGACACTTGAAGAGTTGCGCCTGACTCTCCAGATCAAATTATCTCTTCTGGAGATCTGTGCTGCCACAGTTAGACTTCTTTCAGTAACTTGTCTCTTTATTCCTGTTCACTAAACTTTGGATTTCAACTTTTTTTAAAGTCTTCAATCCTGTGGGAAAAAGTTTAAGTAGAAATGCTATAGAACATCAAAGAAAAAAAAATGAGAAGACCCTTACATTTTTAAGCCAGTCCTGTAGGGTTTATTGAGATGATATTCATGACTTTCCTAGCTGAAGTTGATAATTATTGAGCATAAAACTGGGCAAGCTCAAAGCTGATCCTGTATGTATGAAATATGTTTAAATAAGATACTGGGTATTCTCAACTACAGCACGCACGTTATTGTGTTTCTGAATATATAGAGAATGTATGTATGTATAGTATGTAAGGCTCTGGTGTACTGAGGCTTTAAGTGCACAGATGTACAACATGCTGTTGCCTTCTGCCAAGCAGATGTTAGTGATGTGGTAGTACATGTGGTAACAAATGCAGGATTCTTTGTCACTTGATCAAAAACCAAGGGCTACGGGAAGGAATGATGAAGAGAAGGAATCTAGGCGTTAATTAATCCTATCTTAATTTGACGGAATGGCATAACTGAAATGAGAAATGCTGTCTCTGCTCTAGATAGCTGTGAAATTCTGCATTACTAAGTTGTGGAAGACAGAATAAACTAAAACTCTTAAACTGGTTCCAGGTTTGAACTCTTTCAGGGTTTCAATCCCATCTTTGCTTCCTGGGAAGAGTAGTATCAAGCAAGCATCATATTTGCATCAAATTGGTCCTTGCGACACTTACTATACAGAAACAATTCTGCAAGGGCAATAATAATGTTAGTCACCAAGTTCTTTTCCTCAAATAACTTATGTGAAAAGAGATAAAAAAGCAGAGAGGAGGTTTTCATCCAGTATGATAACACTATATGCTAACAAACAGTATACTACCTTTAAACAATACTATAGGGTTACTATTAGCCTGCTTAGCTTGAAAAGCCAATATACTTTTAAAAGATAAAGTCAGTGTAGAGAGAAATAATGAAAATAAATGATACAGTTCATAACTATTCAATGTGGAGGGGGTGTTGACAAAAAACAATCTCCCTGGATTAGCACCCAGTAATGAAGCATGTGCTATTGGAGTGCCTGAAACATATGGACATATGGACATATATGGACATTGATATGCGTGAAATTATTCAAAATGGCTCAACATCCTATGAATAAATATGATGTGGTAGAGGATACTGGAAGTTGTGCAAGTGTTATGAACAGCTTAGTGTTGCTATTCAAAACTGTAAAAGACATTTGGACAAGTTACTAGTAAGCGTATTTATATTTAGCCCTGTTGTTTTTTAATTCACCTTTAAATCATAGACACTGGAGCAAAGACAAATATTTCCTATTTTTTTTATGCATAGGTTTGTCTTTATCCCATGGAAATAAATAGAACACATCGTGACTGAAATAAAACCAAAAGCAGATGTGTATATGAAAACCATGATTTTTTTCAGAGTATTTATTAGCTACACACCTGCCTATCAGAAGTATCCCCCTCCCCCCCAAGTCTCCGTACCGTATTTCAGTGCTTGTAAGAAATTTCTCTGAAATTGCAGTCAGCTATTCCCGTAAAAACTGTACCGGGAAGAAAGCTCTTGGTACAGTTCAAAGTAAAATGCTATTATTGCTCAATGTCTCTTTCTAAAGAAATGATATTGGCTGGATACATGTTCTTTTGTATCAGATGCTTTGTGTGAGTCAGAACAAAAGTCCTCTAGCTCTCAAAAATTGTGGTCATTTGAAGCACCAGTGTAAAATCAATTGCCAGTGCTTCACAGCTTCTCCCTGGACCCTATTAAGATAGCGATATGTTTGGAGTTCTGGCCTTCGGAGCTGGGTTCCATTTCTCACTGCCTCCTTGAATTTTGCTTTGGTTTTATACATCTCTCTTCAAGCAGTTTACTTTTTCTGCCCTTTATTTTCTGGGGCTGAGAATGTCTTCTGAAACTTCCAACCAAACAACTGAACTTAGAATCATTGCCCGCGGAAACACAGTTCACCAATTTGGGCTCAGCACTGTAGATCACTGACCTCAGCCAATGTTCTCAGTGCTGACATTAGGTCTATACACAATCATTCAATGGCCTTGATGTTTTCCTGCTGGCCTCCACACTTGTCAGTGGTCTTGACACATTCCTTGAAAATGTTTTCTGTGTAGATTTAAGTTCCCGATTCCTTCAAACAAAACATAGCATGTGTTCTCCCTACAGCTTGTATTTCTGGACTTGTAACAAAACCTGATTCTAGGAAAAGAAGGGATTACTTTACTGTGGTACTCTGTCCTGGAGACTTCAGGTTACCTGAGGAACGAAATGCACTTAATAACTCCTGACCTCTCTGAACAAAGTTTTCACAAGGTTGGGCTATTCTCTGTGCTATCTGCAACGTGCTGGTTCAAAGCTGATCCCGATCTCAATATAAAATCGCAGCTTTACATCTCTACCCGGAAAAGTGACTTTGAAAAAAGGAGGATTTCAAGACATGAATAATGACACATCTGTCCCTCAGACTAGTTGTCTAAAAGCAGCCCATTAGCACTGCTCTTAAAACTGATTTCGGAGCAGGGTTGCAAAATCACAGTGGCAATTTAATTAATGTTATGGAAATAGTTGAAAAAATGGCTGTGAATCTTTTGATTGCTTCTGAAATAGAAACAGTGTGGCATCATAACTAATCTGTTGTAGCTGATATACAGACTTAGTGCAACAGCTGTACAGGTGAAAATAATTTTAATAACAATGGAGGGAGGGAAAGTAGGGATGAGCTTGCTAGGGGTAAGTGGCACTAAACTTCATTAGTAAAGCTGCAGCTTTTGCCTTGTTGCCAGAAACATGTTTTAGAGCATGAGTTATAAAGTATGGTACAATCTACAAATTATAATCTCTCTCTCTCTAAATACATACTATAAACTATAGTATGTAGAAATATTAGAATTGTTTCTGGAGCTAAAATTGATCCATTCTCCAATTCATTTTGTGGAGTATAATTTTCTGCTGATGTCCAAGAATAGGAATGATGTTTTGAAATCATGGAAGGAATCAATAAGAATTAGGTAGTTATCTACAATAATGTCAGAATTTTCATCTAGATTACCCTGTTTATGTTTGCTTTGTAGTATAAATAGGGAAAAGCAAAAAATTATCCAGATAGAATTTTTCCTAAATATCACTTTGTAATAATACTTGCTGAAGTCCTAAATCTCTAAGTATTGGCACACAGGACTACTTGTGAAGAAAGGATATTAAGCTTCTGCCTTAAATAGAGAAGGAAAAATGTGCTTGTGAAAACTGATCAGAGTGTAAAAAGGAAACTTTATAATTACCTCTGGTTGTGCTCTAGACATTAAGTGATTTGGTTCTGTTACTCATTTACTTATCTATTCAAACTCCAGCTTTTATCGGCTTTGGTAGAATTCTTTAGCTGAGATTTATAATTTGAGAGACAGACAATTCCTTAGACTAAATAAGGATTGATTATTATTGGTGGTTAATTTGATTTAGCACCAATTCAATACTGAGAGTCAGTACCCTGATGTATTTCTAGTTTAATTTAATATTTATAGAGAGTAAGGCTGGAAGGGCCTTCAGAAGGTCATCTAGTTCATCACCCTGTGCCAAGGCAGGAATACTATACCCATGTCATTAGTATTAATAGTAATTTAGCTTTGATGTAATATTTTCTTTATTTCTCAGTGTTGTGTTAAAACTTGTACAATTTGCATTAAATCACTCTACTTGCCGTAAACCACATTGATTCAACCTTTTGTATTTCTAAGCCTAAACTTTCTCTCCTTCCCTTCTGATCTTCGCATGGAGTCTTGGCTTCTCCTGCTAATCATACGAATGTTTTTAGAAAAAAAAGATAAATAACTGCTTATAATTCTGCCTATCTTCAGAAAAATAGAATCGGGAAAATAAGTCAGGTATTCTCTCACCTGATCTTGTCAACCTTTGAAACAGCTATGTGGATAGCCTCCTTCTTAGAAGAGGCTGACAGGGTATCTTTACTCAAATTATCCCATTTTGTTTTCAAGGCCAATTTTCCTGCATCCTTTCCTCTCACTTTTTGCCTATTTAAATATGTTGGGGGGGGTGGGGTGGGTCATTGAGGCTGGTGCTAATGTAGTGCCTTATTTAGTGTTCAGTAACTGTGCAGATCTGGGGAACTGCAAAGTTCTTTGCAGGTAGCTTAGGGACAGTATCTTGCAACTGTACATGTTATAAGCTTATATACAATAAGGTTTATATGCTACAAGTGTTTTAGAAGAGGAGGATGTAGAATGCAGTCTCAAATAATCTTGACATTGGTACTCAGAGTCAAATTCCTTTGGACACCTTTGAGCTGCACTATGTCCAGGTGAAACACAGAGTGTTTGTGTGAGGTTTTCTGTGTGTGTATCTCCTAATTTTATGTGAAGAATGAAATTTGTTTTAGAGTAGGAGACAAAAACAGAGTAAGGATTTATGTAACTCATGAAAATCACTGAACGGATAATCTTTGGCTACCACAAAGAAATACTATCACAAAGAATTCCAGCAGACAGCATTTTTTCACAGCAATGGCTGTAGTTGGACTGCCCATTTGATTTCAGATACACTTAGTACAATATTCTCTTTGTGTCAGTAATGTTCTTCACGAGTCACTTTTCTGGGGAAACCTTATTTTGCAGATATCAATTGGGCAACAATTAATGTTTGAGGAACTCTGCTTCCTGCTCATTGAGGCACTGCAGTAGAATGTCCTTGGAGAGAGGAGAGAACTGCATTGCTACTTGTCTTTTTCTGAAATGGAAGCAAAGTACAAAGTGTAAAAGGACCAAATTTTTCAAGCTCTGTCCTGTCTTATGCTAGGCATGTTATCCATCCAAGATTAGGAATCCAGTGAATCTGGTATTCACAGAGAAGCAGAGTTACAGGTGGATAATTACTTCTTTTTAATAAGTTTGAAATAAAAATGTACGTAATCAGCTGTTTTATTAAGATCATATTTAATATTTTCTTTGTTATATTAGCAGCTANCGGAACATAGCAACAAAAATTAAAAAGGTCAGTTCTTCCAGTTTCTTTTTTAAGGGTCGGTTTAAAAAAACCTCTTCTGTTCTGTGTTTCTTTACTACAGCTGCAGAGATAATCTAACAAAAAGATTCTAGTTCTATTCTGCCTTTATTACACACGTGCAGATAGTTAGATTTTGCTGATAATAGAAGGACTTTGCTGACACTTGTGGGTGGTGGTTTTGTGTCTGGTATGCATTAATAAACGGACTTAAGTTACTCATGCAACTAATTGGGTAGATAAGTTTTGGTTACCACAAGGAATTATTGCATTTCAGCTGATGATGCAGACGTGGCTGGCACAAGCTGTAATGATGAATGTCCACGTTGTCCATTGTGCTTTGTTGTGTACTTAGTGCGCTGAATAAGGTTTCCTACAAGACTTGTGATTTGCGTAGGTTGATGCATCCCAGTTGCATAACACATAAGAAGTCCTAGTATTCTTATTAATTTTATACATCTGATTTAATCTATGGTATGCTACAAACCTTGTGATGCCACTACTTTAACCCTGTAAATACCACATTGGCACCAGAAGTTTCTGATGAGTGTATTTTGAGGGTTGAAACTCAAGGTATAGTCTGACAAGGAGAGAATGTTTTGATGGCTATCTCTGAAGATGTAAGAAGAGCTGTTGTTATTACCATTGTTTTGGTTATTAATTAAAAAAATTAATATGATGGGGTTTTTTTCTGGCATTGTTTTATAGAAACATTTGGCTTATGAAAAGAAACAAGGAAATGATTCAGCGTCTCCCCAAGACAATGAAGACTGAAAAGGTTTCCTTGTGAAGTCTGCTTGATTCCTATTTCTGTAGCTTCTTGCAGTAAAGACTAAGAGCATTAGAGGTTTACACTTTCAAAGTTATTGGAAAATGTGTGTGGATACCTAATTTTCTAAGATCTGTCACAAAGATACAGGTATTATTTGTTAACCATGACTGTCTAATTTGGTGTGTCTTATTAATTTTAACTCAAAATGAGAAGACTTGCAGAATTTAAGGGAAAAGGGAAGAGACAACTTCTCTTTTGTTGAGCAAACCTAACAACGTCACTGCAAATTTAGACTGACATTAAGCATATATGAAGTTAGGAGAGATGTTTTGGTCAGGAACCCATCATGTATTTTTGAGAGGTTTGGATGTGAATTTGGTCTTTTCTACAGCCCATATTACAGCTTCTTCAGGCTGAGTGCTGGACTTGAAGCTATCCCTGATATCTGTATCCCTAAAGTACAGGAATAGGTGAGATCTAAATTTGAAACCAAGACTAAGGCATAACCAAAGGTAGAATTTCCTTTGACTTGTGGAGTACAAGGATCTTTCCTTAGAAGTGATGAAACATGAGAAGTCATTTCCTTCTGTTGCAGCTGTAAAGAGAAACTCAACTCTGCTTTTGTCAATAACTCTATCACAGCACATCATAAATAAGTAAAACAACAAAAAAAAGTTCCATGATGGAAGAAATGAGGGAACAAGTAACACCTGAGAACTATAGTCATGCTGCTCATTGAACTTCAGGAAGAAATGTTGCTATTAGAGTGGTGAGAACCTGTATGAGGTAAGACTGAACTCTTCTGTTGAGCTGAATAAAGAACAATCAAAACAAATAATGATTATATACTAACTGACAGAGGCTAAGGAGCATACTGATATTATCTGAAGTTTTTTAGAGTGTTCTCATAAACCTTTGTAGTTGAGGGGGGATAAAAACTTCTTGTAATAGACTGGAACATATTTTGAGGAATTTAACTTATTCAGTCAAATAGAGCATTTAATCTTCATTTTTGGAAGACTGATTGACTTCTTTGGTTCTTTCTATATAGGAATAGCTACAATCCTGCAAGAATATTTTTGACATGCTGTATTTTTANATTTAACTTATTCAGTCAAATAGAGCATTTAATCTTCATTTTTTGAAGACTGATTGACTTCTTTGGTTCTTTCTATAGAGGAGTAGCTACAATCCTGCAAGAATATTTTTGACATGCTGTATTTTTAGGACCTTAGCAGTAATGAAAAATATGTGTATCTTATGCAAAATGTATGTATTCATCATGTTTTACAAATAAGAAAAACAACCCAAACTTTCTTAAATCTGATACACTCTGTATTGTACACCCAATTACTAAGTTTTATTATTTTTCAATGTAATCACTTACATGTTGTTAACTGGCTCTGAATATTCCTGCTGATGATAATGTAAATTCATGAGCTGTAATCAGCTCTAGAGTAATTTTGTTCAGATCATTCTCAATGAATTTTTATAAAGAAAAATCATAATTACAGTAATGAGCATTTTAATGCTCAGCCAAATTTATCTGGTGTGATACCTTGTGACGAGTTCTGTGACAGTGGTGGTGTTATGCTGGGGATTAATGTACTCCTTAATGATTAGCAGCCTGGTCAATCTTTTGTGGGTATACTTTGAGTGGAAGCATTAGCAGTCTAGGTGTTTCTATGATTAACATGGTAGTGTTTTATTGTTCTCTGCATAGATCAAGCTATAGGTGTAGTATTATTACCGGGTAGGTACAACCAGTTCACCAACCGCCCTATCGCCAAAGCTGGTAACCAAACTTGTAAATTATTTGGGTAGGTTGGCTGTATGCTATGCGTATTGTTCTTACCTGATGGGTAGATTTTGAAGGTTGAGCATCTAGCATATATATGTTGTATAGTGCTTGTTACAGAACATCTGTTTATGAACTTACAATGTCTGTGTTTATTAATAGTTGTATTACTTGTGCCTTACATCACTTTCAGGTGGGCAGATTCGAGGTGCTTGTATTGGAGTTGGGTGTGGCTAGTTGCAAGAAATGGTAAAGTCTGTATATTCTTTTCCTCTGAGCAAATGTAATGCAGCTGATACAATAATGCACAAGATTTCACTGCCATATGAGAAGTGTCTGCATGATGTTTCTTTGATAAAGAAAGATGGGATCTAAAGCTTGGTAACTGTGGTATACCGTTTGGCTCTTTGGTGGTATTTCTTTCTGTCCATATCAATAATTCAGGCAGGGAACACATCTTACTCTATAAAATGCCTGTCACTCCCTAATACTATTGAGGGTCAAATCTGCTTTTCCCTCATTTCGCAAATACTTGTGGAAGTTAATAACGAAGATTCAGCAAAATCAAGAATACAACAGAACATGGAACATACATAGGAACACAGATATGTAGAAAGTTTATTTTGTCAGACGAAGTTATTGCAGGTGATCATAAAAGTAAGGGCTTTGTTTGCCTGTTTGTTTAACCACTGCCTGATTAACCTTTTAATCTATTCCTGAATAACAGTTGACTGTAAAAGATATATCAGATGTGCGGTTTCTGATTGTTTTGATCAAAAGTGGAAGCTTGTTATTCGGAAAGGGAAGTCCAGCAAGTCATCTAGGTTCCTAGCTTGCTAGTAAACTTCCAATTTCTGTTTCCTTTGCTTACATTCATGCTTACTATGATATGTGTTTGGTTAGAAGCGTTTATTCCATGTATCCTAATTTTCCCTCTTCATCTTGTGGGAAGCGATCTTTGAAATGGAGACTTTTCAAATAGAGGGTTTCAATGCAGATCTGTAGGCTTATGACACATACTTTTTTGCAGAAAATGTTATGTCGGATTTATCCACTCTTCCTTATGCCTGCTTTGAACCAGTCATTGCTATTCTTGAATGCTTACATCTTTTGCCTATTTTTCCACAGAGTCTAAGCCTGTAGGCGTGTAACATGGTGTTACCATTGCTGGTAACAGGCCACAGGCTTTGTACGAAGTTTTGAAGGTCTCAGGACTGAGGCTTGTCAAGCTTTCTCTGTCTGAACTTCTCTTGAGGTATTTGGAGCTGTGTTTTACGTGGTCTAGGTCTAACAGCAATTTTTGGTTTGGTTATACCTACTTTTTTCACTCCTACTTATCTTTGTACAATACAACCATAGGTTTGTATAGATAACAGTAACAAGCAGTTAGTTTGTGTAGAGTGAGATGTTCACAACTCTAACATGGTAAAGTATTACAGAGTAGTGCTGGGCTGGTGTGACAGCAAGAGGCCTTGGCAAGTGGAGGCACAGGGTGCAGCACAGAGGAGCACAGGCACGGGGTCCCAAGAGATGGGGCACAGGCTTGGTACTGGAGACCCCAATTCTTCAGATCCATACTTTCTTCAGTATGTCCCTGCCTCTGTTGTACTTGGGAGCCCAGAACTGGAGCCAGCCCCAGTGTCTCACGAGGGCTGAGCGGAGAGGAAGGATCACTTGCCTGGCTTTATATGTAAGGAGAATTTCCTCTTTTCCTGTAAACAAAATTTTGAGTGTAAAAAGACCACAAGAAAGATTAATTGTACAGTTATAAGTTGTCCACTCAAATTAGTATTCTGTAAGGAAGTGTTCTTTTTTCTGTGGAAACTGGCTGAGCAATTTGGGATTTGGATTGAAATTCCGTAGCAGAGAGAATTAGGGTAATCCTGAAATGAGAAATATGATGCACGGTGTTTTTCAGGGTTAGGCTGACTGCAGGACTAAAGATTGTGAACTTGACTGGTTTTTTTATGCAGTTTTGAACAAATTGCAAAGCTCCTCTTTCTTCAGTCAGCATTTTGTTTTGGAAATTTTTGAGGGCACATACAAATGCAGAAGAGTTTATTTTGGAAAGGGATCCTCCCCCCCCCCAACGTTAAGAGATAAAAGATTTCCCAAATCCCAAAGAGATAAATGCATCTCACTGTTTAGTTGGTAGCACCTGATTCGAGCCAGGGCTATTACATGTATAGCACAAGTTTGCAGAGGTCGCAATTGAAGTTTGGGTCCTGGCGAGTTAGCTACCATACATACACACACACTGCATAGCGTACTGAGTGATAGATCATGCCTTAAGATAGGTTTTTAATAGGATGCTGTCAAGTCTTTTTGAAACAGTGGCATACTAAGTAGACCTGTTAACATTTCTATGTGTCAATAGCGCTGTGCCAGATTCCTTTACATGCTGTAGTATATTTACTGTAAATATAGCATATTTGTTACTATAGTCATCCTTCACCCTTTTGCTATTTTGAGGTCAAAGCAGAAGGAAAAAAGTATAGAATTTCCATATTTGATAAAAATACATCCTACTTCCCTTCATGAAATGTCTTGATGGGAAGTGTTCTGTCTTGCAGCTACTGCAAATAATATTTATGAACTAAATAGCTCTGATGCACTCCGTCACTGTCCAGATGAAGATCTTTGGTGAGAGGAAAAAGATTTCATAATCTGCTGAGACTAACACAGGACATCCCACATTCTTACTGGTGTTGCATTATTTTTTTTTTAAAAAAAAATTCATACGAATAAAGAAAAATCCGAATTAATATCTGCACAGATAGGGAAAACATATTGTGGATCACCATACTCTGTGGCTTGAGAAACTCTTGTTAATGGCCTATAAAGAGCTTGCCAATCATGAGTTTCTGTAGTCTCAATTGTCAAAGTATATTAAATGTGAGCGTTATTTTTATATGCTTCTGAAAGTGTAATACTTCCAGCCTGCCTACTTCAGTGTATGTTACAAGAAGTTATGTTAATCTGCTCCATTTAATCATTTCTTCATCTTAAATGAACTTTTACATGGCAGTGTAAAGTCCACTCTATCCTGCACTTAATATTCTAGTCTTACTCAGAATGTATTGTAGGCATTATGTTTCTATATTGGGGTTGTTACCCCCTAGTTGTGTTTGTTTAGATTGGAACTAAAAAGAGAAATTCAGGAAGTTTTATGAATCTCACAAATAAACTTATTTATTATTCTGTAATATTATTAAGTACTATTGCCTCAGAATTACTGGCAGGCATATAATAGTTACATTTGATTTGTAATCATTAAAATATCATCCCTACAAATAGAAGACATTTAAATGATTACTGAAACTTGAATGAATACTGCAAGTAGAAATCATGGTCTACTAATGATATAATCTGCAACATTTATGAACGTCATGATTAAAACTTCCCAAATATAACACTTTAAAGCCAAACAATTACTGTTGAATGTAACAGTTTAAAAGAAGGTTGAATGATGTGGATATTCTGAAGTTATGATCAACTGCAAACACACTATGTATGACTGTTCATGAAGAGTTTACTGTAGTGTTATATGACAAAATAGACTGAAGTATTTTTTTCCACGTATAATGGGTAAATGTACTTAGTTAAAGCTAGAAAATTGAAGCATTAAGAAAGTCAATTTGCTTTTCATATGGAATATATTATTTTTATGTTCATCTTGCTGTACTTAATAAGGAAGCACTGAGGGTTTTTTTTTGTTCTGATTTTCACATACTGGTAATGGGCATAGACTGATGTTTATTAAATTATTTTTCCTCTTTCAGAAGTTTATATTTTGTCTCAGAAAGTGCCCATGTATAATGAATTACATAAAATTACAAGTAAATAAGAGATGACAGCAGTCCACCTGCTCAGTGTATGCACAGATAACAGCAAATAGATAGCCCCAATATGCTTCTCTTGTAAGCACAATCCTGTTCAAGGTCATAGTCCTGTTTTTTTCATGTGGCTGATCCGTACCTGTTTGAAATCACCTTTTTCCTCCACAGAAAGTTTCATTCATAGGTAAAGCACGGCATTATAAAGATAAATAAAGAAATAGTATCCAAAAATAGGGAACAACACAGTGTTTATGATCTGTGTCAGTAAAATAGCTACTGGAATGTTACATCCATTTTTCCTGTCCAGAAAGTAATACAATATGCACTAACTGGTACAAAGTGGTTGACTGTGAAATTATAGTATAGCTAATTATCTTCTCAATAATTTGCATTCTGTAAAATGTTATAGCCTCAAAATATCACAGAAACAATTGATCAAATAATTCACCTAATTTTTCAACCTTGTTGCTATTCTGATTTTTAACTGAATTCTTTGAAATAACATATTTTATTTTTAATGAATGATTTCTCTTATTATCAAATACTCATTTACAAGAGTAGTTTTGTGTTCTAATTTACTCATTCTTTACATATAAGAAGTATAAAACTAGAGAGTTTACCTTGTACTGTAATTTTTATAGCAAGTAATATTGCTGATTTGATATGGGACACATCTATGACTGAAGCTTGAAACTACTTCAGCAACTGAAAATCCAAGTGTGGACTTCTGTTTGTGCTTAAACCTGTGTGGATTTTACTGTTATAACTCCAGTAACAGTGTAATGGAGTATAATTTTATACTGTTATGTATAGTTATCACTGTAACTATATATAATTGTTATAGACTCCACATCTGGTTTAAGGTCCCCTTATGCTACTGGTTCAGTGGAATGAGAAACAGTTTCCAAATGTAGGCATGGGGGCAAAGTTTTGGCAGCTTCAAGTAACTCCCAAACACTTTGTTTATCGTTGATAATACAGTTTTTAGGCATCAGTCTCCACCTTTTCACTGTCATATTTTCACTGCATTGGCCTAATTTACTGTTTGAGTTAATGGACATACTTTTAGAAAAACTCCAGCATAACAGAAATGAGTGGGAGCCTTGAAATTGCAGAATCAAGCCACAAGTGTATATAGTCTGCCAAGATTTACTGGAACACTCTTTGATATGATATTTCATAGGTTCATGTCAATGTTATTTTAAAACTGCTTCTGGTTTATCTGAAGTAAAATGTATTTATAGAAATTAAACAAGCATATAGGAATAGAATTTTAAATTAACATATATAAAAAGATTAGCTTTGCTTAGATGACAGTTATAACATTGTCTGTAATATATCATGATTGTTGTTTATGATCTATTGAAAATTTTTCCTTTCCATCTGCTAAGATTATGAGATGGAGGTGGACACTGATGATACTGCACATGTATGATATTTGCTTAATTTAAGTATTGCAGCAATAGTAAACCCAAGTTAAGTATTGCAGAAGATGAGTAGTGAATTGATGAATCCCTCCCCCCCTTTTTTTAATCCAGCTATCCCTTGGTTAGGATACAATGCATATTGTAAATCTAAGTTTAAATCTGGCTTTCTAAGGCCTAGGTTATTAAAAGGGCTTAAAGGGCACTTTTTAAAATTCGTGGGATGTACCTATATTAGTGTTTTAGTTCAGAACAGAAGTTCACTTTCACAGAGAATTTCCAGATAGCCCCCACTTGGATACACGCTGCCCCATGGCCCCAGAGAACATAGATTCAGTTCTTCTGGGATGAAATTAAATTGGGCTCCGGCTGAAAGAACCCTGAGCCACTTCTGGAGTTAATGCTAATCACCAGCTGTTCTTTGCAGATCCACTCCCATAGCTCTGCACTACTCGCTAATGTAATGGCACATCCTAAGTGGGCAAAATGATAGTAAGATAGGCGAAATCCTAGTGGTTATGCTGAAATACCATTGTATAATAAGAAGGTATGACATGCTTTATTAGGTATTGTTAGATAACTTCAATTGTTTACTAAGAATTTAGCCCTTTCACTGTTAAAGTTGATGTGGGGAAAATTAGAGCCTGTCACTTAATCTCATTTTATGTTAATGTTTTCTTGTCTTCCTTCTTCCCATTTATGGCAAGTTTGATGTAATAGCAGAATGACATCTAATTTGGTTTTCTTGGTTTTCACAAATGGGAAACAAAGTTCCTTGCTCTTACCACCTAGTAAATCTAATTAAAATCTTACCTGAAAGAAAGTACTATTAAGATAAAATAACTGTTTGATATTGTTTCTCCGTATTTTCAGTGATACAGATTGAGAGGTGCATATGACAGTGTTATGCTACTTTTGCAGCACTGTCTAAGGTCTACATGCACTGGCCTGATCCGCTAAGATAGTATAAACCACCCTTAGGCAGTCTTAAGCAATTTAAGTGCAAAAGCCGTTAGAATCATTGGCTTACAGTAAGTACATCCTCTTAAGCTGCCTCCAGTAAGATAGCTCTTGTAATACATCCGTTAAAGCTGACTCTGGTTACATATTTTGTTTGTGTGTGAAGGCATGACACTAAAGAAAGTAGTTGGTAAAATAACGGTGCTCCCTGTAACTGACTTTTCTTTAGGCTATATAAAGAGGTGTTTAATGTCAGGCCATGTTTTGTAAACCTCACTATGCATTTATGTAAGGGTACTCCAAAGAGTATAAACATAGAAAAACCAAGATTAATTGTTTAGGATGATGTGAAAATGTACAAGTAGGTATAATGAAACGCGTTAAGTAGCCTGTGACATATAATGCCACTGGTTACATGCTTTTAAAGATTATTTGAAATTGTAGATGCTGTAGATTTGATCTACGAAGTACCTGAAATTGCTAACCCCTCTCTGACTGTTACAGAGATAGTAAGAAGTTTCAAGCAAGAGAAAAAAAATTATTCTTGGTAAGGAGACTGCTTGAAAATACTTATCATTTTTTTCATAAAAATGACTGCAATTTAGGAATATTTTTTTAAAGAACATTTTTTACTATATTTATTTGTGTAGACTGAAGTATTAAAGGTTAAATGCTTACTGCTTTTTGGCCATAGAGAAGGTTCCAAAGGAAGCCATGTGTATTGGATGTTTAGAATAGAGAAGAGCAAATGAAACTCTGGGATGTTAAAATATCCATTAGTGGTACAAAAATGCATACATACAATAGAATTATGCTGGTTGTTAAATGCAGCTTTTCTAATTATTATTTCCATAGGACAGGCCTCTTTATACACAGCAAGGAGTAAGGCAGAATGACAAATATTAAGTAGGTGGTGCAGTATTCTTCCAGGTTCATTCCTCTCACTCGCAGCAGTTGTGCTATTCTCAGGACAGCAGGATAATTTTTTTGTGACAAAAAAACAGAGGTAACAATGTCATCCTTAAATATCATAGTGAAAGTATGCTGCTGGTCTGGCTAAATGTATATCAATAATTAGCATATTCAGTGGTATTTTGACCTTGAGGGGATGGTTGGTATTTACTATACCTTCATAACTGAGATTTTATCCTTTTGTTAAAGGCAATTTATAGTGCCAGAATAACTTCTTTAAAAGAAGTACTAATTTGTCTGCCACATGGTGAGAAAATGGGTGCTTTGGAAAAGCTTCTCACTTTTGAAGCATCACATTCCCTTTATCTGGAACATTTGTACATACTGTTAGTAATACAGAGATTTTCAAAGTTGAAGCCAATAAGGAGAGACTACTTTTTTTTTTTTTTATAGACAGCTTCAGATAATCACTGTTGGGAATAAAAATTGTAACCAGAACTGCCTGTGTCTTTCTGCTACATTAGTGACTTAGTCACCTACAGTGTCTCCCATACTATTTGTGTCAAGTTAATTTAGGGAGGTGATAATATGTATTCTGTTTTGTTTAGTGGACTCTCTAAAACTACTGACTTTAGTGTGTATCATATAAGTCTCACTAATGTGGTTAAAATTGCAAGACAGGCACTTCCTAGTTTCTACCCCCTTTTCTGGTGTTATGCACAGAGTTTGAATGTGGCCATGGAATATTGTATTGTTCAGGAGAGGGTAAACTGCTACAGGTGCTTGGCTTCTGTACATTTACTCCTTGCTCAACTGATAAGGTGGTGGGCTCTAGGCTTTCCTATGCAGCCTAAGGGTACTTGCCCTGTTTGTGTCGTGGAGAGTCAGGACCTGTTCTCAACATTTAGCCCAGGTACACCCACGTACTTATTTCTGGGAGAACCATAAGCGGGGAAGAGTTTCTATCCATTTGTAGCCCTTGGGTGACTCAAGGAACTTGAGGCCTTTAAGTCTCCACAGAGATGTACTGCTGGGATAATTTCCACTTGTTCTCATGCTGACCTTCACCAACTTCACAAATATTGGTTTGCTAAATCCAATATCAGTCCATTTTCTTGCAAAAGGATACAAGCAATTCCTCACTCTTTCTCTTCTGGCAGACTGTTAGCATTAGTCTGTACACAAAATGTTCCAGTTCTTCTTGCAACCTCCCTATTCTATGACTGATGTGATGGAGGCATTGGGCCCACCTCCCTATTTTGTTATGCTGTTTTATGGAGTGATCTACTAGGACACACTTGTTGGAACCTCATCCCAACACCTCGGCTGAACACAAGTCTCCTCTAGTGAAACACTACTAGTGAATACTCTAGTGAGCTACTACTATGGGTATTACCTTTGGTCAGATTTGGTGGACAGGAACTCTGTCATCTTTATCTTTTTTTTCTTTTTGTAGAAGAGATAAGTCAGCTGACTGTGCAATGAATTAACATCTGCTATGACAATTGGTTACTGAGCACTCTTCTCTTTTAATAGTAGTTTTCAGCCTCAAAATGTTTCCCTAGAATTAAAAACCTCATTCATGGTTTTTGCTTTCATGTAAGCACAAATAGATTTTGTTGAGATAAAAGCCCCACAGAAAAAATATTCTTAGTGCTGGGCAACAGTTACAGTCATAGTCTATGTTACAGTCATACTCTGATCTTGGATTTACTAAATATTAAGATGTGAAGGATCGTATCTTAAGCAATAGGCCACATGCTTATATGCTTAGCCCTTAGCTTTTTACTGCTGACTTTCTTTGTATCTGATCAATTTACTGAGAACACTTGTCATGTCTTTCATTCGCACTATCATTAAATTGCTATACTTTCCTGGCTGTTTTGCTCTGCTCTTTCTTTTACTTTGTGTAATCAGTTTCCACATTTTTATTAAGATTCTACAAAATCCCTATGGCTTTAGATTATCATATTATATGGTTGTGTCTTACCAGTGGTATAAGATTTTATAAAAATATCTGTATTCTATAAATAAACAAAAAAATTGCAATTTGAAGTACATCCTCCACCATAATTATAAATCTTGCAAGCATAATATAAAATTCGTGTAGTCATGTTTTAATCTAAACCCCTTATGTTTATGGTTTCGCTTTCTTACAAACTTAAGAGAACTGATTTGGAGATATGGAGAAAATGGCAAGATCATTCCTTTTTGTAAAGTTTCACACTTCATTTCCTTGCATTTTATGCTATTCTGGCTAATGAGGAGTTGAAAACTGAAACTGTGTTAAAAATGACTAAAAAGGTATTGCTCTGATCATAAGCAAATAAAATTATGTGGTATATGGTACAGAAACTGCAACTGTCAACACGAAGTAATGAAAATCTGCAACAAATATTAAAATATTGGCTGCTTAAACCAGTAAACCGTTAATTCATTTGCAACAGAGGTAATGCGATGGCTCAATATGAGGAGACTCTATTCACATACTGTTTAGTGTCATATTAACATAAATTATATTTATTAGGGAATCTTTAAATACATTTACACTTCTCAAGCATTCCTTTCTTCTATAGCAATTTTTTACAATATCTTCTGTTATTTGCATGAACATGTGTTACAGAAAAAGCAGAGTGTTCTAAAATTCAGAGTGATCTGTTGGAAGAACAAATTTGAATGCAGTCAGTAAACGAAAAGTGTATTTAAACAGACACTTAATGTTAGAGGCAGGAAATTGTTCAGATCTGGATATATGATGAGAAAAAGACTTCACCTTTCCAAGAAAAGAAATGCGTTATTGAAAATACAGTTGCGTTCAGTTGTCTGCCTTTGACACACTTTTCAAGGGCTGGTCATGTTGGAAGTTCAAGCTCCTTCATGCATACATGATGGATTATTGTTTTTTTTCTGAATGATGCTATTGAGTCTTATGGACTATTTAATCCAAAACATAATTTATATTTACTACAAGGACAACGTTCTTACACTAGCATTTCCAGAGATCTAATGCACACACAGGATCAAATTCAATCAGGATGTAGAACACCTCAAACTGTGTCCCATTTAAATGTGTCTGTTTACATGGAGGCTGGATTTGATCAAGTCTCTAGCAAACAACTAAATAATTCAGTCCAGTGGCAGTCTTATTTTACATGACTTGTACATCTGTCTTGATTGTGAATATAGCTGTTTTCCCAGGAATGGAGCATTGCTTTGATGAAATGTGTCTGAAAAAACAATTTTTAATACATTCAGTAAATAATACTTTGTTTGTCATTCAACCCACATGTTTTTCCATCTCTATAGAACCTCTTTGTTTTAGATTCTGATGACTAAATAATGCAGTCCGGTAGAACCAGGACTATTTCACTTTGAAATTACAGCTGCTTGGGGCAGGAGAAGAGTGTCTTGTCCTCTCCTCCTGGTGTTGTGGAGGGTCTCTCTGTGATGCATGGCACTAGAAAAAACAAACAAAATGGATAGATGGATACTTTGGGAGTCTTACAGCCCCACTTTTGAAAAATACCATAGAACTTCTTTGTTCGGCCACACAGTGTAGAATTGTTTAGGCTCCATTACATCATGCTGTGTTGCATTATAAAATGAAGTGATTACAATGTGATTGGAGCAGCTGATATTTCAAATCACTTGAAAAAAGGGGAAGTGTAGTGGAAAATCAAATGGATATATATGGGTAGCAGAAGTGATCAGAACAAATTGTGAACATAATTATCTTTGATTGCTATCCCTTTTTAAAATGTAACTTCTTTGTAATAGCAGTTTGGTTTCGGTTCATGATGGTATAGAACTCTCCATTTTAATTTCTCAGAAACCATATAGCAAATGATAGTTGAATACCATGGTGATATCAAAACATGAGTAGATTATCTTTAATTGTGTGAATGTGAAGCTCTTTTTGCTGTTTTGATTCATTTAATTGATTGTAACTGTTTCTAATCAACTGGGATAATAAAGCTAGCATCAACAGAGACTTTTATCCTCATTTCTATGGGTGAAGAATCTTCTCTACCCTTATTCCCCAGTTCCTCTGGGCCAAATGCAACTGCTCCTAACACTTTACAAAGACTTGGATTTCTTCCAATCTTAATGTAAGCAGCATAGATATGATGGCATTTATTTTGGTCATTAGTGTCCTCAGGGATATAGACAAGAATGAAATGTCAGTGTAGTATTTTTCAGTCTGCTAAGAATCTCTGAAACTCCCATGCAAAAAATTCTGCTGATCTGTGTGACTTAGCACAGGTATCTAGAGTTAGGTAAGGTAAAATCACTCGCTGTTGTCCAATTAAACTTGCTGGAGCATAATAAGAATCTCTTCTTTCACACTGAGTGTTTCTATCTTTAGGGCAAATTCTGTCTCCTCTCTGATTGAACGTGTACCTGAGGCCACTGGGAGACCTTTAATGATCAAAGCATAAAAAAAAGAGTAAGGTGACCAGTCAATGACTTGACAGCTGGAGAATGTACTTTGTAAGTCAGGATTACAGATAGTCTGTTTTTGTTCTCTGGCCTTTTTAATAATTGCTGAAGCTATGCGCAGGTGCATAAATGACTGTAGCAGGGGAAAGGTACCAACACGCTGATGAAGAAAAGTCTACTATATGTTTTCAAGCAAGTACTCCATAAAATAATGAAGACAGTGAAGTCAAAATGGGGATGATGAATTTCTTTGTTGGGTTGTTTTTTTTTTTTCAATTCAGTAGGGCTGGGGCTAAATAAATACCTCAAATGTTGTCTGCTTTGGTGACGTGCCATTGAGATACAACTTTATTGATCTCCAAATCATAATAGCAAGTGATGCTGTCAGTGGAATTCTGGGACCTCATCACATTAACAGGTTGTAAGGTCCTGATCCGGTTACAGGCTCGGGGAAGGTTTCTGGTGATCCCAAGAGTGAGATTAAGACACAAACGAGGTCAGATGCCACTCATTAGGCTATTTTATTGAATGGTTACAGGAGAGTAGAGTGATAGAAAAGACAAAGAATATTAGGAAGAAATCAAGCAAGCATTTGGAGAGATAGGCTCAAGATAGTCACCACCAGGGATCCAGTGGTGTCCCGTTGGTCCAAATTCTTCATCCAGCAGCGTCCCGTTGGACTTTATTCTTCTGTTCTTCAGTGGTGGGCTGCCAGCACTGAGGCTTGCTTCTACAGTTTTTTATTTAGGATTTGGCGCATGCGCATATGTTTCATGTGCTGTTCATGCACCTCTGGTTTTGCTTGTCGCGCACTTTAGGTTTCGGCTATTACGTGGCTTTTGCATGATATTCTTGGTGGTAGGCAGGACAAGCTTTTTTGGCGGGCTGCCAGCCCAGCCTGGATAATGGCTGGGTCTAGTGATGCCTGATAAGCAGGAGGGGGCTGCTGACAGCAAGTCTGAACAAGTTCCTGCTGCTGACAGCCAGTCTGAACAAGCCCCTTGCAAGCTGCAATGTCGCCGGGTTCTGACTTGTTTCATTAGGCAAGCACAC